>CM048746.1:116778512-117196012 GCA_026315105.1 Locusta migratoria | reverse complement strand
AGGAAAGACAACATAGGCATTCTACAGATGTGGATGTAAGATCCCTTAATTGGGCTATGGAGGTTAGAAAATTTAAGAAGTGAGTAGGTTGAAGTTTGGTACAGTGAGAATTAGTGACTTTCAGTGGAAAAATGAGCAGGATTTCTGGGCTGGTGGGTACATGTTTGTCGTCCTCAGTCCAGAGACGGGTATGATGGAGCTCTCCATGCTACCCTGTCCTGTGCAAGCCTCTTCATCTCTAATTAAAAACCGCAACCTAGGTCCTTTTGAAACTCCTTACTGTATTCATCTCTCTGCCTCTACAAGTCTTACCATGCACACACTTCCATCTAATGTGAAGTTGAACATTCCTTTACGTCTAAAAAGGTGTCCCACCAACCTATCCCTTCTCCTTGTCAGGAAATGCCAGAAACTCCTTTTCTCACCAATTTTTTCCTCCCCCCCCCCCATTCTTTCTTTTATTGAGGGGAGGGGGAGGCAGGGGCGGAGTGGTGGCAGGGCAAAGATTACTGAATGGTGCTTGAAAGTGGTAAGTAGTTGGATGTAAAGTGAGATGGAAAACAAGAGTTTTGGGTAGAAGGTAGAGTGGTGGCTGGAACAAAAAAGAAGTTTCAGAGTTGGCTTTTACTAAATATACATATGTATAAATTAAGCTACTGTGTAATCACTCATTATATATATATGCAGTAAAAGCTCCCTTTTATGTTCCCAGATTTTACATTTTCCCACCTTTTACACAATTTTTTGGTGGTCCCATCACTTTCTATGTTCACTATGTTAATTCGCCCCCATTTTTGTGATAACATATTTACACTTTTCCTGCATTTTACACTTTTTGAAACCATGTTCAGAGAGGAAGAAAGAAAAGAAAAAAGAAAGAATGAGTTGACCAACATAAAATGACACTGCCATGGCTTTCGACTTCAAGTACAGTGTTTATAAACATTACGCAACTAAGTTTAATGACACTTTGCGTTATTCAAACATATATTTCACGTTATGTTGTTTGCAGTATGTGCCTAGTTGACTCCCGACACTAAGTATCCCATCAGCTACCACGTCCTCTTTTCAACATATTCAAAACGAATATGGAAAACTAACTCAATTAATAAGAAAGCAAGATGACAGGCCAATAGCCATTCAGTGTTTCAAGTGAGGGAAGTAAGAATTAAGGTGTGTTACCAGGAGTTTCAAGTGCTATATAGATAGCGCCAACGTGTGCTGCGGAATATCGCATTTTTTCGGAATTCAATACGAGAGAGATGATGCGCGCGTCACAATCTTTTGGCTTGTGAGTGATAATGGTAATTGGTAAAAGAAAATACAAGCAAGACCGCTAAATTTAAGCTACAGGTTGCCCAGTAACAGTAAGGAACTTGGGAAGCTGGACTTAAATTTGACCTCGGCGAAAAAATCCCACTGGCGTGTTGTATGGCCCACTTTTTCTGGAAACATTTCTGACAAAAATAATAGAAGTATAACCAGGCCTGATAAAAAAATTATGGACTATACGATTACGACTCTACTACTATGATGGTATCTATGAACTCAACACGTAATGCTCTTTCTGACTGACAGCGTGATTTGATATTTGAGCTTAGTTTTGTCCCCTTTTACCTATCTAAACTACTATTTTAATATCTTGCCCATATTTTCATAATCTTTCTCCATTAAAATATTATCACCTGTCTTGTCATGATAGTTTGGCCTCTTTCTCAAATTTTCTTTGCCTGCACTGGTTTACATAAAATCACTGACAGTGTCAAATTGCCGTTATTTCTGCAAATATCTCTAACGGTTAGAGATATGGAAATGCAAAGTTGTTGAGAATTTTTTCACTACAAATACCTTTATCAATTATTGTAGAAGGTGAATGATTAAGAAATTCTGGGTATGAGGTCTGCCTGATATGCAAAACACTGTTATTATGCACCCCAAGTAGTTTTAGCAGCTCTGTGCCCTTATCAGTAGGCTTTCAATTTATTTAATGCTGTGAAAACAAATTACATTTATTTTACTACTGTTCTATTTGTGAATTTAAGCCTAAAAGTAGTCAAGTCGTATTTTGGTTTTTACCTTATTTTACATTCTGTGGTCATGTGGGACCCTTTTTGCATACTTATGTAGTGGTAGTGCAACCAAAATTATCTCTTTTAAAAGTTGTGAGGCTGATGGGATCCCACCACGCCGATTGTTGGCTTAGCTATGTTTACGACTCCTTGATTTACGCAACAGTTTATCATGCTTTACGTGGCATGTTTCGAGAATTTATTCTTATTGGGAAATGCAAATAGATATCTAAGTATTTATTGTGAAGTTTTATGAACGGTGAGACTGATGGTTTGCTTGTGTACTGTATGTTTTCTGCACACTGAAGGGGGGCACAGTAGGCCTAAATAGTAACCTCAAAAACGCATATATAAGTGTGAGATGCCGACCTGTGCTAATGCCACAAAAATATGTAAGCATCTATTTGCGAATGCGAATGAATTCTCGAATACCATTGTGCAAAACATTGAAAAATACAGAAGTAAGGAACTTTTGCAGTTTCACTACATAAATAATGAATTCCAATTAAAGGCCTACTGACAAAGTCGATTATCATGAATGAAATTACATAAAAAACTACTACTTCCTACAAATTTACCAGTTGCACCCCATGCTTATATTAGTACAAAATTCAGATAACATTTATTAAATATTAAATAAACTTCCTTGCGAGTTTTTGATGCCTCTTATGTACATAGATATGTATCACAAACTACGAAAATGCAAGGGCAGACATGTCAACTTTGAAAAGTGAAAAATCAGGAGAATTTTAGCAGTGTACCATGGTGAATTAAGGCACCACCGATGACTTAAGATGCACTAATTCAATACATTTAACATCTCAATTTCACATGTTTCATTATTTACATAAAAATACTAAATAATGGAATCACCTGACCTTTCAGAATGTTGAGATTTATCATTCAACATGCTGAAAGAAATAAATGCTTTAAAGTACCCACTTCAGAAAAATTACAATTAAACTCTTGAATAAACTAACTAAAGGGTCCCACTGATCCAAAATTCTATCTAAACATCTTTTGAACAAGAACAATCAAGTAAGTACACATTTCAGAACCTCTCATTTCAGTGTTTCATAAAATTTGAAATTTTCTAAATTTTTCTTTCCTCTTTGCACTTATTTCCAAACAATGATTTCAGTAATGTTTTCGTCAACATTTAAAGGCAAAATTGCAGCGCCCTTCTCTGCATCAAGATTAATTAGGTGACAAGGACAGCCTACAATGACTAAGTTATCCATTTCCTGCTTCAAACATCCTGACACACCCTTTTTTATCCTACCATTACAGGAGCAGTATCAGCACCAAAAGCCAGTCAGTCTTTTATGGAATACAGAATTCCTGTAAAGTTTTAAGCAGAAGATCAGCAATACTGGCTCCTGTAGTGTCTTCTCCTAAATTAGGCACAGAAAGTACACAATTTTGAATTTCGCGGAATTCAGGGTTGAAGAACGACACAACAATAGGATACAGTTTAAGTCTGTTTTATTACTAGCATTGGTAGCAATAAAAAATAGATTCTCCTGCAAGTGGGTAATAATTTAAGCTCTTTCTTCCATGCACATTTCCGTAATAATAGCTGTTTTTGTTCTGGCATACCCAAATCGTTTTGCAATTTCAGAATCGGGAAACAGGCAACTTACAAGAAAGTTTTCCATTGAAATAGCCACACACCTGTCAATATTTTGAACGTGGGATTACTGTTCTGGTGAGAGTTTCGGCATTTGTTACATCATCAACTACTGTCAGAATACAAATAGAAGTGTATTTACATTATTTCTGAGCGGCTATAAAAATCATAATTTTGTCGAAAGAGAAGTTCGATGCCTCAAACCATGTGTTTCTTCTTATCGTTTTCTTCCCACATTTCTTGGAAACCAAGAGAAAAGGAATTTCTGTATCTGCCGATTTAACTCCTACTCGCACTGTCTGAACACCTTCGCAATTAATGCAATTTCTAAGTCTGTCATCAGGTAATAAACCTTACTTTCTACAGAATTCCACATTTTTGTCCACTGTTGACAGACGGAATTAAGCTCTTCTACATTAAACGTTCACCTGCCAACATCATCATCGACCATAGCGCAAGTTCGATATATCGATAGGTCCACGGCTTTTTCAATGGAAAGCTTTCTTGTAAATTATGTGAAACAAGGGTCCGGCGTAGTCGGCACAGTTTATGGGCAAGTTATGTTCTATAATAAATGACATAAATAAAGCCTCAGCATTTGTCACAGAATCTTTGAAGTTTACGCAAAAAGTTTTTTAGTCTGTTCTGAACACTGGACACTCTCCTCGTGTTTTTTTTTAGTTTTCACATGTTTCAGAATGTCGTATTGAGCCACTGAAAAGTCACTTCTACATACATTGCAAAATGTGTAATGTTTGTCCCTTCCTCAACTCAAACACGGAAACTTTTCCTTATACACGTTTCTGAACACTGAATTATATTTCTTTGGCATTTTTGACAAAGTATAATTAAGACCTACAAGATACACAGCCAACAAGCACTACAACTTTACACACGACGCACAGCAAAACAAATAACACAATGCAAACCGCTTCGCTTGCAACAACTATTGACTAGCTACACCTCGTCATCCATCGATATATTGAAGGTGTGGGTATCTAAACTGTGTTGAAAATTGGGAGATCAGTCTAAAAGATCAGGAGATCGGGAGGAAGAAAGAAAAATTGGGAATCTCCCGATAAAATCTAGAGAGCTGGCACATCTGCAATGGTGATCCAATAAGCATATTTTACCATTCAAAACATTGTTTCCCACATTTTACGCCATTTTCATTAAGTCTCTTGAAAAGTGTAAAATGGCGTTCTACTGTATTTATTTCTGTATTTTCATGGTTTCTCATACTAAAACAATAGAAAATGCTCCTTTGGCATATCAATCCTTTAGTAATTGCTTACATCCTGTAAATACATTAACCTATTCTGCAAATGAACATGACCCAGTATTTAGCAATGTCCAATTTGGGAAAAACTTCATCTTATTGGGTAAATACAGTAAATATTGTCAAAATAATGTAACACTAATTTTAATACTACAAAAATCTTGACAAATAAATGTCTTATGTGAGATAACACTTACTGGAACTAGCAGTTTAGATTCTGTCATAACTGCCATTGGTTCTGGTTCTTGACAAGAGAAACCAATTAATGTAGGGCCAAATACCTTGGCCAGATTTGATGCAGGCATTTTGCACTCAGGGCACTCTGATACTCTGTAAACAGATATTATTGCCTTTTAATAATAAAAACTTTGCTGTAATAGTCATACTATAATTACCAACAACCAAGACTTCAACACCCAAATACACATATAAATTAGGTTTATAATCACTAACATGCACCAGATACTTAACACAAACATTTCAAATGTTGTTTTTGAATGATGCTATTTTAAGAGTCTAACAGGTACAAAATATAAATACAACTGTACTTACTTCTGAAGGTGCAGAATCATAAATGCCAGTGTGTCTCTGTTAGGCTGTGGCAACTCTGAAATAACTTGATACAACGCTGTATTTCTTTCTGTGGGGTCTTTTATATCTACAGTTCGAATAAAATCAGGCCACATAGCGTAGGTCACAAGTGGTTCCTTCAATGAACGAAGGAAATCTTTTATTGTTCCACAAATAACAGGAATTTCAATTCCAGAAAGGTTCGGGACACCTCGTGCACGTAAGAATTTCTCCTGTATAGAAATTGTGTGTTTATAAACGCATACTGGAAAACTCATTTACAAATTATCACCAGAAAAGATTTAGTAACACTAAATGAAATGATCCACAATTGATATACAAGTTTAAAGTTCCACATATGAGCAAACTAATGTACTCTACAACATAGCTGGAATCATGGTAGTCAATGGCGTGAATATTAACGTATCAAGATTAACCACATGGGTGGATTTTATTACAATGAAAAAGCACTTTCTATAATGATAAACAATACCGAAAACATCAATAGTTAAAATAATCTTAGTTTTGTGATATTGGGTAGCAGTATGAACTTAAAAATGTTTCTATAGAAGGTCTAATTGTTAAAATGTTCCTATAGAAATAAATTACACAGAGAGAAATTAGTCAGCGTAATCATAATATCGTATATACTTGAGTAATCTGTGCACCCCAAATTTTGACGAGGAGAACAAAATAAAAAACATGGATTTGTGTAGATAAGGATACCACCCGTCAGATTTGAACAAGTACGTGAGGGCAGCCATTTGGGATGTCACATCTATTAAATTTCAAAATGACCCAAATATCAAAACAATTGACGCCTCACAGGGAGAGAGAGAGAGAGAGAGAGAGAGAGAGAGAGAGAGAGAGAGAGAGAGAGAGAGAGAGAGAGGGGGGGGCGCACAATGTTTTCATATCCAGAGCGTGTGAATCTCGCACCAACCCCATAAAATTTTCTCGTATTTTACCTACTAAACGTTGCCATACAAACTGAAAAATATTTCATTTGTAACGTATTACTAATTTAAATTGTACGACGCTTTTCACCGGGCTGCAGTGGTTATGTTGACAATAATGGTAATGACGGCAACTCAGATGACAAATATTTTTCTCGGGACAACTTCAATTAAAACGAATTTTTCTTTTTTCTGAACGGACAAGGGTGCATACACGAAATTGTCAACCATAGAGCAGGTACAGTATTAATTACACTGCGAGTGAAACGAGCAGCAATAACATTTACTCTGTAGCTCGTGAATAATATTAATGCAATTCTACACTTCACAGTTCATCTGTTGCCAACATAAGCACTGGACCCTGACGAGAAGTGTCGTAAAATTTTACCTATTACTGTAAAAACATACTCACAGTAACAAACTAAAATGAAAACATATAGAATCTGAACCATTAAATAAATAGAGCTGAGACTGGTATTACCATCTCCTTGGGTATTACACAGTCACATATCTTTATAAAAGTCTATATGCCATGTATTTACATCAAAGATATTTGATAGCGTAATAAGGAGCTTCGACATACATGTATTTTTCATCAAAGAAATTTCATCGAATCTAGCACATCACCGTATATTTGATTACAAGAGTTACTTGTCTTCTCTCCACTGCAAATGTATCCGCTCTGAACACTAGCATTGTCGTTGCTAATCGACGTGTGCATGCGTTTGAACCAAGGAGGTAAGGTTTGAACATAACTGCAACGCCGCGCCGTAATTAGCATTGAAACACAGTAGCAAGAAATCGCTGTAACCCTATCTTCTCCAGATATAGTCGTCGTCACGTCCCAATAGCGATGTGGTTAATAATACCTAACTTAAGTAGATGACGTACTTTATTACTTAGAAAGATGGTACCATAAACTACTCATTCCAACATCAACAATGCAACTGTTCATACGTGCCAGCTGTGCTAGCAAAGAAGCTGCTGGAAAGATACACTACTCCGCTATGTTTGTGACAGTGCACAATAAAAAGTAGTTGTTATCCGCTATGTTGAAATATGAGGACAATAATACCCCTCTATAACACCAAGATGAAGATTTATGTCTACGAAATATTACAAATATTTGATAACATTTCTTTGTCAAAGATTTGATCGAAAATATTATGTAATACCCGCCTAAAGGAATATTCTTTTAAAGCGGAGTAATCCCCACCTGGTGTGTTTTGTTGTTGCAGATGGAGTAATACCAACCTAAATTCCCGTAATCTGCACACCCCAGTTTTTCGTTCATAAATTTGGGAAAAAATGTGCTCGGATTACTCGAGTATATATGGTATTATTACAAAAGGAACGGAATGTAAGTTACACTAAGATTCATATCTCTCTCAAATTTTTATTAGCTTGGCAAACATTCCACATATTTTGCAAATAAAATAGAGACACAGTGAACATGGCACTACAGTATGCTTTGTGGGCCCAGTTTTAACTTCAATAAACTTAGTACACAAACTGAAGAATGAAACTGTCAAACACTCACTATATATACACAGTGAGTGAGGACGAAAAATAAATGCCGTGAGAGAGAGAGAGAGAGAGAGAGAGAGAGAGAGAGAGAGAGAGAGAGAGAGAGAGAGATACTTTCCTGGTGGGAAAAATGTGTATAAAAATAAAGATTTTTTAACTTACCAAAGGCACAGGCTTACCGAGAGAAGAAAAAGAAAATGTGTGTGTGTGTGTGCGCGCACGCATTTGTTTACCTTCCTCTTCCCCCCCCCCCCCCCCCCCCTAAGGTAAGTCCTTCCACTCCTGGGATTGGAATGACTCCTTTTCCACTTCCTTAAAACCCGTATCCTTCCCTTTCTCCTCCCCTTTTTTCCTCGTTTTCCTGAAAAAGCTACCAGCGGTGGTGAAAGCTTGAATGTTTGTGTGTGTGTGTGTGTGTGTGTCTATCAGCGTGCCTGTGCTTTGGGTAAGTCAAACAATCTTTATTTTAATACATATTTTTCCCACCAGGAAATTCTCATATATATATATATATATATATATATATATATATATATATATATATATATATATATATATGGGCATGTGTGCATTTGTTTACCCTCCATTTTTTCCCCCAAGGTAAGTCTTTCCTCTCCCGGGATTGGAATGGCTCCTTACCCCCTTCCTTAAACCCTCATCATTTCCTTTTCCCTCTCCTTCCCTACTGCCTGAAGACGCAACTGGGTTGCGAAAGCTTGCGAGTGTGTGTGTGTGTGTGTGTGTGTGTGTGTGTGTGTGTGTGTATTCATTTATTTATTTGTGATGCTGTCACACCTGTGCTCCTTCGCCTGGAGAGTAATCTTCGTCTATTTTTTATATACATACACACACACACACACACACACACACACACACACACACACACACATATTATATATATATATATATATATATATATATATATATATATATATATATATATATATATATATATATATTATAGAAGGAGACCTTCCAGGTAGGAAAATGGTATAAAATAAAGATTTTTGACTTACCTAAAGTACAGGCTGGTCGATAGGAACACTAAACACACACAAAAACACACAACCATTCGAGCTTTCGCCACCAGTGGTGGCTTCTTCGGGAAAAAGAGGGAGGAAGGAGAGGAGAAAGGGAAGGATACGGGTTTTAAGGAAGTGGAAAAGGAGCCATTCCAATCCCAGGAGTGGAAGGACTTACCTTAGGGGACAAAAAGGGAGGTAAACAAATACACACACACTCACACATATCCACATCCAAACACACTTAGCTTGGTTCAAACGCATGCACACGTCGATTAGCAACGACAATGCTAGTGTTCAGAGCGGATACATTTGCAGTGGAGAGAAGACAAGCAACTCTTGTAATCAAATATACGGTGATGTGCTAGATTCGATGAAATTTCTTTGATGAAAAATACATGTATGTCGAAGCTCCTTATTTCCACTCCTGGGATTGGAATGACTCCTTTTCCACTTCCTTAAAACCCATATCCTTCCCTTTCTCCTCCCCTTTTTTCCTCTTTTTCCTGAAGAAGCTACCAGGTGGCGAAAGCTAGTAAGTGTGTTTTGAGTGTGATTTTTATTTTTATTTGTGTCTATCAACGAGCCAGTCCTTTTGGGTAAGTCATCCGTTTTCTATTTTTTATATATACAGATTAATAAATGTGTGCCCTTTCCTTAACTATTTCAGAGTAAACCAATGTAAACAAATAGGAATGGGGAAAGTACATGTGACAGTAAATAAATGTAGTGTAATGATATGTTTGTTTAAATGTGTTAAGTTTCCTCGCAAAAGATATTCCAACAGTCCACCTCTTTATTCTTGTCGACAGGCGCCGTATTGCCAATCGAGAGCTCAGTTCTGCATTCCTTTACTTTAGCACAAGCATGTACAATATGATCAATATGTTCCTCTCGTGTCCACTTTCCACTTGTACACTTCACTCTTCAACCGCTCCACAAATATTAATCCAATGAGTAAGATTGGGTAACCTGTATGGTCAAGCAATGACTCGATGACGACTGATTGAATGATCGGGACAAGCTGTGCATTTTGAAGAAATGCATGATACTGTGTCCCATTAAGACCTTTATCTAAAACAACTGAACCGATGAGTTTATCGACAATAATTTCATACCCCACCTTGCCTGAGAAGCATTGTTGAAGATTTTGTTTACACACAGTTGCATTCACATTTTCAGCTGCCAATACATGAGAGTTGTGCACATTGTTTATTCCTTTGTGGGTAAATGTTTGATTTATCAGTGAACAATAGATAAAATTAATTTATCATTGGCAATGATCCACTGCCAGGAATCTTGCTCTACTGATGAAATAGACTGTCAGACCTTGCACGTGTACTGTGCATATCATTAATGTCTGTCGACTACCAAGGTGGGAAACCATTTTTCTAGCACTAGTAGTTCTGCACCATGCACAATTTAACTGCATACTGATACAGTAAAGATGACACTACACTTTTCCCATTCCTAGTAGTTTTTATTGGTATAACTGGAAAGAGTTTTAAAAAAGGGCATATGTGTATTTGAAGTTTTTTGTTCAGAATCACTAGTAGTGTCACCTCTTAAGTACCCTTCATCCTGTCCACCATATTTACTCTGCTGAAGTACCCCATCACCTATAGTATCCCCACAATTTTTGAAGTAAAAATATAAATTTTAAAATAACTCTAAAATTGGTGAATTTGTTAGTTACATGAAATTTGGCAACACTGTCTGCTGCAGGATCCTGGAACAATGATATTTTTACGACAACGGCATCAGTCTCATATTTACATGAATGCAAGCTGCACTTATATTTAAATTCAAATTAACAGAGAAATTTTCTGATCAGATCAAAGTAAAAGAACTGACAATACAATAAAACCCCACCTTTACACTGTCTGATGTTATGTCTCCCCGCCATTTTTTGTCGACCCCGTAAAATTTCTTGTTTACAATGTTAATTCACCCCCATTTTTGTGTCGGTTATGTACACTTTTCCCGTGTTTTACAGTTTCAAAACCATCTTCATTGAGACAAAAATGACATAATTCATCCTAGTTGTCTAACAACGCTCTCAGCAGCCACTGTGCCAATTGTCAGCTTATTTTTGTTTACCCAACTAGAAGTTATTCAAGCTTTGCGTGACATTTCAAGAATTTATTCTTGTTGCTTTTGTGACGCTTTATAAACAGACACATAGTTTGCTTGTATAATTTTTTCTGCACAGTATATTATAACCTAAAAACACGATTATAGTGAGAGATGCCGACCCTGTACAGATATGTCAAAAATACTTATGCACTATAAAATGCAAATAAATTATCTAATGCTGTTGTGCATTGAACAATACAAAAAGTATGGAACTTAAGCAGTTTCACTATGCAAATAATGAATTCCAGTTAAAGGCTTACTGACAAAGTCTATTATGATGAATGAAATTACATCAAACATTTCTACATTCTATACACGTAGCAGTTCCATTTCCACCTGGTGCTTAAACTAGTAGTTAATTCACATAACCTTTATTACAAAATAAACTTCCTTGCTTGTCTCTGTGCCTACTATGTACATGTATCAAAACTGAACTACAAAAGTGCAAGGGTGATCCATTAAGCATATGTTACTGTTTGAAGTACAATTTCTTGCATTTTACATTTTCCCATATTTTACACAATTTTCATTAAGTTTCTTGAAAAGTGTAAAAACGGGGTTTTACTGTATAATGAAGACAGTTTTCAACTCACAGACGTATGTTGAGTTGCAACAGGCACATAAAAAAAGACACAGAACTTAAGCTTTTCACCATAAGCCTTGCCAGGAAAATAAATAAATTAATTAAAAAATAATACACCATTACACAATCACAAAACAGTTATCTCATATTGCCATGCTCCAAAAAGCACTGATGTGTATTAATTTACCCTTAGCATTCGAACATCTCTATCAGAACCAGGAATACGGTAGAGTCCAACTTCATTTAACCCTCTAGCTTCCACTTCCTTTACACAATGTAGAATGAGAGCAGGTATCATTGGTGGTGTGGGTGGCGCGAAGTCAGCAATGGAGCCCTAAAAGACAATACAATAATCAATCTCATTATTTTTCTTCTCAGGATGATCAATTAGAGGAAATAAAAATTGAATTTGTAACCAACAACTAATTGTAATGACAGGTTCAGTATCACTCCTTTAAGTTTAAATATCTGTTTAAGCAGTTTGTCAGTCTCAAGTACATATATTAATTTCATAAAGGAAACTCCAGGTTGGAATTCAACAATATAAATAGAACAGTACACAACTCCCCGCAAAGTCTTAACGGTGAGCTGCAACTGGCATTTAAGGCATACACGTACAACACTTAACCCTTTGACTGCCACTCCATGGGTGCTGATGATTTTAGTAGCGGCCACCAGCTTTTCAATGAGTGCTATTGATGAGTTAAGTCACTCTAGTTTTGCGTCCCTCGAGCACTGATAACGAGTATAGACTGTAGTGTAACAAATTATACAACATTCCTACTGAACGATCCAAGATATCCAAATAATTTATTTTTGTGGTAATTTAATAATTTCATTTAGATTTTTTATTTCAAATCTTAAGGATATTTTGATACCCCCTCTCTTTAAAATAAATTTGTATGGAACAGTTTGAGATATACGTTGTTTAGATGCTCTAAAAGATAATAAGAAACTATCTTCACTCTATGACAAACACTTTCATTTTTATGAAATAAAAAATAATTGCATAATGAACTTCTAGAAAGGAAAAGATTACATATTTTTCTTTTTTCAAAGGGGAAGAGTCAAAAATAAAACCTGAAAATGTGAGTAGATATTTTGGAAGTTGGAAAAATAGATTCTTAAAAAAATAGGACGTCTAAATGTTCAATAATTTCATAGTGACATATCAGGCATTCCATGAACGATGGACAGGACATCAGACACAGGAATCCGCATTTATTTGACATGTGTGTACCTTTTATTGCCACAAAGACATTTCAGAACTGTGAAAAGTACTTAATGGGCAGATTGCGTATTCCGGAGTGTTGGACGAAAGTATTTTGTAGATTTATTTATTCTTTCAAACATTTATGATCATGTAACTTGGCTGCACAGAATTTATTTTCGTAGACGGTTTAAAAATCGGTATTAGAAGACAGTTGCCATGCTTCGTTTTAACTATTGCCGTCCAGCATCAGAATAATACAAATGTAAACATAAACATGATATGTATGTACTCCCACGTTCGCAGTTTTCTTTCGTGTTTGTTAGGTGGGCGTAATTTAAATTTGCTAACAGCCAACATGGAATATTACATGCGGCGTGTATTATTCTTACGGCGAAGAGAGAGTGGAATCTAATTACGTTCCACAGAAACAATTCCTTAACACCTCTGTTGCAGTACGAAGGCAGTGGTTGCAGCGTTAGGCATATTGACAACACAGGCTTGCCAGGCCTAGTAGCTTTCAGATAAGACTTCAAATGTACAGCTATTGTAACAACACTGAGCACTTACTAAAAGAGAATAGAAATAACTTTAAAACAAAGCGGAAATATAAAACAATTGTATTACACTTATAATACAAACTAGCTTATATGCCTGTGCTTTGCAACGTTTGTTAAAGAGGTAACTGTGTATATCACTGTTTTTAGAGTTCCGGATGTAGGCAGTAAAAAAAGAATACTTGCTGGATCGCTCTGCCAAATGCCAAGATGTCAAATTTAAGTAGAAGTCATTGTTGACATCCATGAATGTTCATAAAGTTTTTCATACAAAAAGTGAAATTAATTTAAGTCCACACTTCGGAAAGATGTAATTTTTTTGTTAGATTGTGTTCATAAAGTGAAGACTGCGGTGTGTAATTGTCTGTTTCACGCAAACTTCTGAAAAACACTTCTATCGTTGAGACGAGAAATAGTAATAATAATAATAATAATAATAATAATAATAATAACAGCGCCATGTATTGGTTATGTGCTGTAGTACTAAATTTTATATCTTTCACTGTAACTGTATGCTGAAGTATTTGTATGTTGCAGTGTTGCACTGGGGACAATGTAGTTACTCTACATGCAGTGCTCCCTATTGTCGAAAACTCGATGAATGCTGAAAGTCTGGTAATTCAATCAACAGAGCAGTTCATGTCTGTTTAAGTAATACGTCATTGTGGTGTCAATGTGTGATAAACTAAGTCTGGGTAATCGTTGAAGGAATGGCGTCATCTGAGCATCTGAATAGAAATTTTCATTAAATATAGCATTTCCATTGCATTGTCTTGACTGTGTTAGCAGTATAAGCCACTCATTCAGTTAATACATTTCCCCACGTCCTGCAGTGATTAGTTCGTCAATCACGAAGTTGAAATCTCTGCAAAAGAAAATGTCCTCCTCTATCTGAATGTAGTCCGCACCAAAAGTACGTAATTACAAATTTTAATCACAATATTGTACCGAACAATTATGAAAGCAGACAGCTTTCTGATGAGTTTGTTGTTCGTGTGTCTATATTATCTCTAGTGGCAGAGACAGAGCAGAAATATCTCTGCAGTGAGCATTCCGATGTACAGAACAGATTTTGTGTCCTCAACGTTTAGGTGGAAATGACATGTGATATTGGGAAAAATTTACTTGGTCCTTTTTTTGTTTGGTTAAGGTGGATGACTATGTGTAAATGGCCCTTTTAGCAATGCTTCAACTTTCTTGTTGCTTCTGTGACATTTATTTAGATTATATTTCACGTTATTTGGTTGATCTGCAAAAAGGAGGTGAGCCTTCTTTGCAGCCAATGAGGTACAAACCAACTGTAAGAGCAAATAAATGTGAGGAAAGAGTGAATTTGTCTTAATATCACATGGTAATTCCAGCAAAATGTTGAGAAGATGAGCAGAACGCAATGCTCACTCCATAGATATTACTACTCATGTACAATTTAGTGGTTATACCCGTCGAAAGATGCACATCTTTTATTTCATGACATTGCAAAGCATACGAGATACAGCTAGGAAGAAAAAAAGTGTGTGTCGTATCTGGGTTAAATTTTATTTGCAGTGGCAGCATTTTAGTTTACTATCGTAGGCAAAGAACTATTTGCTTTAGGAGGATGATTAATTTACTTAATAGAACAGCATAAATTATTTATTTAATCATGAACATAAAGAATTATTCACCTCATTCTATATGACTGATTTTTGAAAGAGCATTTAACGGTCTTTGTCAACGTCAGCACAAATCGCTGATGCCTTAATTAAGCTTGTACCCCTTGTTGTATTGTATTGCACAACAGTTATGAGAACAAAAAAATGAAGCATCAGCATCTATTAGTTATTGGGTGTGCTATGTAACTAACATCTCCTCAGTTTGTCCTTTCCTGTACTATGGTGACAAACACAGATGTTAATTATTCACCTGACTGAATGGTATTTATCTGTTAGTAACGCGACACTGACCGCTAAATCAAACTAACCAATGACTTACGAACTTTCCGTCACGTACATTAACATATGTCTACAGTCTGTGTATTGCAGTGAGTTCAAAGATAATATGGAGATGATACTATGTATTATGAAACCGTGACACTCGACGTATATTTACCTCTCTAATTCAGTTGTCAGTATTTGATCGTAAGCACTACAGTTGTCTTTCTAGTGCTTCTATTGATATCATTGGTGTATTACCAGGGTAGTTAATGCTCAGTTAATGTACGTCTGTGTTTCCCTGTGTTTTATCTTTGAACATCTCTTGATTGTCGTATTGCTCCATATTTTACGGATTTTTGTTCGCCACACTCACCCACCGCCACACACTGCGACCAAAACGTAATAGTGCACACCATGAACCTAAAGGCTACTACCACGCATAACCACCATTGGTCTGCAGTGAATAATTTTGGCTACCAAGTGAAATATACAGACACATGTCCCATGTTCCATTTTTATATATGTATATTGATATTGATTTTATGAAAAGTGTACAATAGCAATTAGGCCTAACGGTACGGTAATTCTGAATCAGTATCACTTGATTCCTTGTTATTCAGTTCCTTCGTAGTACAGAGCATCATCCCTTGTACAATCTAGTGCATTCAATGTCGAACTTGTTTAAATGCCTGTTACGCAATCTGACTTGGAACCTGCTTCCATGTATCACCATCGGCACACTTGAAAGTTTTACATGGCCCGTTGGTTTCTGTTGTCTGTCACTTTTCGAAAGGTAGTCTGTGTACATGTGTTTAAGCTTGACCTTTAACGATTTATTGAAATGGATGTCAAGTGGTTGCTGAATTGATGTCATCCAGCCTGGATGGCACACGATTATAACTTTTTTCCACATAATAAATAACTTTCTTCTTGAAATCCTAGTGCTTCATTACGGTTCACATAACCCAGCACTTTACAAAACTGGACGAAACAATACTAGAAATCAGAATGAGGCAACACGTGCAAGAACCCTAAAGCCTCATGTACTGATGGTATTTTCGCAAAAAAATTATTTTTGTCGCTACTAATATTTGAAAGGCTGCTACCTTTGAATTTTAACAGTATTAAAATTCTATTTCCTTCGTTGGAAGGTGTATTAAAATTCAATAGTCAAAAATAAAAAGGAAATTAAGACTCGTCTTCCTTTTTTATTTTATTTTTACGAGCGCAAATGTTTTTGCGCCAGTATTTATATTTGCGCCTGCAAAGCAAGCCTGTGTAGCACAGTTTATATAAGAGGGGAAAAAGTTACAAAAAGGGGGGGGGGGGAGGGGGGGATATGTGGCCTAGATTCTGGTAAATATGGTACAGTAGATTGTTTTCTCAATAGCCAACAACTGTGTTTCGTAACAGTTTCACTTGAATAAACTTAAAGTGAGATCATTTTGTTTTGTGACGTCACCTTTTTCAGAGGATCTATGGAAAACAAAGTAATTAACGCAAATTAAAGCTTACTGTTATGCAAAGTAAACTGTAACATTCATAACTGATGGTTCCCATATAACACTTTGGATTCGGGATTCGGTAGTATTCGCCCATTATGCACCAAAGCCAGTGTGTTAGATTCGGCGAATAATGGATTCGACCGACCCACTAGGACACAACCCTAATCTAAATACAAAATTTGATGTTTCTGCGTCTGCTGTAAGTACCTTATGATGATCATTCAGTCAGTGAGTGAGAGAATTAGCAATTTTCGACTGTGAATATTTCGTGAACTATAAGGTGAAGAATAGTATAAAATTGAAATATAGCTAGTTGTAGTAGACACTATTGGTAACCGAAAATTCAGACTTCTAGCTTTATCTGCAACTGAGATACAGGGAGGTCGAAAATGCCGTCTACTGCTTCGATAAAAGGATGGTACAGCCTTGCGCTCGAGTTGGCGGGGGCACTGCCATGCCCCAAGATGGGACCCACAGACAGGAATTTTAATGGTTGGGCCATTGGGAGGGATTCCATGGTTTAGGCAGCATTGAAAAATTAGAATGTGGAACTGGATTTTGGAAAGTGGAAAATGATTGAAAATTATGCAGATGGTGTTAGGAGGGCACATGAAAATTTGGAAACAAAAAAAAAAATTTGCCGAAATATGAATCTCTCTCTCTCTCTCTCTCTCTCTCTCTCTCTCTCTCTCTCTCTCTCTCTCTCTGTCTGTCTGTCTGTCTGTCTGTGTGTGTGTGTGTGTGTGTGTGTGTGTGTGTGTGTGTGTGTGTGTGTGTGTGTTTCTCCACTAAAACACCAAACAACTCACAGACTTTGACAGACAAAAATGAACACTGGACCAAAATGTGGGATACGAATAAGAACAAGTGTGTTGTATGTAGAACTGGGCTAGAATGAGCTTCTCATGACAAGAGGTGGTCTCCAAGAAGTCAATGAAGCAATAGGGAGAGATTTAATGTCCCAAAATTTGTTTTCTTCACAAGAAGGCCAATGTATGTCTCAGAGCAATACCAAAAATCCTGAGACAGTGGCACCAAGAAAATCCAAGGAAACAATAGTTGGGAAGCCGAGGGAGGATAGCTGCTTCCTTTGCAGCAGTGTCCGCAATCTCATTCCCTGACAATCAGGAACCCACAGGAACACCATGTTGGCTCCACTGACAAGAAGTGAGTGAAGGCACTCCTGTATTCTTTGTACTATGGGGTGAATTGTGTATAGTGTGTGAAGGCTCTAAAGAGCACTAAGAAATTCTGAGCATCAGACAATTAGAAAGCTTGTGTTGGCTATGTGCTATGTGGCTTGGTAGAGGGCAAAGAATTCTGCAATAAAGATCCAGCACTGGCCGGGACAAAGATATTGAAAATAATCGTCACCTAGTACAAAGGCACATCTGACACAGTAGTCACTCTTGGAGCCATCAGCTGTGGATGAAGTACAAAAACTCTGTGATAAACCTAGCCCGGGGTAATGTGTTTGGAAAGCGAATGGAAACAAGGTTAACTTTGATCTCTGGGGAAAGCCAGGAAGATTAAGAATACTCATACATCAGTAATGTGACAGTGCGTGTCAAGCCAAGCTGCCAAAGCAGCAACTGGAAACAAACTCCAGGAGGTAATACAGAAGTTGGAATGACTGCACATTGACAGTCAAAGGAATCATCAAGAAATATATAATATGGGCGACTGTACATGGATGACAAATGGCACACTTAACGACTATGGAGGACTTCCCTGATATGACAGTGGTGATTCAGCAGCATAAGCATAAAAACTCTTAACAGGACTGCCGTAAAAGGCTCCTGTGGCTAAATGGATCCGCTGATGGTGCATCTTGTTGAGATGACGCAAGACTGATGATCATGCAGGACAATAGACGATGCACTTATAATCCTGTTTCAAACAGACAATGGATAGGTACAAGCGGAGGACAACAGTCCAACTATTTCCCCATTAAGTACTGCAGAATGCAAACAGAGAAGCCAGGTGAGAGACATAGAAGGACCAGTGAAATTTCCTGACAAATGCTAGATCCAGGTATTTCATTATGTCAACAAATTGAAGAATAACAGGGTCGAGATGAAGGGACATGGGAAGAAACACTACACCACCAGCAATCAGAAATTAATACAGCCTTTCTCTTTAGCGGAAAAGCTAAAGAAAATTTTTGGTGTTCCATAAGTGTGCTTTCGGTGTCACTCAGAGAAGTTCATTGAGAGCTGCAATATATTGTGAAGCCCTAATGTGGTTACACACACACACACACGTTAATAATTTTAAGAATTCCTGAATAAAAATAGACAGGCACTGCCAGAATCCCCGTGTGTGCAAACGCATTCTCCACCAGGTGTCATATGCCTTCTCCAGACCAAAGAACACTGCCACTGTAATGCACTTGTGGATAAAATTGTTCATAATGTGTAAGTTGATAAAGCGACAAGATGATAAACTGCTGAACGGAGCTTAGAAAAACACCATTTGTGAGGAGATTCGAGACTAACCACCATACCAACTGATCATTACTTTTCTTTCCATCACCTTGCTGACACTACTGGTGAGAGAAATTGGATGGTAGCTGAAAGGAAGACGTTTGTCCTTACCAGGCTTAGGTATGGGAATGACTTGTTTCACGCCAACATCTAGCAAATTAGCCATCTGTCCAGATGCAGTTTTACATTTGGACCAGAAAATACAGTCCCTCAAAAGAAAGGTGTTTTAACATTGGTATGTGAATGCCTTCTGGTCAAGAACAAGAGGATAGCGATGGAGAGAGTGCATTGAAGTTCCAGTAAAATCTGAGTTATAACTTTCATAATTCTAAGAGGAGAAATATAACTGCCACCCTTTTCAGAGGTAGGATAACGGGACAGTAGTGGTATATTATACATTTACCTGAAGCAAACTAGTATGCCTAAATGCAAATGTACTATTTCTTTTGTAAGACCGCTTTTCTCAAAGACCAAAATCTTAGTTATGAAATTCACTGTAAGATTTGTATTGCCATATTTATGATTAAAATGGTAGAAACTTGGATGCGGTTCAGCATGATAAATCAGTCAGCCATAATATGGCTTATTTTGATATTCTAGCTGAACTGTACTCAAAGAAACACACTGAAATTAACGCTTATAGAATCTAAACAGTTAATAACTAAATTGAGCTGAGACTGGTATTCCACAGTCATATCTTTGTCGAAGTCGATATGTAATGTATTTACATCAAAGATATTTGATAGTGCAATAGATAACTTTGTCATACAGATATATATATCAAGGAAATATTATCAAATGTAGTGCCTCCCCGTATATTTGATTATAAAAGTTGCTTGGCTTCTGTTCACTGCAATGAAAAATGTAACTGCTATGAATGCTAGCATTGTTGTTGCTAATCAACACGTGTTCGTGTTTGAACATAGCTGCAATGCCGTGCCGTAACATTTAACCCCAGTAGCAAGAAATCGCTGCAACCCTGTCTTCTCCAGATATAGTCTGTCACATGCCAATACCAGTGTGGGTAATATGATGGTACTGACCTGAATAATACATAACTTAAGCAGATAATGTACTTTATTGCTCAGAAAGATGGTACCACAGCTAGTCATTCCTACATCAACAAAGCAATTGTTCGTACACTCCAGTTACGTTGGCAAAGAAACTGGTGGAAATATATGCTACTCCACCACATTTGTTTGTGATGTGAGGAGACCGTTTATAGTGAAATTACTGATACGTTGTGTCACTGTCATTGTCAAGTAAATTATATGCAGTTTAGATAGTGGTCAAGGCAGTGCACAATTAAAAGTTGTTATTATCTGCTATCTTGAAATATGACTACCATAATACCTCTTTTTAACACCACAATGAAGATTTATGCCTACGAAATATTACGAATATTTGATAATATTTATTTGTCAAAGATTTGATCGAAAATATTATCATTTAATACTGGCATAAATGGGGTCTGTTTTTTAAAGCAGAGTAATACCTACCTAGTGTGTTTTGTTGTTGCAGATGGGGGCATAGTGCAGAGGCAATGAAGCTGTTTAAACTCCAGAAACAAGCAGTTAGATTAATACTGTTCAAACAACAGAAAGAATCATGCTAACCATTGTTCCAGAAACTGAACATACTACCCCTCCCATGCCAGTACATACAAGACTTACTGTGTTACACAAAGAAAAACATTGGCAACCAAGACAAACTCAGATTGGCACCACCACGATACAAGGTCAAAAAACTCCCTACGATTAGTTCCACATTCAACAAAGCTATTCAGTAAAGGTGTAAAATGTATGGGGATAAAACTGTACAATCATCTACCAGAAGTGAAGAATATTGGACTAGTGAAGGATTTTGGAGTAAAACTGTGGTCACTCCTAATTAAACATTGCTTGTACAGCATACAGGAATTTATTGAAACCAACCTGTCATAAGAAGCTTCACATTCAAAAAACATCAGGCAATGTATGTCAGTTATTAACATCATTCGAAGGAAATGTAATATAAATGAATGTAAAATGTTAAATTCTGATATTGAATAAGTATGAGACCTATGTAAAAATTACACTGAATCCTCATCTAATGATGTACCCTTCCAAACATGTAATTATGTATAATTTTATAGCATTAATTTTCTACCTTATGTTAAATGTAATCATCATGGCATCTCCATCATCTTCCATCACATCACCTATTCTGACTTGTCCTATATCATGATGTGCATGTCTGTACAATGTATGATTCAGAGGACCAAAAGTAAATAAATAAATAAAAGTAATCCAACCTAAATTCAAGTAATCCGCGCACCCCAATTTCTCGTTCATAAATTCGGGGAAAAAATATGTGGGGATTACTCGAGTACATACAATATTAGATGAGTAAATTACACTACAAATGCAGTGGTACTGAAAATAATTGGCTAGAGAAGAAATTTCTGGCATATTTTGGCTAAAAAAGGGGTCCATTGTTAGGCCCCATCCTGAGACATCAAGTGATTCAGAGGTTTAAGGGGGCAGGAGGGGGGTGGGGAGATGAGGCTTGCTCAGGATACAGTAGCATGAAGAGTAAATCAAACCAGTCTTCAATTTGAATACCATTAAAAAACTTCCTAAATATACCAAAAGAAAAAATTCTGTGGGGGAGAGGGATTTGGGAGGGGAGTGGGAGGGAAGAAGAGGAAAGTTCAAGACATTTCTTTTTCAAACTATTTCTTCGTGGGATAAAATGCAGCAACTACTACGCAACAGTAAATGTGGTGACAATTGTGATTAGATCAGTAAGGTTTTAACTTAAATCACAAATGATGTAGAATTCAGCATATTTTACAATGTGTGTGAAACTTTTATGTAATGATGGTAAAATCTACAGTTAGGCAATGCAATATTAGTACAGATGTGTTACCAGTACTGAATAACTTTCCTCTCCTACAAGGAAATGCTAGCAGTAACAAAGATGACTCATTTCTATAGGTCTAAACCATCACTTGTACTATTGTATACATGTTACAACAAGGTATTCCAGAACTCTGTGGTGAAATCAGAAGATCATATTTTAAGTACAACAAATAAAAACTTATTAAAGTTTTCAGTACTTACAAGAAAACCTTTCCCTGTAGGTGTGTTTGTAACTGGTACACATGGCAATGGAAGTTTATCTTTACATGTGGGATGGCAGACTCCTCTACAATCACGACACTTCAGTGCCATTTTACCAAATTTGATCCTGAAATCAAAATGAATAAACTGTAACACTTGTTTAATACCTTAGTATGGTATCTATTTACTTCAATATGTCCTCTTTCAACAATTGAGCACCTAAAAAAAGAAAAAAACCACCACACACACACACACACACACACACACACACACACACACACACACACACGTGAGAAGTCATCTTCCAGGCTTGGTACCAGTACTAAATGGCTCAACATGACATTCTTTTGTATATTCTCTGAATCCTAACATCATATTCTTTCAAGAAATTTTTCTATTTTTAGAACAGAAAAAGTAATAAGGATTCAGATCAAGTGACCATAGGGATGTGGAAAAACAGGAACAATCTTTTGAAATCAGAATTTTTTAAATGGAGGTGTGTTGTCAAGCAGCAGCCACATGCCTTTGTTTCCCAGTCACAGTTGTTCACCCTTTTCCTGGACTTTTCAAGGAAATCTCTGTGAAACACTTGGTCTAAAGTTTGTCTTGGATCTCATAAGATCTGACCTCAGAAAAGCCCTCATGCATTCAGTAATTTTGTTTTTTGAAACTGTGTCCTTAAAGCTGATCTTCAATATGACCACAGATTTTTTTAAGGAAAAAATAAAGTATTAATTGTGGCAGTGAAGTACTAGTGTAAGTAATGTAGCCACCAGCCTGTTTCAACTTACACAGAAACAGATGCATATATATCACAGGCAGTGTGGCAATGGAGTAGATAAAAATACATTACAGGTGACAAACTTTTAAAATATATATGTTGTTCAAGTTAAACCATTCCATGTTGTTATGTACACCATGTAGAATTTAATAAATGAGTAAGTCAAGTTTGCACAGTTTGAGAATACCGCAAATCATAATGGGACACAGTCCTCATTTAGAGTGCTGGGCATACAGAAGGCAGCAGCATGGAATGCACATATAACAATCAAATTTATTTGCCAGGTAACACATGGTATGAAAATCAAATGATTGAAAATACAAACCCATGTGGAGTGAAGATGATGATGCATTCAGTACTGAGTGTTGCCACCACTAATGGCTGTAACTACCACTGTAACCCTTAACAAGGAATCAAAGAGACTTTGGATGTGTTGTCTGGTTATTTCAGTGTATGCTGCTTCCACTTCATACCAAATTTAATTTAGTATAGCAGTAGGCAGTGTATGCTGGGCTAGTCATTTCACACTCATAGACCTTATGTTTTCGGTAGACAAGAGACTGGGAGACCCGGACAGCAAAACCAACAGTCCAATCTGATGGGCAATGAAGAGGTCTTTAACACTGTGTGCCACTTTTAGTCGAGCAGTCTGTTGCAATAAGGTCTTTGGCAAGTTTCAAAGGTATGGGAGGGCAACACGCTCCAACATTTCAGAGATTTAATTCTTGGTGGCTTGTGTACTAGTAATGTATATTAGGAGGGAGTGTAAGTGGAATCAATATCACCACAAACCCTAACAATGGTTGAACACCAATTCGGAAAGGCGTAAGGCAACAGTTCAACTGTTTTGCACCACAGTGTTACCAATGTGGTGGTGATGGTGCAGACAGAAATGGGCTTTGTCTGGCGACAAGGGTGAAAGGCTGCCTGTTTCATTCATCCACAGACCGGTCCTGTACCCAGTATTTTGTATTTGATTCCACTCCCACATCCTCTTTACTATGCATCACTGGTTCACTAACCAGCCAGCGTTACCATATATTTCTGCAGATAAGATTATGGCTGAATCATAAAAAATGGGGCCCCAAGATCGGAAGTTGTCTTTTAAGACGGCGCGAAAGATAAATAGATTGAAATTTAGTCTGAAATTTACATCGTAGAGAAAAGATTTACAAAAATAAAGGACTGCATATTTTTTTTTTTTAATATTCGCTTTTGGACTTTATTAATTTACTGAGAAGACAAGGGTACAGATGATAGCATATACACTCTAGAGCAGGAATAGAATTAATTATTTACAATGCAGCTAGATTTTACAATGTCAAAAATATTTTCTGAATATATCCAGAGTTGCACTGAAACAATTAGCGTATATTTATGTATGGAGCAGCGAAAGGGTTAAAATATTTCGGAGCTACACACATCAATTGCGGCTTCCTTTGAAATCCTTTATCTTTTGTTGGCGGGCATTTGCGTATTTTTTCACCCGCATAATACATGCATTGGAACGATTAAATGTCGTCTTGGTGAAAACATAACTTTTCTCTTGAACTTGGCAGTGAAAAAAAAAAACAAAAAAACCCATGCTTCTTCACGATTGGATACAACATAGCACTACACGCATGAAAGTTCAAAAGTGGACTACAAACTGCAACAAAAAGTGAAATCTAGATGAACCAATCTAGAAAACTACTTATGGCAGCTTCTAGCGGCATTTTTTCGAACCTCCTGAAGCTTGGCCTACAAATCTACGTCACAGGCGTATTTTTAGACCCAAAAAACTGGGAGGGGGGGATGTGTGGATTGCAATCGGATAAATATGGTAACTTGGGGGTTGTCTTATAAGGCAGACATATGCTAAAACTATAAAATTATGATGAACATTTTAAGAATGGAAAATCCAATATCAATAATTGGTGATAGGTAACAGCTCACCTTAAAGAGGCTCACTGAGCTGCTAACGGACACAAGAATAGACGGACACAAGAATAGACAATCACAATCACACAACTTAAATTTTCAGCCATGGTTTTATCAGAAAAAGAAACACATACATTCACGCAATCACTCAGTCAACTGTACCCACACAAAACTATCATGTCCAGCAACACAAGCTGGACTGTGAGTGAGGTGGGGAGTGGTGGGGAAAGGATGCTGGGTGGGGGGGGGGGATGGAAAATTCCGCATTGCATGATGGAATTTAAAGACTGTGATAAGTGGGAATTTTAATTGTGGCAATGAATACAGTGAAGGGAAGAGGTGGGAAAGGATAAAAGGAAGGTGTAGAGGAGTGCGGAGATTTGAAGTGATAAGAATAATATAGAAAAAAATAAGATTAGGAAAAAGAGGAAAAATAAAATAAAAAATAATAATAGTCCATCCCTATGCCACTCCCAACCCCAACCCCTTACCACAGCGATCACATCCCTGTGGAAGACCCCAATGCAGAACCTGCCCAATCCACCCACCCAGCACTTCCAGTCCCGTCACAGGCTTATCCTACTCCATCAGAGGTCGGGCCACCTGTGAAAGCTGTCACGTGATATACCAACTCCGCTGCAATCATTGCACAGCGTTTTATATCGGTATGACTAAAACCCGTTGTCCATCAGAATATACGGCCACTGCCAAACAGTGGGGGGGGGGGGGGGGGAGGGGGGGGGAAGAAAGAAAAGAAAGATATAGCACCCTGTGGCGCAGCATGCAGCTGAGCACACAACTCTGGACTTCAATGGCTGCTTCACTACTCGAGCCATCTGGATCTTCCCCTCCACCACCAGCTCTTATGAACTGTGCAGATAGGAGTTGTCGCTTCAACAAATTCTATGGTCCCGCAACCATCCTGGCCTCAACCTAAGATAACTTCCCATCCCTGCACCCTATGCCTAAAATCCCCCTCCTTCCTTTTTTTGCCCATTATCCATGTATTCCTTACAACTGTCTATCAGCACTTACAATATCCCCTTAATTTATTACTTTTATGTTTACTTACTTTTTATTTTTCCCTTTTTCTTAACTTTATATTTTCCTTTTTTCCTATTTTTATTTTCTCCCTTCACTGTATTCATTGCTACAACTCAAAATCCCACCTATCAAAGCCTTTAAAATCCATCATGCAATGCGGAGTTTTCCATCCCCATTTCTACCCAGCATCCTTCCCCCTCCACTCCCCACCTCACTCACAGTCTAGCTTGTGTTGCTGGAGTGGACGGACATTATACAGTAGAACCTCGTTTTTACGCTTTTCAAGGGACTTCAGTGAAATGGTGTAAAATGCAGGAAAATATAAAATGCAGGGAATAATGTTTTAAATGGCAAAATATGCTTACTGGATCAGCCTTGCATTTTCGTAGTTTGTGATATATGTACATAATAGGCATCTAAATACTCGCCAGGAAGTTTATTATACAATAAAGGTTATCCAAATTTTTACTATTTTCAGTGCCGGGCAAAATGTAATTTTATGGGAAGTAGAAATTTTTGACGTAATTTCATTCATTATAATCGAGGACGCCACTTCTGGGCTATGTAACATCTTCACCTGAACTGCTTCGATAGATATCATTTGGACGCCGCTGCCAAGCTATGTAACATCTTCAAAATTACTGCCTTTTACCGGCATTAATCATTTACGTAGTAAAACTCAAAAAGTTCCGTTCTTTTTGTATTTTTAGATGTTTCACACGACGGTATTAAAGAATTTATACGCATTCTCAAGTACAAACATATGCACACACATTTTTGTAACGTTTGCATAGGATTGGCATATCTCACTATTATCGATTTTTTGAGGTTGTGGGTATTACGATACCCAACTTTGACAGATAACTTTCTTTATTAATCGTAAATATGTATCACAAAAACAATGCAACTCTATTTTATTCTCACTTCAACAAAGCAACTGGTTCTGATTGAGTACACGCCAGACGCTCTGGCAAAGAAGCTTGTGGAAAGAGGAACTACATCGCCACAAATCGGCGCGTCTTAAGTCAACAACAAAATGCGAAATATACATTCGAATAAATGCAAATTGTCAAGAAAATCGACTGCAAATAACTTTTAAGTGCTATACTTTATGGGGAAAGCCATGTTAGCGTCAATTTATGTACAATACGCCATTTTTCTTCACGAAAATGCTTTCAAAAAGCGGGAAACGTGTAAATATGTTAACGCAAAAACGAGGGCAAATTAACATTGTAAACATAGGAAATTTGACGGGACTGACAAAAAAGGGTGTAAATGGCAGGAAAACGTAAAAACCGAGAATGTAAAAACGAGGTTTTACTGTAGTTTTGTGTGTGTATAGTTGACTGAGTGATTGCGTGAATGTATGTGTTTCTTTTTCTGATGAAGTCCATAGCCGAAAATTTAAGTTGTGTGAATGTGCTTATTTTCATTTCTGTCAGCAGCTCAGCAAGCATCATTTTGCTTAACAAGTAGCCCAGGATACAAGGTCAGTATTTTCAGCCATGCAGTCTTAGTACAATAAGTTATGTGCTAAATTTGGAAGTGATAAGATTCGGTAGCAATATGGTAGACCGACATACTATGAATCCAAAGGTCACGGGGTTCCATCCAAATAAGTCTTAGGATTTTCATCTCTCACTTTTTACTTATTTCACCTCTGGATTTTTTTGTTGATGTGAAGAATGTTGAGTAGCAACATAGTATCCCTCTAACTGGCTGTCTAAGTCAGTTCGAAGGTTGGAGGAAAGCAGTGGCATACCACCTCTAAACAGGACCAAGTAAATCACTGTGGAGTTCAAACCAATCTTTGGATTGTTGATTGATTTACCTTTCATCTCCTCCTCTCCTCTCATTTATTAAATTTGCAGTCTACTTGGTGGTGCATTTTAGATGACCAGCAAGGGCAATTTCATTCATTTACACAATTCTGTTTGTACATTTAAACTATAATTATTATGATGGTTTTCAACAGCAAGCAAGTGACAGAAGTGATAAAAAAAAGCAGTCATTAAAATACAATGTCATGTCCTGTTGTAAAATGACCATAGATTTTTGCATATCATTTTGGAAGAAAACAGATGTTCATGCACTAGGGTGTAGAAAATTTACAATATGATATTTAATGTGAAGATAATTCTGATTAACATCTTCCTCCACACAGCAGCTCAGAGTGAATCAAGGAAATAGCTCTACAATGTCACCTACATTGACATTATTCATGCAAGATACTATGTCATGACAAATACTGTGTGAAAATCAAGGGTGGATTGACAAATTTTCTATTTGACAGATAAAAATAGGCTTACTTTGTTCACTAATTTGTGACATTTCCATTGAGTCAAATCAAAGCAGTGCATTGCCGAGTTCAATTTGTTAGCATAAGGTTTATGTGCTTGAGCTATTGGCGTGGCTGTCCAAAGCAGCTTAGAGGTGGAGTGGGGAGGCAGGTGAGGGGAGGAAAACAAAACAAATAACTGTGCATGTCGATGAGCAATCATTACACAAACTCTAAGAATGACAAAATACATAGCTGATCAGATGAACACATTTTAGAAATCACACGAATTAATTAATTAAAAATTTTAAAAAACTTCTCATGCACAAAAATGGTGATATTATTAAAAAGCCACATTTGTGATGGAAGGTCAATGTCTTTTCTGGGCTTCTCAAGGTTTTCTCAAAATTGAAGGCTTCTTTCCTGATGAGGTCCGATAGCTGACCTGGGATCCAATCCTGTCTACTGAAGATGTGAACAGCCTATACATATAGGGAAGCACAAGAAAACAGACTCCTCCGATCTTAATCATAATTATTTATCCTTATAATTAAACAATGCAAGAATGGAAAGATGTAATTATACTACAAAATTAAGGATAGATGCAACTCGCCATAAAGATTATCGCTGAGCTGCACAAAGACAAGTAAAGACAAACACATTCACACAACTGATATTCTTAACCACGTAATTCTCCAGAAAAGAAAAAAGAAAAATAAAAAGACAAAAAAAAATTACGCAATACCTCGTGCACATGTAACCACCATCTCTAGCTGCTGGGGGAGTGGGCAATAACCTTGACAATGAGTGAGGAGGGGGAGCAGATTAGGAAGGGTGGAGCTGGAACATTCTGTGTCGCACAAGGCTCTGATATGTGAGAATTTGAGTTGCAGGTTCGAAGGCAATATTAAGAAGGGGGCAGAAGAATGAAAAGTGGGACATGTACAAGTGCACGCGCACACCTGTACATGTCCCATTTTTCATTCTTCTGCCCCTTCCTTTTATTGCCTTCAAACCTGCAACTGCGGGCGCGCGTGCACGCATTGAAGACAAATATTGAAATAAAACCTCTGACAAATTTTGATGAACAGTCCTGTTACATAAACGTAGATTAATTACAGTTGTCTTACTGTCCTTCGAAATAGTCACCTCAGATAACTATGCATCACTGAGATCTGCCACACTTGTCCTAGAAACTTTGCACGAAGTATTCATTTGGGATTGTGTTCAAAAGCCTCACCATGTTTCATTGGACGTCAGGAATATCATCAAATCTCTTTCCTTTCAAAGTGAGTTTGAGTCAAGAGAATAGGAAGAAGCCTGGAGGATTGAGATGTGGCGAGTATGATGAGCTTTCAAATTTTACAACAACAGTTGCTCAAATACAGCCAAATTTGTGAAACAGTTTCTGGTGCAAGAGAGGGATGGTGCAACTTTACCTCCTGGATCTTTATTTGTCACTGTTTATGCCACTTCCCTGTACACTGATAATCCACATGCCTTTGGTCTTGTTGCTCTTTAATATTGCCTTTCTCAGTCTACTTCAGACTACAAGCCCAATACTTAAAACCCTTACCGATTACATCCTAATAAACTATTACTTTTCCTTTGAAGCAATATAGAACACAACACACTTTATTTCAAAGCCTATTTTACTAGCTGGTTCATCTGGATGCTCTCCCCCACTAGATCTTCTGAACTGTGCTGACGGGTGTTGCCCCTTCAGCACATTCTACAGTCCTGCAACCAATGTGGCCTAAATCTAAGATAGCTTATCATCCCTACACCCTATGCCTATCACCACCCCCCCTTCCTTCCTTACTCATTATTCTGTATCACTCCAATTTATGTCTTCATTCCAACTGTGTCACTACTTATGTAATATTTCAATATCCATGTAATTATATTTTATTTTTATTATTTTTATTTTTATTATCATTTTAAATCAGTCACTCCCTCACTACACACACCTGAACACCTCCGTTTTACCCTCTCCCACCGCTCCACTTTACATATTCCATATTGCATCTCACATTCCCACCTGTCAGAGCCTTTTCAATCCTTCATACTTTGCAGAAAATTCCATCCCCACCCTTACGCAGCACCTTACCCCCCTCCCCCCTCCACTCCCCTTGTCAAGATGTTTGTTGGGCTGAAGATGGTGGTTTCATGTTCATAGTTATAGCTGAGTGTGTTAATGCTTGTGTTTCTTGTTCTGATTAAGACCGACCACGAATGAAAATTTAAGTTGTGTGGATGTGACTGTCTTATGTGCCTGTCAGCTCAGCAATAGTCACTATTTTTACATTTTCCCTCATTTTGATAAGTAGAATAAAATGACAGTTACAAAATTATAAATCATGAAGGTTCTAATTCAATTTCACATGAAATAACCCTTTTACTATGTTATTATTAAACATTAGAAATCTATTAGTAATTAAACTTCCTCAATAATAGGCCTTACTTTTTACTGCAAGGTTCACACATCTCTGCTCGAATGATTGTCTTGGTGCAAAATGCATGAGGCCTGTTGTTAATCATTTTATCAGCACCAAAATTGAATCCACCAACATGAGGACTTGGTTGTATGGACTGCTTGTGACTGATTCTTGGTGTTAAGGAATCCTCAGTATCAGAGGATACTGTAAAGAGAAAACAATTCAATACTTCATATTTTTCAATAAGGACACTTTCCTGTTGGGAAAAATATGTACAAAAATATAGATTGTTTGACTTACCCATAGCACAGGCACGCCGATAAACACAAAAAACACACACAAACATTCAAGTTTTCGCATCCGTTGGTCGCTTTTTCAGGAAAATAGGAATCGCTTCTTCAGGAAAATAGGAAGGAAGGAGGGGAGAAATGGAAGGATACGGGTTTTAAGGAAATGGAAAAGAAGTCATTTCAATCCCATGCGTGGAAGGACTTACCTTGAGGGGAAGAAAGGATAGGTAAACAAGCACACACGTGCACACGCAAACCTAGTAGTCCAGTCAATGAGTGCTCAAAAGAGGGGTGTAGAGTGCGTGGAATATGAGAGAATTTTTGACTTCAGGACTTTGTTAGGGATAGTTAGGAGGTGAACATACTAAAAGTCCCCGCCCTGGGGGGTGAGCTAAAGCGGGGAGGGGGGGTGGAAAGGTACCATTTTTTGATTTTTCGCTTATATCTCGAAAGCGGTCCGCTTTAGGAAGAAAATGTTCCAAATAAAAATGATAGATAATTGAATTTGCTATAAAATTGTTTTTATACATATATGTCGAATTCCCAACGGTTTTAGAGATATACGTTACTGAAAATCGACAATTTCGGAAAAAAATCATTTTTACCTCACTCATTTTGTCAAACATTTACTTCTAGTGACTCACCCGATCGTTTCTCAGAAAATTTGTCAGAAAGAAAGTTGTAGAGCATTAAATTTCCTTCAATTTGTTTTCCACATTTATTACCTTATCTTCAGCCAATCAGAAGTTACATCATTTGTAAGACGTGCGCTCAGTTTCGAGGTCCTTCTAGAAATGAGTGTTTGGAGGGGCTGCAATGTTTTTATCTTATGAAACGTGCTAGCATGGTAAATATCAACACTTTAACAATAACAATAAGGTAACTGCAGTTGTAAGAGAACACCTTTTTATAATTATAGCTTTTATTATAATATTATGAATCATACAATGAAAGTATTTACAAGCACTGATAGTGATTCAAAATGAAAAATATGTGCACTGAAAGCAACATTTTCATTTTTATGATGAGGAATGGTCGATGCTTATTTATTGTCACCTGCGGTGGACACGCCTTCAAGGTCGCCGGTACATAACGCCCAGGAGAGGGTTAAGGATGGGGAAGCCCCATGACGACCATTGAAGGCCTGCCACTGGCTCCTTCCAAGAGACTGGACAGAGGGGTGGTATGGAGTGTTCTCACTCACTTCTTACTTCAGTTCACTTCAAAAGTTCTCCAGGCATAGAAAAATTTGTATGTCGGCTTTTCGTGACATTTATTTATGAAAATGTTGACTGTGTACTGCGCATAATGGCTACTCGGTGTTGTGATGAAACAATAGATGGACCAGATGTCGGTGTTTTCACAGTGACAAAAAAGGAATACTATCACTCATCAAAGCAATTAGTGAAAGGGGAGATAGCAATGGCTCATCTTTAGAAAGTTTGGACATCCTTCTGATTCATAATTAATGTCGAAAAAATTACACCCGACCGCAATCCATCAACACTCATTTAAAGAGACAGGCACTCTCATCGTCCTCTGAAGTAGTTCAGCTTTCAACTTTGAGCTCCAAACAAGCGAAATTCGATTTCACACAAAATGTTTCTTTTGTGCCGAAAGTGTTAATGATGAGCAAACGAAGCCCACGGAAGATATTTTTAGTTATTTTTCTCACGAAAGGACGCAACAGAACTGACATACACGTTACGAGTATGGGTGCTTCTCGAGCTAAAAATGATCAGTGGGGAGAGGAAGTTATGAGGCATCTTTCCACCTCAAATGATTTAGTTGTGGAGGAGGCTGTGTATGATGAATGTTGGTTGTACTTTGTGAGGCCGTTATACTAGAAACTCTTAAGATCCACGTTTGAAGACTACGTTCCAAATGCGGTGGAAAGGTTAGTGTCTTACTGGAGGGGAATAGTGAGTCAGTTCACTGTAAACGAAATTATGGGTGTTATCACTGGGAGGAAACCTTAGTAGAGAACTATCTAAACAGAACTGTTTAAGAAGTATGGGGATCGCAGGCTCCAGTAGGTTTAAATTTCCAATAATTTGTTTTAGGGACACGGGGTACAAATTGCTAAGTAACGCCTGGTATGATAACAAGGAAAAGGATGATGAAGAAGAGGGACTCAGAATTGCCCAGAAAGCTGCTGAGATAATAAGGTAAGATATTCAAAATTCAGTGCACAGTTATATACCCTCAAAGAGATAACTTCCGCCGCGGTGGAGTATCCGAGCGGTCTAAAGCGTCTCGCTGCGGAGCGCGCGGTTGCTCGTCATGGAGGTTCGAATCCTCCCTGGGGCATGGGTGTTTGTGTGTGTCTCCTTAGGTTAGTTTACCTAGGTTTAAGTAGTTTGTAAGCTACGGACTGATGACCACGCAGTTTGCTCCAATAGATTTACAAACATTTGATTTACATAACTTCCTGAAGAATGCAAATTCTCTCCCACAATCCCTGCAAAACTCCAAACCTATCCTGAGGAGGTTATGCTGGGGAAAAAAAAAAAAATAAATAAATAAAACTGAGAAATTATGGAGGAAGTGCGTTGCTACTGGACATGTCATCTGATCAGTTATCAGGCCACGAACCTTCTTGTCACCAATATTGACATATGCCTCGAAGAACTTGACTGATCTTCTAGCAAGTCTGGGTGTCAGCTCATCGTACTATGTAGCACAAAAACTGTAATTATTTGTGATTGCCCATGCACAGCTAACCTACAATTCATCTACATTCAAAAAATTGTTTTTGATAATATGGATTTCAGTGTTTGTACCTTAGATGAACAGAATACCTTCCACACTATGGGGGGCATCAAAGTGTCACTGTCCACACATGTTCAAAGAAGTTCAGAAACACCAAGATTAAAAACAATGCCTACATCAGATGATACTGGAAAACTCTGAACTATTCCACTAGAAACATACATTACAATGAAAGGAGGTCTACGAAATGTGACTGTAGCACACATTGATACAACAGAGGAGCCACCACATCCTGCACCAAATGACATTCTGTAGTTTGTTGCCAAAAACAAGGTATTTTAGTCCCAGAGTGGAAGCGACAAGCAATGTATAACAAGAGGAGCAGGAATTGAAAATGAAGGACAACGTCCATTTGTTATTCCAGCATTTACAGGCTGTGGCACAACATCCGTAGCGTATCGCAAGAGTAAAGTGGGGTTTGTCAAAATGCATCACAAGTCCAAAATCGTACAACTTGCTGCTGAGATATTTTCCAATAATTCTTCTTTTCCCCGACTCAAATTGAGACAGCGGGAATCACGAGTACTCTCTCATGGTATGGAACTCCAGCCATCAAGACATCCCTCATCGTGTTCCGCTACAAATCATTTATAAAAGCAGCTGGATACATGAGGTCTAATCTCTGAACTCTCCCTCCAACTGAAGGAACTGTTAAGCAGCATGCATTCCGAATGTACCACCAAGTACGCCTTTGGTTAAGAGAGGAACCGAAATGTGGAGTGCCGAATTGGGGTTGGGAAAGAAGGAATGACAAACTAGTTCCGAAACTCTCAGAATTAGATGCTGCCCCTGACGAATTCTTGAAGATAATTATTGTCGATGCACCTAAGGATGTGACAGTGGCAGATGTGGTTCCAGAAAAGCATTGTTACAATGTTCTGTTACATGCCTGAACTGCAAGGGCAACTGCAACAACGGTGTCTGAATATTAAAGATGAAGATGGAGACAGTGACATCGAGACTCTGCCAATCTTGTTGGACGATGTCTCCACTACTGACTAAGGTGAATGACACTAGACCATTCCTCAGAAAAATGAAAATGTTGCTTTCAATGAACATATTTTTCATTTTGAATCACTATCAGTGCTTGTAAATATTTTCATTGTATCATTCATAATATTGTAATAAAATCTATAATTGTAAAAAGATGTTCTCTTACAACTGAAATTATCTTCTTGTCATTGTTAAGGTGGCGTTATTTACCATACTAGCACGTTTCATAAGATAAAACGTCACAGCCTTTCAAACACTTATTTCTAGTAGGACCTAGAAACTGAGTGCACATCTTATAAATTATGTAACTTCTGACTGACTGAAGAGAAGTTAATAAATGTGCATAGAAAATTGAAGGAAATTTAATGCTCTATAACTTTCTTTCTGACAGATTTTCTGAGAAACGACCGATTGAGTCACTAGAAGTAAATGTTTGACAAAATTATAGTTGGGCCGCTGAAACATGTCACTTGACAGTTTGTACGTAGTTCGCGCGAAGTTGGCTATACTGCGACTGCGAGGTTGCAATAACTACGCAGCAGACGACTACAGTGTCAGCTGATAGCTCAGTACGTCCGAAATATGTACTGGAATTGTCGCCTAAGACAGTGAATAAGAACGGTCGCATAATAATTTATACGAAAGTATAACGCAGAATGTGTTATTTCAACATTCAAATCACCAACAGAGAAATACGATTTGTTAATATGCGAAACCGTGAAATAAATAAAATAGTCTAACTTAAGGACAGTGTCTATGAGATGTTATTCCGAATTGTTAACGTAATAGATGCAAATGAAATGTCGTACAATAATGTAAAGATATTCATAACAAAGAACATGCAACCAACAATCGTAATACGAAATTAAGAAACAGTTGCATTCTGCGATGCAGAGTGAAAGAATTAATTTTGCATAAATTTACACTCACCGGTTTATGAAGTCAATGGCGTAATTCCGTCAAGTTCTCCATCATCACTGGCATCCGAATCAGCACCAAACCCGTCGTCGTCGTCATCATCATCGTCATTGTCATCGTCATCATCATCACCGAGGGAAATCATCAATTGTTCATGTTCATTTATTATGCCATCTATAGTCTGTGCTTCTTTAATAAGTTTCGAAACATGCTCTACTTTCTTTCTCCACGAGTTGGCGTCAACAGTAGCAAGTCCTTCAAGTAAAAGTCTTTCCACTTCCGTTATAGTGAAAGACTTGTTTTTCTTCCTAATATACGTCTTTACGTCACCCCAAACCAATTCAATGGGGTTGAAATGGCAGTGATACGGTGGTAGCCTAATTACCGTATGACCCTGTTCCCTTGCCACTTCGTCTACTACATACGTAGGCGTCACAGGTTTATTTTGCTTCACGAGTGAATACAACAGCAGCTTTGTCATACTCATATCTGCAGCAATGTCTCTCGCTAGCAACCACTGTACCATAGTTTCTTTCCGGTCACTAGTTGTCGGAGTTTTGTCTAGTATGACCGAATGGTAAGGTGCATTGTCCATTACAAACACTGTTGGGACACTAAACTGCGACAACAAATTCTTAAACCACTGCAGGAAACGTTGGTGGTCCATATCTTCGTGGTAATCACCAGTTTTTTTCTGGATCAGAAGACTAAAAGTCCGTCATTCACAAATCCACTTGAGGATCCTGCATGTGCCACAATTAATCTGGCACCTCTTCCTGTTGGCTGATGACCACTGCTATTTGGAGTATTGTCTGTCCAGCATTTATCAACAGCTTCTCCGGCGTTGACCCAGGTTTCATCTAACCATACAATGGAATGTATATCACTGCCTTTAATTTTATGCAAGAATATACTTCTAGCTGCAACAACATGCGGCTTTTCGAGTAATAGTCTTCGTCCATTTAACTTTTTGAAGCGGAAGCCCATACTTCTTAACACCGTTTTCAGAGACGTTTTTCCACCCGAGAAAAGATCGCATGCTTTTAACGAAATTAGCAACTTCGCTACAGTCGGATATTCTTTCCGGCTATAATAGTCATAAATATGACGACGGATTGCGTCCGTTTGAAACAAATCGAGATCGGTAACAGGGCGAGGCTGCTTCTTTTCCTTGCCTGGGGTAGCTAAAAACACACTGTTTTCTTCACTCGGATTATCTTCCACACGGTTTGTGTCACTGTCTTGAAGTTCTTGAAGCAGCACACCTTTCCTAATAATCGTTCTTTGACTCAGTCCTAGAGTTTTCGAGGTACGCTCTAAGACTATCAGCCGGAATTGATGGTTCTCCGTGAACAGAAACAAACTCTCTCTCTTGTTCGTAGAACTCCCGCGTTCTTCTAATTAATTCCATTGCCTGGCTATTTAACGGCACTCCACGACGCAATGGATTGTCGTTAGATTGAAGACGCCGTTTCGGTGACATTTTTTTAATAAATAAAAAAATGTACGCAAAGCAGTACAATCACACACAATACAAAAGCAGACGATAGCCCACAAGCACACAAAGCTTTCATAGAACGCGGCAACGTGGTAGTGATGACGACGGAACCGGCATTCGTAGCTGTGCTGTGATTGGTTCAGAAGACGCAGCATCTCGCGTTCGTCATTTGTTTTTCACTCATACTGGCAACTTCAAAACACTCGTGGAGTGACATGTTTCAGCGGCCCGACTATAGTGAGGTAAAAATGATTTTTTCCGAAATTGTCGATTTTCAGTACCGTATATTTCGAAAACTGTTGGGAATTCGACTAATATTTATAGAAACAATGTTATAGCAAATTCAATTATCTTTCATTTTTATTTGGAACATTTTCTTCCTAAGGCGGACCGCTTGCGAGATATAAGCGAAAAACCAAAAAATGGTACCTTTCCACCCCAATCCCCACTTTAGCTCACCCCCCAGGGATGGGGACTTAATATGTTCACCTCCTAACTATCCCTAACAAAGTCCTGAAGTCAAAAATTATCACATATTCCATGCACTCTACAATGCATTCATTGACTGGACTATAGATAAACAAGCACACACATCCCCACACATGCACACGCAAACACAACAAGGTAGAGTCGACGACATTCGGAATGTTTAATATTTCCAGCGCGAGCGGATTGAGCTACGGTGTTGCTTCTGCAGCACAAGTACCTCACGTTTCCAGCATGTTCTCTCTGCATTATAGCTCTCTCTCTCTCTCTCTCTCTCTCTCTCTCTCTCTCTCTCTCTCTCTCTCTCTCTCTCTCTCTCTTTTTATAAAAAAATAACACTTGTGAAAATATGCTTGATTTCTTCCATAAAATGAATACAGAATTTGATATGTTTTTGTAGCTGTTCTCACAAGGAAAAACTCTCCTAAATGTCAGTCAAAATTCATGGGATGAGTCCATTACCACTTGTTACTTATGTGGTTAAAATCAGACGAGCCACTACAGTGAGAGAACAGTATGAATAAAATAACAAAATCAATTAACCGTTAGCTGCTTTAAGTAGACGGCAGTGAATCAGTTTTGGTCATCACCGTGTTTCATTCGATCTTCAACTGTGGGTGAAGGTACCTTGTTACTGGGGACAAGCCCACCAAGAAGCAAAAAGCAAGAACAATAAGAAAAGAAGTGGCACACACTTTTCATGTTTTACTGACCTGACCTGTAGTATCTGATGCTAAACTAAATCATTTTCTAAGAGCTACAAAATCGAAAATTAAAAAAAATTGGCTATATGACTTAAGGTGTAGATATACCTATAAATTTAAGTATACTTTTGGGCTTCTTCCTTTTTTTTTTTTCCAACTAGAAAGCCAGTAAGTATAATGTCAGAAACTTTTATATTAGTCCAACACCAAAGTCGCAGTTAACATTAATTTATTCTTGTCTTCTAGCTCCACACAACACACACAAACGCACGCGTTTGCGCCATTAATCGTATAATGTGGACAAGAAATCATTTGTATGATACCTACAAAGTATGACCCCATGTAAAACCATAGCAGATCATTGTCAATTGTAATCGGTAGCCCCCAAGAAAAAATAGTTCATGCATGTTTTGTGGCTATGGATTATTAACACATCACGAGGGACCGACACAAGTGGCCGGCAATACAAAGTTTTTGACACTGCAGTGCTTCACGCTACACCCAAAATCTGCCGCGATCGAAGCCTTGCGATCGCAGAATGATGCCACTCAGGTAACTCTTAATTACTTGTGAAAGGAGGTAGATATCAGTGCAACCACCGTTTTGAAAGCTTTTCTGTTACTTTAGTTCCATTTCAATCATTGTAATGTATGGTCTAAAATGCACAGAACATAAAGCTGTCCGCTAACTAACTTTTACAATACAAGATTTGTATATCAAGCTCATGTACTTAACAAACAGCATCATTTGAAAATGACTTACGAGTTATAAAAAGGTGAATGATTTATTAGAAACCTGAGATGTTTTACTACCATGTGTCCAACAATCAGATTTTTTAATAGCAAACTTTCATAAAAATTGAGTGAGAAGTGTTGAGAAACTAAAAACTCGCGGGGACATCTTCTCACAGGCAAACCAAATTTTGTAAGGGGGGGAAAGTTTATAAAATGATGTGGGGGTGGTCTTATATACCTTTAAAACTTTTTACAATGTGAAAATTGGAAAAGTGTATTTTTCCCCCTTTTATCGGGTTGGCCTGACCAGGCGCGGAATGTGAACACCCAGGCTAGGGGTGTGCGCCGACTGGCTCCGCACATCTCATCTCGGCTCGACCTGGCCCGGCCGACAGTTTGAAGGCAACCTAGCAGTGGTACAGAAAGTGAACGCCGCTACACATCTCGTAAAAAACATTCTTCATGTTCTGCGCTTTTGAATGTCTTAAGTCTACAACTCATCGGGAAGCTTAACATTTCTATATATGCATATCCTATTTTTCTACCCAATAGTTCAGTCCCAAATGTTAATGCATTTGTCCCAAAAAGTTATACCATTGGCATGAAGTGATATAAGTACCCATATGAAATGTTCTAATCAGCTACTTTGCATTATAATACCTTTACGAAAACTCAAATGCAAACTAATTATTATATTATTAGACTAAAAAAAATTTTATTAACCGTAAACAACATAATATATAAAATAGTATTCTTAAACCCATTTACCTACTATACACATACATCACAAACATGTTTATTAATGTTATGTTGGTTTTAATGACGCAATCGTCATTGGCATGTGATGCAAATAAACAAATATTATAAATAAAAATAGGCCAACAAAACCTATTACCTCACTAGAATCATTATAAAGCACTGACAACAAATATTGCTCTCACAGACACAATTAATGCTAATAACACGAGTAATTACCAAATAAATAAATATAACTGTACTTTTCAAATCCAGGTAAATGTTTATCACAAACAAACGAAATAGCTACACCAAAATACATTCAATAAAATAACACACCATTTGATAACATAGGCAAACTCGACTAATCTGCCACACAAAATGTCTAAACATAATATTTCTGTTGATAAACTAAATGCCGCCATTTTTCCCAAGTCAAAATATAACACATTTTAACAACACATGTCACCAATTTAAAATAAGAAAACAAAATACTTAAACTATAAACATCATTTACATAAACAATTTTTTAAGAATGTTCAACACAAAAATGATTATTTTAGTGACACTCATTTGTACTGAGAGGTGAAAGAGGAGTGGAAGACAAAGTTTGCTATTACTAACACTGTCTGCTTGGATGTGGAAGAAGACAGACGTTTTTGTAACAAGTTGTAGAAATCAATTGTTTGTGAAAAGCAAACTTGCTATATAAAATAAAACTTTTATCAGTTTAACCTGAAGTAGGTTATTTCAAAAATTTCCTGCAAGATTTTACAAGTTTTAGCTCTCACTGACAACACAACGCAGTGTCAAGAAGAGAAGAAGAATAAGCAGATCAACAACAAAGAAGAAACATTCAAAACCAAGATGAGTACATATTAATGTGGATTCATAGTTTCATGTATGTTTAATTTTTATGGGCCCTTCTTCCACAAGCCAACAACAAAGCCAACAAAGTTTTTCAATTTGTCTGAAAGTACGAATATGTAGCGGAAAAGTGGGAAACTGCTTGGTCAAAAGTGAAGAAATAACGTCACAAGCTAGCAAAATTTTTCTACTTCGAATTTCAAATTAAACATTTTTTCATATGTTGCACAGCCAAATGATGCAATTGCAACCAAGAGACTGGGAGACTCTGCGACCAGCATGTTGGGTCGCTTAGTATCCGAGTTGTGACGACTCGCGACGCCGCTACTCAAGTATCTCCATGTGAACAGCCCCATTTAACTACACTTGCAGTGTCTCATGGTAGCAAAGTATCTCATTCGCTTGGAGACTTGAGTATCGCCATGTGAATAAGGCCTGAAGTGTTCGAGTTTTGGTCGTCACCGTTACAAACTAACTATGACTGCCAGTGAGGGTTCTAGCTACGGTGCGGAATGAGTTGCAACTGTTTGTGACAGGATTTACAGCAGATATCTGTCATTTACAGGGATCAGATCACAGAATCCAACAACTGTGTGACACACACTACACTCGTCCCCATAAGTGACATGTGCGTATTAATATCCCCCGTTTTAGAGGGAAATCTGTACATGTAACAAACTGCAAACACTATATTTAAATCGACGAAATTAACATGGATACAGATTCACAACCGTTGTTGCAGTGAAGTCTTGGTATGCAAAAATATGTACCTATGTTTTTTTAATACCTACTTGCGAAGAAACAAAAGTGCTAAGTGTTTTGCTCAAAATTGCAGTACTACTGATTGACCTATTATCAAAAGCTTGCCCTGTGTGAAGACCACATTTTGAAAACAACAATGTACCTCTGAAAGCATTCTGAGGTATGGTACTGACCACTGTTTCTTTTTAAATATGGATAGCTTTCATAGTCAAACCCCCTAGGGTGTGAAAAACTTCGTCAATATACCTAATATCTCTAGCACAAGCTGTACGTTTGCACATTAGACACCTTGCAGCCTCTTCCTAGAACCTTAACGAGTTGTAATTCTTAATTTTTCTTTGAAAGAGACAATATATAACACTGGTTATGTTTGGGCAAGAACAACATTTTAATTTATCAACAGTGACAAATATCAGATAATTAGTACCAATCAGTGGTGAAATTTCTGACAAAAAATTGCCATAATTTAATTAAATTTGGTCCCATTTTTTAATAAAAAAATGTTCAGTATAACAGGACAATCATGGGGAAACTAGTGTCTGGATTTATTTACTAAGGCTTTGTTTAACAATTTGACATAATTTCATTAAATACAATTTATGTTTTTATAAAGCTACTACTTGATTAATGAAACACGGAAAGAGTTACTCATGTTATGCTTTACATGGAAACGTATTGAGAACTTTTCGAGATGAAGATTGAACAATTACGTACGCAATTTAGGTTATTTCTGGGATTTAATTGTCTCTCTTGCACTGTAATCGGCTTAAGATTGTAAAGTATGGCATTGAAACACACACACACACACACACACACACACACACACACACACACACACACACACAGCACGGATCAAAATACGAGGAATGTCACATGTGTGAATGTAACATAAATAATGTACTTAACCATCCAGTAAAGTCTCAAAAGGCATAGTGCTACATGTTGTTGCAGTGTTTCATTATTTAAGTTGTGAACCTTACATGCATTTAATCTTAGAACCATTTTCGACTGGTACCGCGGCCTTCGCCTCAGGGGTATTGTATAATAAGGCCCAATATCAGATATTTCTAGAAAAGGATGAAGTACTTTTGACAAGCTAGATTGTAGATGTCATCGCTGCTTGTTCACTCGCAATAATTTAAGCTGTCCTCCTAGGTTCCTGCCTAACCACATCATTTATATTCGGAGGAAAAAATAGTACTTTTATCAGTCAGAAGAGACATCTACAGTGTAGCTTGTCAAATGTACTTTGCCGTTTTCTACGAATATGTGATATTAGGCCGCATTGCACAATACACCTGAAGCGAGAGCCACAGTACCTCTCGAAAACGGTTCTACAAATAAAGGCTCGTGTAAACCTTTCATCAACACAGGTTAGAGAGAAAACGAGTCAACTAGCGCTACAGATGGCCAAAACACGAAGCTCAAAAAATAGGCGTTCGAGTTGGCATTTGCAGTTGCAACTGGCGGAGGCTGCGCATGTGCAGTATCAAGTTGGCTGCCGACAGCCACAGCAGGCAGCTCTGGCACACGTCTGACGTCATCGCGGCAGCCAACGTGTTAGAGGTAGTAAGAAACTGGTGACTATTATTTCTTTTAACTCGAACGAACCTATTTTTGAGGAAAGCATCGAACCAAGCAGAAGGCAAAACATTTTTCTGCCGAAAAACATATAGAGTAGTGCGACATTTCCAGGGCTTTTGGGAAAAATACAAAATTTCCCAGAGATTTCCAGAACAAAAAAATTCCCTGAGTTTTCCCGGTTTTCCAGGACCTATGACTCCCTCTCAAGTATAATATGGTATCTGTAAAAGGCACTTATTACTTTTCAAGCACCTACACAGATAACTAAGGATTGTCTTTCGGCAATAAAATTTTATCGGACCTCCAATCAGAGGTGGTTTGAATCCCCCGAGCTTTTGACCAAGCTCACTGTTGCCACTGGAAGCACTAAATGACTGCTGCACCTTCATTACCTTGCTATTATATTGCCGCACTGCTAGCTATGACGTCACTGGAATTAGCTTCTTTGCCATATATGGGAATGTTTACATCCCAAGTACAACACATCTGCTTCAGACATTTTCATCTTCTGTCTGCCACTGGATCCCAATCAGTGCAAAGCTGCAAGCTTACGTCCTTATTAATGGTGTTCTGTGACATTTTAAATTCAATGGCCTTTTTTTACAAGTCTCTCAAAATCTACATCTACATGGGATACTCTGCAAATCACATTTAAGTGCCTGGCAGAGGGTTCATCAAACCAACGTTATACTATTTTATCTCCTGTTCCATTCTCTAATAGTACGTGGGCAGAAATAACACCTGAATCTCTCCGTTCGAGCTCTGATTTCTCATACTTTCTTCTGATTGATAATTTCTACCTATGTAAGTGGGAATCAACAATATATTTTTGCATTCGGAGGAGAATTTTGGCAATTGTAGTTTCGTAAGTAGCCCACGCCACAGCAATAACCATCGCCTGTGTAATGATTCCCATTCAGATATTGTATCATTTCTATAACGCTGTCTCCCTGTATCATGACAATACGAAACTAGCTACCCTTTTTTGGACTCTTTCGATGTCCTCCATTAAACCCACCTGATAAGGATCCCACACTGGGCAGCAATACTCCAAAAAAGGACGGACAAGCATAGTGTACGCAGTTTCTTCTTCGGTGAATGAGATTCTAAAAGCTATGTTTAATAACTCTGCTTTAGTAGCGCTGTCATCAGCAGGATCACCATTACTATCACATAGTGAGAGTATTATTGTGTTTTGCTCCTAGTATATTTAACATATGACCAAAATCTCTCTAGGTTTTCAGTCAAATTTCGAGAAAGAGTTCCGTTGTGATAAGTATTGTATGCATCTCGCATTGAAGTCCTCGCTAAATTTCGAGCTTCTGTGTAGGATCGCCAATACTGGGTATTTTGTGTTTGTTTAAATTTAGCGTGCCTTTTCCATTGCTGTTGCAACAGTGTCCTGACCTCTTGTTACCCAGGAGGACCACCACCTTTTATTAATTTATTGGTATAAAACTGTCAATTGCTGTTGATACCACTTCTTTAAATTTGAGCCACATCTGGTCTACACCTGTGTTTAGTGTTAGAAACGAGTGGAAGCTCCCTTTCAAGAAGCAGTGCATTTTATTTCTATCTGCTTTCCTGAACAAATACACTTTTCGTTTATTTTTGGTAACTTTGCGACTTTCGATATTCAGTCTCGCTATGACAGCTCTGTGTTCACTAATACCTGTATCCGTTTTGATGCTCGTTATGAGCTCAGGATTATTTGTTGCTAAGAGATCAAGTGTGTTTTGACATACATTTACAATTCTAGTCAGCTCATGAACTAGTTGTTCGCAGTTATTCTCAGAGAATGCGTTGAGTACAATTTCGCACAATGTTTTATGCGTATCTCCTGATTTGAAAACATAATTTCGCCAACAGAACGAGGATAAGTTAAGATCACCGCTTACTATTATCGTATGAGTCGGGTATGATTTTGTAATTAGACTCAGGTTTTCTTTGAACCTTTCTGCTATTGTATCGTCAGAGTCAGGCGGTCGGTAAAAGGAACCGATTATTAACTTCTTACGTTTTTCAGGTACAACTTCTACCCATAATAGCTCGCAGGAATTATCAACTTCAACTTCGCTACACGAAATACTACTTTTGACGGCAACAAACACGCCGCCACCTATTTTGTTTAATCCACCCTTTCTGAACAGATCTTTTGCAAATACTTCTGCTGAACTTATTTCCGGCTTGAGCCAAATTTCACTGCCTACAATGATGTGTTTCAGTGCTTTCTATTAACGCTTGAAGTTCTGGTACTTTCCCGACACAGCTACGACAATTTACAACTGTTATACCGATAGTTCCCAGATCTACATTTCTCCTGTCATCTACCTGCACCCTTTGAGATTGCCCATTTTGTTTTTCCCCAACGCCCCTTATCCTAATAAACCGCCCAGTCCACATCACAGCCCCCGCTATCCATGTAGCCGCTTCCTGCGTATAGTTGACTCCTGACCTATTTAGCAGAACACGGAAACCCACCACCCGATGGTGCAAGTCAAGGAATCTGCAGCCTACATGGTTGCAGAACTGTCTAAGCCTCTGATTCAGACCCTCCACTCTGCTCTGTACCAGAGGTCCACTGTCGGTCCTGTCAACTATGCTGCTTTCATTTTGCAAGAAAGACTGGCAGTCTTTACCTCTTTAGATAGCTGCTCTAGACCTGAGAGAATCTCTTCAGATCCGAAGCGACACAAATCATTGGTACCGACGTGACCCACCACTTGCAGTTGGCTGCACCCCGTACCCTTCATGGCATCCGGGGCGACCCGTTCCACATCTGGAATGACTCCACCCAGTATGCACATCGAGTGCACGTTGGCCTTCTTCGCCTCCTTGGCAGCCATGTCTCTAAGAGGCTCCATCATCCACCTAACATTGGAGCTCCCAACTATAAGCAAACTCACCCTCTGTGAAAGCCCGGATCTTGCAGGCTGGGTGGTGACCTCAGGGTGAGAGACACCATCCGACTCAGGAACATTGTCCTGAACAGATAGCACCTCAAACCTGTTTGCAAGACGAACCGGGAAAGCCACACCATCGGTCCTCCGGAATGTCTTGGGCTGCCTGCCACACACTGGAGTTACTTCCCACACAACCACGGGGGGTGTGTGTGCGCGCCTCTCTGCTAGCAGTATCAGGGCCTGTCGCTGGCGCAGGCCGATCGGTGGAGACAACGGGATTCCATTCGTTCCCCACTACTGGCCAACAACGACGCCCCTCAATCGCAGCCTCCAGCTGTGTAACCGAGGTTAACACAACTTGAGGCTGAGAGCGAAGTGTCACCAGCTCAGACTGCATCCGCACCCAGCAGTCACAATCCCTATTCATGATTACAGTGCCAAGAAAACAAAAACTACACTCGCGATGTGCTCAAAGGAAGACTACATTGTTTGTTAAAACGCGGACTTCAATCTAATATGCACGAGAGCACAGTATAATTTACAAACAAACAAAAACGTGCAGACAAAAATCAAAATACTATACGTTGCTTCTAATCAGAGGCCAGTTTCACTTACAGAAGGGTGTGTGTGCTGGTACTCGGCCGGCGGCTAAACAGACACTGACTGAGCTCTACCAACAGCAGGCACAATCAAAACAAAATGAACGACTGTCGCGATGTAATTTTGTAATGACAAATGTTTTGTCAAAAAAAGTTGGTGTGTTTCCAAATGAATGTTCTGCCATGACCTATTTTTCTGGATAGCAAAGACATACACACCTCTCGTGTCCCATCTGGTGTTCCATACTGCGTACTGTTTCTACGATGTACTAGTAGCCACACTCACATAGTATCTAGTAAACTCCTAATGTTTACAACTTGGGGTCTTTTACAAGCCTAATCAACTGTTATTTTTGCAGGGAGCCTGAACATAAACGCTTCAGGAGCTGGTTAATCTTTCCAGACACTGTTCCACAGAAAGGCAAAAATGGTAGATTATTTCTACCTTCTTCAGACATATTTTTCCTCCTCTTATCACCAGAAATGGCATGTTGTAACTGGCAGTGACTCATTATCCCCAAAGACTATTTGGAGATGTGTTAAGTGAAAACTTGAACCTAACTTTGTATTATACCATATTAAAAACAATATAATATAAATGAAACATTGAAAACTTTATTCTATCCTTCATACTGTCCACCGTTTAAAAAATGGAAAACGCACTCAGACAATCCATAATCAACGAGTAACTGCCTAGATACTACACTGATATACATAGGAATCACAGTAGCAGGTTTTTGAAAGGCACAGAATTTGCACGTCACAAATAGGAAAATTAACTACCAAAAAATAACTGATTTGGTCATGATTTGATTTGTTTCGGTGGTAAAAATGCACAATTGAAAGTAGCAAATTTGGGATAATACACAATCTCGTAATGCCACATTTCCTGACATGCTAAATCAATAAATTTAAATTCAAATGCCCATTTGAGAATACAATATCAAACCCAGAAATTCAAAAAATGTGCATTAGTGTGCAATAAGAAAAATATTACAATACAGTAACATAGGCGGCATCAAAGCTGCTGGGCTCACTAATTTCAATTTCAAGACAATTTTTTATATACACCTGCATATAGCTTATATTTTGACCACATTGGCATACAATTTCATTTTTCCTGTCGATAACAATACCAATATGTAATTTGTGAAACATAAAATTATGTATAAAGTAAATGATTGGTTAATAAAGGGATACTACCACCACCGACAACATTTTGAATAAAAATTAAATACAAACTGGCATTTAAAGATGCCATTTATTCAGACTGAGTTTACACGGGGGTTCTTGATATACACTTTTTCCCATTATTGAATCAGTCCTGATTTTTTGTTATTAAACTTAATATGTACATTAACCTAACCACACTGCACTGCAATACACTAAGCAGTACTATCTTTACAGGCATTTGACAAAACATCACTACCTTTGATTGTTTCTTGAGTCCTAATTTTAATACAATATTGTCTGTGTTCATTAACACATTCAACACGTCATTGTCAACATCAAAACTTAGATCATACCGGTTACTTGTATCCATGGCTTCAACGGCTTTGGGCATTGATGGAAATGCCAATGGTTCCGCTTCATTCTCGTCTTTGCTGTCTTTTTTTTTTTTATCAATCTGCTCCTGCAGCACTTCATCAATCGTCATTGACACACATACGGCAACATCTTGGGAATTAAACCCATGTGTCTGTGGTTCCTTAAAACATGTTTCATAGGAGACTGGTTTCGAAGTTTTACTATAAAACGGTATTTGTAAGAAGTGTCGAATGATTTACACATTCAACTTTGATTGAAAGTATCTATCATTGTTAGCCCGTGTTGGATAATCAAATACACTTTTTATGCTGTTAAAATAATGGTCATTCTAGTCAGCACAGTCTGAAAAGTTTTACAGAACATGGTTTTTTGCAAAATAAGGTAAAAAAATACAGCATTTTTGATCTTTTTCTAAAATCTTCAACTTTGCAGTTAGCTAAGCTAATTCAGTATTGGAAAGCGATACCTAAACAACACTTTATGTTTGAGAACCTTGTATATTTTAGGTTACCCCGTGCCAAGTTTCACGTTCGCAAAAGCTTTATTCCCCTGAGATATAGGACGCCAAACTTTGAAGCTTTTTTTTTTGGGTGTCGATTTTTTGAGCAACTTTGGCTGAATTTTTCTCGCTGTATATGGCACGTAAAATTATTTTCATTTTTATCCCCGAGAGAATGCATACACTTGTACAAGATGGCCAAATGTCATTTCTTTCAACGAAATATCTACCGCGTTATAACTAGGGACAGGAAAATTTCGTTTTATTTTATGGCCGATTTCGGTGTTATTTTCTGCCATTAGCGGTGTTATTTTTCGGTGTTATTTTTTCAGTGCATATTTGTCAGTTTCATCCTTTAGTATTGCCTTATTTCACTATTTTTCAGTTCTATGTTGAAATTAAAAATATATACATCCCAATCACATATTTATCAGCCATTAAACTTATGATTTATTTAAACTTTTAGACAAAAATGTTGTAAATGCATTTTTTTGTTTTTTGTTTTTTGTTTTTTGTTTTTTTTTTTTTTTTTTTTTTTTTTTTTTTTTTTCATCGTTTACTGCTTTTACAATGAAAAGATACTTTCGATACCATATTTATGAAACATCAAATTTGTTTAAATTCTTGGACTGATAAATTTTCTCAAACTGTTTCAAGTTTGTTCATTTTTTAAAAACTATTTTAATGTTTTTCAGTACTAGTTCTATGTTGAATGAAAAGACACCTCTCCATTACATTATATTTATTACACATACAAAAATTATTTACATATTTTACAAAGAAATGTTTTCATGGAGCTCAAAAGAAAAGAATTACTGGCACACTTAACTAGTTTGAGAAAAGAACATACAAGAACCTGTCAACCATAGAGTAGGTATAGCATGTTTTATTTACCCTATGATCTGTGCAAAACAGTGATCAAGTAATTCTGAATCTTCATTTTACGAGGCCAATTACTGTTACTGACCGGACAAGGATACATACAAGAACCTGTCAACCATAGAGCAGGTAAAGCTTGTTTTATTTATTTTATCATCTGCCTGAAAGTGTAATCAAGGGATTTCGAAAATGAAATAATTGAAAATTCATGTTAAGACGTTAATTTTCACATCCTGTAACCATTGTGCGGTTTCGTATATAAAAACATTACCGCATCAAAAATTCTTATTTGCATGTTGCGCGGCGGTGAGGTTTGGTTACCATTGGCCTACGACGATACTCTTCTTTGTGCTGTGATTCGCTAGCCACATAATCACGTGGTCTACAACAAATGAACATCGCGTTGCGGAGCCTCCAATTCAGGCGATCGGAAGCAAATGTGCCGTATTTGGGGGATTTTTCATTCATACTTCAATATTACAAAAGCTGGCAGACTACATGTAACGGCGCTTGATAGACATTTGTAAAACGCATATTTTAAAGTAAGGTATGTCGTCATTAAGTACTGAGAAATTATGCCTACATATATGAAACCTTTACCCAAATAACAGCAATCAATCGCAAACCTCAAGACAACGTGGACGATACTGAACGAATAGTCACTACGTTTACATGCAACACATTTCCGGAAGACGAAAACCGATTTTCGTAAACCGTTTTTCGCTGTCGTGTTTACATGGCACAGCCTGAATCGGATTTCCTAGCTCACTTAACTTGGCGGCTGGAAAACAGCTGATTCAGTTCCTTATTTAGTCTGCACAATCGCTATTTTTCTTTATTTAAATACACAGATTTATGTTCACTCTAATATTAATACATTTATTTCACATTAGACAATATCACTCTTTCCATATGTGCCGAAAATTCTTAACAAGAAAACCCAATCTGACAAGCCAAGAACGCTTCAAAATCGGTTGCGTTTACATGGGCACGAAAATCGATTGTGGAACTGGACAACCGCTTTAGAGAAGCGGATTTCCAGAATCGATTTTGGAGTGTTTACATGACCAACCAAAAGCGGAATTGGGAAATCGGTTTACGAAATCCGGTTTTGGGAGCACATGACATTGCAGCGGCTTTCTTTGCACAAAGAGTCAAAGATCGAATGCTCGGGCCCAAGCGATACATATCGAACATACGACCCGGTATCGACCATTCTCATCAGAATCAGATCAAAAAAACTTTGTTATGATACGACTCACACCCGCAGGATCCATTTGTTTAGTGTTTAGGAAGCAAATCTGTTGCTATCGGAAAGTCTATATTCTTCCCATTGGCCTTTCATCGGATACCTGAAGTGATATACAGGACGTCAGTTGTTTGAGTGATAAATGTATAATAATTTTCAAGTTATATGCGAATGTCAAAGTCAAGAACCAATTTTAACGTAAAATTAGTATTAGCTACCAATATTATTAAACGGCTACCCTCTGATTTACGAACATTTTGTATATTGTAATTAAGAAAAAGCAACATTTCACGCCAGTTAGTCAAAAACAGCAAAATTTCGCGCCAGTTTGTTAAAAAAACAGCCAATTTCGCGACTTGTCGCCAAAAACCGCCGATTTCGTGATATGTCTCTAAAAACCGCCGATTTCGCGTTATTTTTCGCGTTATCGTTAACGCGAAATTTTCCTGTCTCTAGTTATAACAACTCTAAGTCTTCAAAAATTCACTCTCGCCCTGCGCAAAGTAGCGCGTGGTGTCAAACAATTGACTATATCTCCGACAGTATTGCTTCGACGAGTCTTAAAATATACCAATGTTCATTGGGTACGTGTGAGAATGGTCACTAAAAATTTCATTGAAATCCATGATGGTCGAGCAGGAAAATGTTCCGAAATTAGGCAATTTGACATGGAATGACCCACCTTGCAATTTATTACAAGTTTGTATCTGGAGCTACTGGTATGTAAATAAGAAAACACATTTAGTTTATTGAAACAGAAATTTATATTACAGGAAATACAAAGAGTACTTCATTCATGTATTAAGTGGCTCTTGTGCAGAAGAAGGCATGACAAGTCATTCGTCAACTCACAATGTAGTACTACTACTGAACTTTTCAATGAAGCTCCAGAAATTAATAACCATGTGAGACTCAAAAGTTGATGAAGTGACATGCTAACCACTAAAGTACAGAGATTATGGCTACTGTAATTAAACTCAGTGAGATAGTTCCACTTAAGGTTATAAAGCTGTGAACAGAAAATCTGACAAACTATGCATGTAACAACTCCCATTTCTGAGCTGTGATCGCCATTAGAGTGCTTAAGTAATTTCACTCTTATGGCAATTATATTTTCAAACTGCAGTAGCTATCATTTTAACAACAAACAGTACCAACAGAAGGAACATCAAGGAGTTATATAAGAGAATGGATGGAGCCTTAAAATGCTACCACATACTATAAAAAAGGTGGCCAATGTAATCAATGTGTTGTCTGAAAATTTATGAACTGAGACACTGATTATCATCTGATTCCCAATTAAATCTCCTATAGGTTATAACTGGTGGAACTCAACAATTAAAATAATAATCATAATAATGTTTGGATACAGTAATTTTTCAAAAACACTGCATACATTCAGCCCTCTTCCCAACAGAAAGGAAAACACACAGTGTAAAAACTGCCATTTAAGTGAAGATTAGGGATTACTTACGGTCTTCCGGTTTTGGTGGAGCTGTTGCTTTAACATTTTTTAGAGGTGGTACAACTGGTGTTGAAACAGCACTTTTGGTTTCAGATGACGGTACAGCTTCAATCCTGGAAGTCGCAGATATGGGACGATCACGAACCATTTTGAAAGTAGTTGTAGCAACAAGGTGTTCTTCAGGTCCTGCTTCCACACCATCAAGCTAAAATGCCATTATGTACAATAAAACATTGAGTCAAAATAAAAACTTCTTGAAGGTCAAGACAAAGTTACAACACAAATCTTGTCAAACATACAATTAGGTGATTAGTCATGGGATACCTCCTAATACTGTATTTCAGACCACCTTTTGCCTGATGAAGTGCATGAACTCAACAAGCTCTTTGAAGTACCCGACAAAAATATTAAGCAATGCCAGCTCTACAGCCAGCTATAAATGCAGAAGTGTTGGCACTACAGGAATTTACCTCTTTATTGTATCCCATAAAGGTTTGATGGAATTCATGTCTGACAGCAGAGTAATTTGCCGGGAATGTGTCTTTTACACACAGTGGCTTGCTTGCATTACCCCAAACCTTTGGTCCAACACAAAGTCTCAAGTGACAGGAAAAAAGCACAGGCGATTCCATTCATAAGAAATGGTGAAAAACTTACCAGCCTATTTACACACCAATATCATTAACATCAGTTTACTTTAGAATCCTTGATTGTATTCTCAGTCTGAATACAGTAAATTTCCTTGAGATGGAAAAGCTTCTGCTCAGTTGTCTTTAGGGGGAAAAAAAATTTCGATCACGGGAAACTCAGTTGCCCTTTCCTTAAATGGCTCCTTGCAATCCATGGATGAAGGACAACAGACTACATATTCCTCAATTTCTGGAAGATGTTTGACACTGTGCCACAACATAGAAGCTAACGAAGCTAGAAGAATACGGAATATGTTACCTGATATGCGAGTGGCTTCACGACTTCGGAGCAGAGATTCCAACTTTTGAATATGGCAAATAGTAATGCAACCTAATATGTATGAATGGGTTGGGGGGGCGGGGGTTAAAAGGGGTCCAAGACGAATAAGGGAATAAGAAATTATCAGAACTGTGAAAACAGTTTCTGTAAAGTTGCAGAAGAGATATGAGAAATGCAAATTACTTCACCATTCTGAAGTCTACAGTAGGAATGTGTATGGGTGGTGGGATCGAAACCTAACAGGTTTTGTAATTTCCGGATTACTATTTATTTATTTAAGCCATATATCTGAAACTAAAAGAATCTACTCATTAGAAATTACATACAAATACAAGATAACGTAAAATCATGCAGGTCAAGATACTTCAGTGAGTGTGCAGGTCAAGAGTGTTTAAAAATGGTCAAATTTTTATGTATCCAGACACATCCTCTTCTTACAGCAAGGTTACTAGGCCTCATGAAACCATTCTCCATATTTTCTGAAACATTGAGAAAGTTCCAGGACTGAAAGCGAAAGAACCTGAAGTGACAGTGGAGCTCTTAAAACTTGAATAATACAACCTAGTCACTTTCTTGGCATCACTTAACTGCTTTTCAGTAAATGTAAACAGATAACATACTTTTTTTTTTTTTTTTTAAATAAATCATTTTAATTTTTTCAACAAGTAATGAATTCAAGGTTAAAGTGCTAAGAGTTTGCCAGAATTCTGTTTTGTTTTTATGCACAATGTTCAGTGGCTACATTTCTTTTGGGCACCAGCAGAGTTGTCATAATCACTTTGGGCAATTCTGTGAAACGCATTTTGCCTGAGGAATCCTCCAATTTGGAAATGTTATACCTCATGATGTCTGCTAGTTCATTAAGTACATCTTCCAAATGAGAAAACTAAAAATAACTATTCGAAGTCCTTCAATTTCACTATAAAGTAAGACACTTAGAAAAAAGTGAAGTAGTATTCCACAGATGCTCAGTTCTTCATCTACTTTTTGGATATATCAGCTGTCTCCTCATGTGGCTGCTGCTAGATTCCACATTTGTGGACACAGTTTTCAGATTTGTAGAAGTTACTCTCAATGCTGGTGATTTCCACAAAGACATACTAGAAGTTGTTGCTTATAACCAGTTTATTTGTATCAATGACATCATACGAACAAACTCTAAAGGAAGCGAGTTTCACCAACGGAAAACAAATGTCACCGATTTAAACCAGAAAATCGGAATTCAAACCACTTCAATCGTGAACTTTTAATTCTAAACAATTACTCCCTCTGGGAGTAATAGAAGTATCTTGTCCTAGACAGCGAGTGTTCATCACAGACAAGGGTGCTCAGAGAAATGTGATAGGATGATTATTATTTTCTATATACATAGATGTTCAAATGTTTGTAGATCTATGGGACTTAACTACCCTGGTTGTTAGTCCTTAAGCTTACTAACTACTTAAACGTAAGGACTAACACACCCATGCTCGAGGAGGACTCTATCCTCTGACTATGAGTAACAGGACACTCCGCAGCAAGGCACTTGGCCCCTCCACCGTGGCATACATAAATGATATGACAGATTGAGTAGCAATTTGTTTAATGATGGAAATTCTCCACAGAGATGATACATTATTTTTCAAAAGAGATAGATTGACTGACCAGTACTTACATTTGTGCTGAAGCCTCACAAATAAAGACAAAGGATGAAAAAAAGAACAAGCTTTTGGAACAGGGTTCTTTCTTCAGGAATGAGAAAAGGGAAGAAAAAAGGAATAGGAACAGAAGGGGGAGGTAATTCACAACCTAGGTCATGAGGATGGCGTTTGAGGATTGTGGAAGTCTGAGAGGGACAGTATTTCTGACTTCCACAATCCTAAACACCATCCCTCATGACCTAGGTCGTGAATTACCTTCCCCTTCCGTTCCCATTCCTTTTTCCTGAAGGAAGAACCCTGTTTCAAAAGCTTGTTCTTTTTCTTTATTTATATTAAGTATTGGTAGTGTTTCATTTCTGTTGTTAGCAGCATCTTAGCAAGATCAGTATAGGGTGATTTTAACAATACAAGATTATGTTCTATGAAGTTAACACATTGTTGATGGCACCCAAGCTAGACTTGTTCAGTGCTAGTTAATCAGGTAGATGGCACCCGAGTGACTCGTCCAGTCCTAAAAAAATTTGTAGCTGCCATTCGCAACCTGCCCTCTGTTGGAACCAAGTAAAATGAAGAAAGAAGGATCTCTGCATTGTGTTGCCACATAGTGAGTTCAGTTTAACTATTTGTAAGGAACAAAAGGGCTTTGTGTTTCTCGCTGTTGAGCCCAACACTGCTTTCGCCTGACATCTATATTGCTGTCTGCCGAGTGTTTGCGCTCTGCTTAATCTCAATATGGCGCATTTAGATGAGAGTGATGTTTCCAATGCTCTTGAAGACCAAGCTGATAGAGAAGAAGAATTTGATTTTCTGTAAAAAAAATGTTTGCGCAAGTCCGTGCATGTGTGTGTGTGTGTGTGTGTGTGTGTGTGTGTGTGTGTGTGTGTGTGTGTGTGTGTGTGTGTGTTTCAATACATGAAAGAGGTTTCATTGTTTCAAATGAGACAGTCATTTCGGGGGTTAGAATGATATAATTTTCAAAAAACTTGTTAAGAAGAGCGGTCCGTCCACCCCATCCAGGGTGACACACCAATCGTGAATGTGTTAACTCGTGAAAGAATTCCAGCTGTTAAATCATTGTTAATTGAGTAGATGATATAAATTTAATGTTTTACAATAATTGTCCGATCAGTCTTAGGAAGCAAATAACCAATTATTAATATTTCCATAAGTGTTTTGGGGATATTGTACTTGTTTAAAGTGTTATTTCAGTTAGCACAGTTATTGATAACTTAACAGTTATCTTGAAAACTCCATCTCTTTAAAGGTAATTAAAGTAACAACCAGTTATCTGGTAATTAATCAATTTAACTCCTTTGTAATTTGTTATTTCTTGATCATCTTAACAGTGAACCAAGTGTAACAACAGGCTTTACCCAGTTGGTCTGCCCGTATCGAGTTATGTACGAACTCCCCTATAATCTCCCCTCAAAAGTGCCAATCGTTTCACACAACTCTTATCAGCCCTGCTGCCCTCATCCCATCATATCAGTGCAAAGCTCACACCATTTTCAAGACTATACTTTTGGAGGACCCACAATTCGCTGACACCAACCTCTGACCCCTCTACCAGCTGATGCAGTGGAGCTGTCCATCGTCAACATGATTGAGCGCACCCCAGCTGATGTCGAGGTTGCTCTATCCATCCCCCAACAAGAGTACTTCCGAGGGGAAAGTGGGGAATGGGCTATATAGCTACATACACAAATGAACAATATTTATCGATTTCCATAAGATGAATTTTACCTTTATGACTCTTGTTCTTTGGTAGCACACTAGCTGTTGGTATGTTGCAGCCTGTCTGGTTTTTGTACAAGTTGTAAATAACCTTACGCTCCCAATATTTTACTCCTATTTGCTTCAGAACTTTAAAGAGTTTATTCCAATCAACATTGTCAAAAGCCTTCTCCAAATCTACAAAAGCTATAAATGTAAGTTTGCCTTTTCTTAATCTATCTTCTAGGATAAGCCGTAAAGTGAGTATTGCCACCCAAACTGATCTTCCCCGAGGTCGGCTTCTACCAGCTTTTCCATCCTTCTGTAAATAATTTGTGTTAATATTTTGCAACCATGACGTATTAAACTGATGGTTCTGTATTTTTCACACCTGACTGCACCTGCTTTCTTTGGAATGGGGATTATAACATTTTTCTTAAAGTATGAGGGTACTTCATCTGTCTCATACATCTTACACACCAGGTGAAACAATTTTGTTATGGCTGGTTCTTCCAGAGACTTCAATAGATCTGAGGGAATATCATCTACTCCAGGGGCCTTGTTTCGACTTAGGTCTTTCAGTGCTCTGTCAAATTCATTTCTCAGTATACTATCTCCTATTTCATCCTTATCTACTTCTTCTCCCCTTTCTACAATATTGCCGATAAGTTCATTTCCTTTGTAGAGCCCCTGTATATACTCTTTCCACCTTTCAGCTTTCCCTTCTTTGCTGAGAACTGGTTTTCCATCAGTGTCCTTGATATTCATATAGCTGTTTTTCTTATCTCCAAATGTTTCTTTCATTTTCCTGTAGGCTGTATCTATTTTTCCCCTATTTATAGATTCTTCTACATCCTTGCATTTGCCTTCTAGCCACTCTTGCTTAGCCATTTTGCACTTCCTGTCAATCTCATTTCTTAGTCGTCTGTACTCCATTTTGCCTGTTTCATTTACTGCATTTTTATATTTTTTCCTTTCATCGATTAAATTTAGTATCTCCTGTGATATCCAGGATTTTTGTAGGTCTTCTTCCTTCCTACCTATTTGTCCTCTGCTACATTCACTATTTCGTCTCTCAATTTTACCCATTCCTCCTCTACTGTTTTATTTTCCCCCATTTCTGTCAATTGTTGCCTAAAGCTCCCTCTGAAATTCTTAAGAACTTCAGGTTCCTTCAATTTATCCAGGTCCCATGTCCTTATTTTCCTACGTTTTGTAGTTTCTTCAGTTTCAGCCTACAGTTTATAACAAGTTATGGTCAGAGTCTGTATCTGCCCCTGGGTATGTCTTACAGTTTAAAACCTGGTTCCGAAATCTATGTCTTACCATTATAAAATCTGGTATCTCCAGATATCTCCTGGTCTCTTCCACGTATACAACCTTTTGTGATTCTTAAACCACATGTTTGTTATAACTAAATTATGTTCTGTGCAAAATTCTACCAGGCGGCTTCCTCTTTCATTCCTTTGCCCAGACCATATTCACCTACTATCTTCCCTTCCTTTCCTTGTCCTACAATCGAATTCAAGTCTCCCATAACAATTAAGTTTTCCTCTCCCTTAATTGTCTCAATAATTTCCTTTAGCTCCTCATACATTTCTTCGATCTCCTCATAATCTGCAGAGGTAGTTGGCATATAAACCTGTACTACTGTGGTCGGTGTTGGCTTTGTATCTATCTTGACTACAATAATGCGATCACTGTGTTGCTCATAGTAGTTTACCCACATTCCTATTTTCTTATTCACTATCAGACCTACTCCTGTAATACCCCCAACTGATTTTGTATTTATAATCCTGTACTCGCCTGACCAGAAATCCTGTTCCTCTTTCCACCGAACTTCACTAATCTCCACTATATCTAACTTTAACCTATCCATTTCTCTTTCTAAATTTTCTAGCTTCCCTACCCTGTTAAGAGATCTAACATTCCACACTCCGATCCGTATTTTTCTATTTACACCATTTTTTGTCGGTCCCGTCAAATTTCCTATGTTTACAATGTTAATTCGCCCTTGGTTTCGCATTACCATATTTACACTTTTCCCGCATTTTACAATTTTCGTGAAGAAAAATGACGTAATGTACATAAATTGATGCTAGCATGGCTTTCCCAATAAAGTATAGTGCTTAAAAATTATTCGCAGTCGAGTTTCTTGACACTTTGCAATTATTCAAAAGTATATTTCACCTTTGGTTGTTGACTTAAGACGCGCCGATTTGTGGGGATGTAGTCCCTCTTTCCACCAGCTTCTTTGCCAGAGCGCTTGGCATGAAAATAATGCTGATTTGTGGCAGTGTAGTTCCTCTTTCCGCTAGCTTCTTTGCCAGAGCGGCTGGCGTCTGCTCAAACAATCAGAACCAGTTGCTTTGTTGAAGTGAGAATATAGAGTTGCATTGTTTTGTGATACATATTTCTGATTAATAAACAACGTTACCTGTTAAAGTTGGGTATCATAATACCCACAACCTCAAAAAAGCGATAATAGTGAGAGGTGCCGATCCTATGCAAACGTCACAAAAATACTCATGCATATGTTTGTACTCATGAATGCGAATAAATTCTCTAATATCGTCGTGTGAAACATCTAAAAATACAAAAAGAACGGAACTTTCAGTTTTACTACGTAAATAATTACGTAACGCCGGTAAAAGGCAGTAATTTTGAAGATGTGTTACATAGCCTGGCAGCAGCGTCCAAACGATATCGAAGCAGTTCAGGTAATTTTGAAGATGTGTTACATAGCCCAACAATGGCGTCCTCTATTATAAAGAATGAAATTCCATCAAAAAATTCTACTTCCCATAAAATTACGTTTTGCCTGGCACTTAAAATAGTAAAAATTTGGATAACCTTTATTGTATAATAAACTTCCTGGCGAGTATTTAGATGCCTCTTATGTACATATATCACAAATAAACTACGAAAATGCAAGGCTGATGCAGTATGCATATTTTACCATTTAAAACATTGTTTTCTGCATTTTACATTTTCCTGCATTGTACACCATTTTACTGAAGTCCCTTGAAAAGCGTATAAACGAGGTTCTACTGTATACTAGAATAAACAACATATGAAGAAGATGATTATGTGATGGGATTCTGTAATAAGTAGAATCACACAGTCACATCACAATATAGCCAATACGTAAGCTGCAGAGAATAACAGAGTCCCTATGAGAGGCCCACAGGGAGGACCTCCACACAACCTTAGAGGACTGGACTACATGTAATTTATTCGGCTCATCCAAGTTAGCCCATTCCGAATTTCAAAGCTGAAGGACCTTTCAGATCATTTCCAGTTTGAGATCTCTGTCCTGGAGACCTATCTCCAAGGACAGTGACATGATGACCAGCTTGGCCAGGTGGTTGACACATTCGTTTCCCAGGATGACTATGTGGCCTGGGATACAAATGAAAACCAGTGAATGGCCTGCCTTGCCAAGGGTGAAGACGGCGTCTTGGACTGACCGCACCAAATGTTGCTTGGGAAGTAACTGGTTAAGGGCTTGCAAGCCACTCAGGGAATCGCTACAGACTTCCCGAGGCAGACTTGGAAATGTTGAAGAGCTCAGCTGTAGAAACACCACTCCCACAGGTCAAGGAATGCTGCTCAACATGGTCACCATGAACATAAGCATAGCCAGCACGGCCATCTACCAGGAAACTGTCTGTGTATACAACTTCAGCACCACAGAACAAATCAATTAGTGCCTGGAACTGGTGACAGAAGGTCAATGGTGAAACACAGGCTTTCGAGTCACTGGACAAATTTAATCAAAGCTGCACTTGAGGAATGGACCAATGAGGTGTACAGGAAGGGTAGTGAAAAGTGCGAGGGATAGAGGGACGATAATAGGAAATTTGCAATCCAGAGGTCCAACCTTGGCCAACATTGTGGGGAAGGAAGGACAGCAGGTGGGAAGAGTAGCCTGTGATTCGGGTGGTGATTAAGGACAACATATGAAGCCAGTAGCTGTTGTCGGCAGATTCGAAGGGAAGGAACCCCAGCTTCAGCGAGGAGATTTGCCACTGGACTCATGCGGAAGGCCCCCGGCTCTGAACGGACGCTACTACGATGAATTGGTCCACAACACACAATGCAGAAGGAGCCATAGAATCTTATACCAGGCTGCCATAATCCAGACGTGATTGAATGAAGCCTTATATAGCTGAGATGTAGGGGTGGCTCCTCAGGCGGCGTGCCTGAGGCAGCGAATAATATTCAGTTAGCACTAACACTTCTGTTGCAGCTGTTAAAGGTTTGTGACACACACAAACCAGGCAACCAACAAGCAAGGGTAAGAAGTGATGACTTTCGTGTTTAAGAGACAACACCCAAATACAGTTGGAGGGCAGGGTGCACTGCCCGAAAGCGACAAAATTGCTTAACCCGAGTTTTTGAGGCAGGAAACTGGGACCCATGGACAAAGGTGAGGACTGAACCTTATGAATGGCTCCCTGCAGTCGCCTTTCAGCGACACCAATAATAGCACAACTAAAGTACATACAGTAAAACCCTGATTTAACGAACCCGCATTTAAGGAAAACCCGGTTTTAACGAATATTTCCATCGGTCCCGGCGAAACTCCCGTTAGAATAAGGTTATTTTTCCCCGCTTTTAATGAACCTCGCTTTAAGGAAAACCCCGCTTTAAGGAACAAACACGAAACATCCTACAAATTAAAATTTTGTTTTTACGCAATTCCTAACTGTGGGCAAGTTAATTTGTTTCGTTTCTTTCACACAATTATGAGTTTGTGTTTACGTGATGTCGATTATCGATTCTTTACGTCAATGCATATCCAACATCTTTGCAGCGATAAGCAACCGTAATCGATTCTTTCTGTCGATAGGTTATCGTATTGAATACCAGTGCAGCGATACCGGAAAAAGCAAGCAATTTCCCTCATGTCTTCCATGTGTTATGGTCATGTGGTCTGACGTCAGTCGAAAATTACGAAGCGCGAGTTGTGAAGTGTTGTCTTGTGTTATTTTCTTATTAGATTTACTCTTTCAGAAACGTAGAAAACTTCAGAGTGGATAGAAGCTGACGACCATCCATGCTGTCGAAGATTATCGTAACATTAGGCTGTGTTATAATGGCAAAGAATACGATTTTGCACTATCTTCGTTGAACGACTTTTAGAAACAGGGACCATTGTTATATGCCGAATCTAGTGGTACCTTTGCTTGCAAAAAGCCAAATATTCATGTGACAATGTTTAGCTGTAATTATTAAATGTTTCGAAGGAGTGCGAATATCGTAGCTGGATTCGTGTAAGCGAGAAACTTATACAAAAAACCAACGACAACAACGTTCGAAAATCGCCCTGCTAGATTGGTGTGGAAAATGCAGTGCTTTGGAACTGCATAGAAAACTTAATAATCTCTCGTTTCAGAGTTTAAGTGCAAAGAGTGGAGCTGTGGATTATTCTGAAACTGAACCATTGGAGAAAATATTACAACTAATAAAATGTTATATAAGGCCAGACATTAAGTTACCCCTATGTATAATACGGAAATTAAAAACTTCAAGGCGTTTAAAAAATTACCTCTTACAACAAATGCCTGGATGACTGAATTTTCAAGTATTTAGCCCCAAAGACGGGTGAGTTAAAAAGCAGATTGAAGTGTTACAGCACGATGATGACCCGCAGTGAAGACATGCAAACAGCTAATAACATTTTTAGGCTACGTTTTTCTCTTTGTAAACAATTTGGTGTTGTGGGTTATTTTTTTTTACAAGTAATATATCGCAAAATCATGACACACATGTAGAAGATCCGTTAAAGTTTTGACGAATTTACACTGTAATGTTATTGCTGCTCCTTTAAATTGCAAAAAGTAAAACTGTGCTACTATTTTAGTTACTGGGGTAACGACGTAATCTAAGATCTTAATATATTTGTAGAAGCGCTAAAGATCTATTTGTCGTGCACCTAAACTCTCAATATTTGTAGAAAATGCTTTTGACGAATTAACAATCGAAATTGACTTTGAAGAAGTGTTTTGCATTGAAGGTACAGGTTGTTTAAAATGTAATTTATACATCGAACCAAGGAGAAGACGATGACGAAAATTTTGAAATTTATGCATTAGTAAGAATTGCGGAAAAGAAAGTGCTGCAGAACTTTAGAAAAAATACATTGAGAATCAGTCAGTACACGGGTATAGCGTTTTGTAAGGCTGATGTATGGCACCAATTTTTGCATCTATAGTCAGCTCTTTTACGGTAGCTGAGTCAATAAAAACAAACATCAACAACATAGTGATAACTTTGGTTATTACTGTAAACTGGAAAAACAAAATGGTCATTCTTTTTTATTTAATAAAAAAATCAATTTTTTTCTGAAGAAAGTGCGATGATGTATTTGAATTTGTAGCAGATTATTGGTATGTTAGTAATTAAGTAGCTCCTATAACACCTACACATACTCTAATTATGTCTCTTGAGTCATTCCTGTGCACCTAGGCAAAACCCCCATTTAAGTAATAAATATTTCAGCCCCCCGAGATTTGTTAAAAAGGGGTTTTACTGTACAAATGTCATCGGCATACAATGAAGAGGGAACCTATGAAACCCTTGCTCCAGAAAGACTGTTGATGGAAATTAGAAATAGCAGAACACTAAGAACAAAGCCCTGTGGGACTCCATTCTGTGCACGAGGGGAACTGAGATAGGTACCTACCCTTCCCCCGAAAATAGCGAGGGGGAAAGTAAATTCTGGATGAACACCAGAAGTGGGTATCTGAAGCCCCATCCGTGCAGTGTAGCCAGAATATGACGACACCAGGTGGTGTCATATGCCTTTCGAAGATTGAAGAAGACTGCAACAAGGTGCTCACACCTGGTAAAAGCAGTGCAGAGAGCCAACTCCAGTGACATTAGGTTGTCTACAGCAGAATGGCCTTGGAGGAAGCCCCGTTGTGGGTGCGAAGAGTCCCCGGTCTTCAAGCACCCACATGATCTGCTGACTAACATACGTTTGAGGAGCTTGCGAAGAACAATGGTGAGTCAGTAACTAACTGCCACCTGTGGATTGTCACCAGATTTCATCACGGGGATGACAATGCTATCCCGCTATCGAGACAATTGAACAGGGAGAAATTTGTATTCAAAGTCCATTGACAGGTGATGGAGGAACTGGCTGTGGATGTGGTCTGGTCCTGGAGAGGTATTGGGGCATGCAGAGAGGGCACTTTGGAACTCCCACTCACTAAACATATGCTGACTCAGCCTCAGGGACTGCCCTTGAGGCTCTACACAACCAGCAGTAGTGCAACCAGCTCTCCTCGGAGTGATGGCCAGTTCTCCAGCTCACTACTACTACTACTACTACTACTACTACTAAGCTCCATACAGCAGGCAGAGACAGAGGACTCTTCCATAATCCTATGAGCTGGCAATATACTTAAAGGGCAGCTGCAACATACTGTTATCGTAATAACAGCATATCACCAATAATGGTTACTCTTTTTTCTCCAAACTTACATTGACATGTTAACAAGTGCACTGTGACTAGGCATGTGTGCGAGATGAATTGTGAAGGCTAATCATGGCACTTGGTTGCCATATTTGCATCTGGAAGGTGGTATAGGAATCGTGCAGTCAATAGCCTACTTTGAACATTAACACTACTAGGACTGATACTCTTACCGTAGTAATTGTAAGTGAGAAGAGGTTGAGAACACTAAAAAGCTTGCGACAGCCAACATTATAATGAATTAAACACAGAAATTATTTGTCAACATAGAAATACTCTTTGAAAATCTAATCGTGTATAGAGTGATGGTATTCCTTTTTTGTGTTGACCATGAAGTAAGTAATTAATAATGTCTCTGCTCTATGGTTGGCAGCTTCTTGATATAGCCTTGAACATTCAGCAAATCAGTTTTCCTCAAAATATCTGAATGCACGAAATAGGCAGTCCTTTTGTTTCATCAGTATCCATGTCGCCTTTTTTGTTTCCATTGAGTATCTGTAGTTCATTAAGGATAAAAGAATATTATTTTGATGGATTCCGACACGCGTAAAAATGTGAAAATAAAAATAAAATTAAAAAATAATCCTATTCTTGAATATCAAAATAAGATTTATAAAAGTAACAATTTTTTATCCATAAATAAATACAGATAACTAGCGGTAAACGCGGCGTTGCCCGGGTGTGTGTTTATCCTACGCTCTCTTAGTCCACATCCCCTTCCGCCCTCTCTCTGCATCCACCTCTTTTTCTCCCATCTCTCTGTTCGTTTCCACCTTTTCCTCTCTTGGCAAAGTTTTCCCTCTGTCATGTAACATATAAACATTTATGTACCCAGCAATCTTCCTCTTGGTTCAAAGGTGATGTGTGCAAAAATTCATAAAGATTGGAGCAAAACTATGCATTTGGTAAAATTCCGTAAGTTAAGTACCCTCCACCATGCACCAAACGAAATTTTAGACAGACAGTGACATTCCTCTTGTTTTTGAGGTAGAGTGTGCAAAATTTCATGATAGATTTGTGTAGAACCCGTTGATGTGATGTGGAAGGTGTAGTATACCATTAGCAGAGCCTCTTCTCAAAATGTTCAAATGTTTGTAAAGCTTATGGGACTTAACTACGGGGTCATCAGTCCCTAAACTTACGAACTACTTATGAACTACTTACGAATTAGGACGGCACAAATATCCATGCCCGAGGGGGGATTCGAACCCCCGACCGTAGTGGCCGTGCAGACCGTGACTGAAGCGCCTTAGTCCCCTCGGCTACCGCGGCCGGCAGAGCCTCTTCTCTTTATGGTTCTTACTGCTTTATTTATATATTCTTATATTTCATTATTTGTATGCTTATCCTCACAAAGAAAGAGCTGAAGACATTGCAGCATGCATAGACCAAAGATATGGTCTGTAGCATCATGTTTTGCTGTATGTAACCTCCTTGCTATAGATCACAAACGTCATCGCTGGCCTTCCATCCTAATTTTTTTTATAATTTGATGACTTCAAAGCACCATACCTTCCACCCCCTTATAGCTATCGGCATGGAACTGATGTGGTGTACAGCGGGAGACTTCGGACGACAATTACACACAGACCATTCGTTTGCAGTCTGTAGTTTTCGCTGCAGAGCGAAATATTAACACACACACACACACACACACACACACACACACACACACACACAAACGCCTAAAAATTGGATTTTAAAAAATTTGGGTACCAAACTTTGGAGGTCATTTTGTCTGGTTATTTTTAAATTTAGGGTATTTTGTGTGATAGACAATGTTGTAGAGGACAGTTTTCTAAAAATAATCATGTCAATTGCAATGTTGTAACTAAACCCAGTGCAGAGATATTCAAATTTTTGCTAATGTCTCCAGACTGAAAAATCAGTGCGCGCCGACAGATAAAAATGGCCACCGTTCAGTAAAGGTGCAAGATAAATTACTTTAAAAAACTGTTTTGAACTTCTCAAATATAGGGCAATCACATATAAAAAAATAAAATTTTTTAAAATGGTCAAGCAACCAACTTAATTTTTATTGTACCACTTCTTTTGGATTGACTATTATGTAATCCAGGACATAAGCAATCTCTAAACGAAATTTCTTCTAAATCAATGCTGCTGTTTCTGCATGATGCGGTAACAAACATACAAATTTTCGCAATTATAGTATGTATAAGAGTACACATGGCAAAATATAAGCAGTACTAAGCTGAAACCTATGAACACTGATCACTAAAACACATGCGACACCGGTGTAATATTCTACATTATTCATTGATTTATACAAACTAGTTTTCAGCTGTCAAGCCATCATCAGGCACAAAGATTACAATAAACAAAATAAATACTGTAGAATATTACACCAGTTCGTGTGGTTTAGTTATCATGTATCAAATGTTCTACCAAGCACCAAGAGAACATTCAGTCTATGAACATTGCTTCAGTGGAAACAAAACTGTGAAATTATTGATGAAATGAAATAAAATTCAGGAAAAATAGATTTTAAAAAAATGACAAAATGAGGCAAAAATTTACACCACAAACATACCCTTGGGACACCCTGTCTAAAAGACAAGACATGTATTAATAGAACTACCACTAATAGTTAAATGCAAATACAAATTCAATTATTTTACTACAAAAAGATGCACTGTAGCAACACAGACTGCTGAGTGTTTATTAGGCACATATATATTTTCATATGAAATAATAAAACAGGAAAGTAAATGAGTTACCTCCACATTTCTACTTGATTTTCTACGGCGTTTTGGTCCATGATCTTCCACCTCATCTGCTCCAAAAGAGGGACGATGCTTTCTCCAAGGTCTAAGTGTACAGACTACATCCACATCAAGGTCATCTTCAGACCGGGAGTAACTTAAATCCGACAGAAGTGAACCTTAAAATTTTTTTTATGAAAATCATTATCAAAAATTACTTCAGAATTTGTATATGTTATACTTTAATCTTATCAGTCACTGGACAAAATATTCAAAACTATTTGTGTACTACAGTGAAATCAAGCATAGACAACACTAAAACATCTAAACAGAAATGTTTGAAACTATTAAATGCTTCAAATTAATGACAATACATAATATTACAAATGTCTACATATTCAGTTCCCCCCATGTATCCCAGGAGATTTTAACTTCACAATAGCAGTACTTTGAGAAATGATCGTAGGTCAAAACTTTCTTAAAACAGATTGCAAACTGGAATACTTATTGGACATTTCTACCACAAATTAGAGTCTACAGGTATTGACTGAAATGTCTTGAGTAACATTTTGGACACATTCCAAGAAGGGTTTATCACACTTCCATTGGACATAAAGAACATTTTTTGTGAAATGCAACTGTTATGGCGAATAAGGATAGTAAATAGTTTGAATCTAGTAAAAAACATCATTCAAAACTACTTTTTTTATTTTTAAATACTATTTATCTGACTAGATAACAATATTTTCAGGAGTTGGGATTAAAGTACACCCTCTTACCCCCTTTGTATTGCGAGTTAGCAATTGGAAAGTAGTCCTGTGTTAGTACCTGTAGTGTCACAATCTTCTCTTATTGCACTGAGTCTCTGTGGTTCAAGGATGTTAGCATCCTGTCTGCCAATGCTGACACGGCTGCGACCGGTAGTGTTATTTAAGAATGCAAGTCTTTCCTTCGTTTCATCATTTATTTTATTTTCTATGAATACTACTTCTCTCACCAGCCCAATCTGCTTCTCCTAGAAAAGAAAGTTTTGGTTGTAGCTAAGGTAGCAGAAGCAGCATGCCAATAACTAAAACAGGGGAAAAACTTAAATATACTACTCTACTTTTCAACAGCGTACCCTTTATCATTTATGCACTTGTTCTAATGGACTACAAGCTGTTTTAATTCGGTAGCAAAGAACATATCTTCATATATGAACCAATGTCCCACAAATGCAATTCACATCCTTGTTGTCCTGGAATCTCTTCCCACATATGCCTCCTATAGTGTACCAAACAAATGGAAATCACTGTGTGCTAAATCATGACTGTGAGGAGGATTAGGCAGTACTTCCCAGCCCCTTTTGTGAATGGTTTCACGGGTTAGTTTAGCAATATGAGGACATGCATTGTCTTGCTGAAGGATCACACACTTCTCTGCAACCCACAACATTTCTACCTTATGGCTGACCTCACCTTGTTTAAAAGCAAATCCAAGCAGTGTTTGTTATGTTGTGGTCTTCAGTCCGGAGACTGGTTTGATGCAGCTCTCCACAATACCCTATCCTGAGCAAGCCTCTTCATCTCCACATAAGAATTGGCTGTTAATTGTATGCTGCTCTTCGAGGTAATCACAAAAACTTTACCTTTAGTCAACATGACGTTTTTCTACTGATTCTCGGGTTTTGCATATCAATGGTGTTAAACTGCAACCTTGTATGTCAGTTGTTCATGTAAGAACATCGTTGACAATTTTTATTCAATTTATGGCTTGAAAATTATTTGCCAGTATGTTTTTATGGAATATTTTATTAATGAAATAATTTATAGTGATAATTGTTTTTTATTGATTTGGTATTGAGTAACTGTAAAATAGCAATGCTTATTTTCACTCTTCTGAAAAACTGAATTTTAATATCAGGTTGCTGTTCAACTCCAATATTTTCTTGAGGTGAGCTGGTGTGCTTACACATCATGCTTTGCCTTTTTTATTCGGGCTCATAATAGTGAAGCCCACCTTCATGAACCACAGTCATTGCCAAGGTAGTGTGGCTTGTGTGCCTCAATGATACAGATAGCTGTACTGTAGGTGCAACCACCTCTGTGGAGAGGCCAGAGCGTCAAATGTTTTATCCCTTTATCGAGTAGGTATATTAGAAAATTTGAAAAGAGAAATGGATAGATTAAAGTTAGATATGGTGGGGATTAGTGAAGTTTGGTGGAAAGTGGAACAGGATTTTTGGTCAGGTGAGGAAAGGGTTATAAATACAAAATCATTTGGTAGTAATGTAGGTCTGTCAATTATTAAGCAAATAGGAATGTGTCTAAGTTACTATCATCAGCATAGTAAACGCATTATTGTAGCAAAGACAGACACGAAGTCAACATTGACCACAATAGTACATGTTGATACCGGTATGCCGACCAGCTATGCCATCAATGAGATCAAAGAAATGTACGAGGAGATAAAAGAAATTATTCAGACTGTTAAAGAGGAAGAAAACTTACGGTAATTGTGACGGGAGACTGGAACTCTGTAGTAGGAAAGGGAAGAGAAGTAAATGTAGTAGGTGAATATGGACTGGGAAAAGGAATGAAAGAGGAAATCGTTTGTTAGAGTTTTGTGCAAAGCACAATTTATTCATCACAAACACTTGGTTTAAACATCATGAAAGAAGGTTATAAATGTGGAAGAGACTAGGAGACACTAGGAGATGGCAGATTGACTATAGTGGTAAGGCAAAGGTTTAGAAACCAGGTTTTAAACTGTAAGACATAGTAAGTCATACCCAGGGGCAGATAGACTGACCACAACGTATTTGTTATGAACAGTCAAGAGATTGCAGAAAGGTAGAAAATTGAGAAGCTGGGATCTGGACAAACTGAAGGAACCAGAGACAGTTGAGAGTTTTAGAGGGAGCATTCGGCAAGGATTGCCTGAAGCAGGGGAAAGTAATACAGTAGAAGAAGAATGGGTAGCTCAGAGAGAGAGAGAAAGAGAGAGAGAGAGAGAGAGAGAGAGAGAGAGAGAGAGAGAGAGAGAGAGAGAGAGAAGTGAAGGGCGCAGAGGATCATACAGGCAGAAGGACAAGGCCTAATAGAAATCCTAGGATAACAGGGGACACTGAACATAATTGATGAAAAGAGGAAATGCAAGAATGCATCAAGTGAAGCAGGCAAAACGAAGTAAAGATGTCTAGAAATGGAAGACGAAGTGGAGGAATATGATATAGGAGATATGATACTGCAAGAAGAATTTGACAGAGCACTAAAAGATTTGAGTAGAAACAAGGCCGCTGGCATAGAGGATGTTCCATCTGAACTGCTATTATCTTTAGGAGAGCTAGTCATGAACACATTGTTCCACCTGGTATGCCTAATGTATGTCAGGGGAAATACCTTCAAACTTCAAGAAGAATATAATGATCCCAATTCCTAAGAAAGCAAGTGCAGACAAATGTGAAAGTTACAGAACAATCAGTTTAATAAGTCATCATTGCAAAATACTAACATGAATTATTTACACATGGAAAAACTGGTGGAATCTGACCGTGGGGAAGATCAGTTTGGATTTAGGAGAAGTGAAAGAACACTTAAGGCAATACATTACCACTTACCTTAGAAGATAGGCTAAGAAAAGGCAAACCTACGTTTTTAACATTTGTGGATCTGGAGATAGCTTTTGACGTGGACTGGAAAATACTCTTTCAAATTCTGAAAATAGCAGGGGTAAAATATAGGGAGCGAAGAGTTACAGTCAACTTATACAAAAACCAGACAGCAATTATTAGAGTCTAAGGGCATTGGTTGGGAAGGGAATAAGACAGGGTTGCAGTGTTTCCCAAATGTTTTTCAATCTGTGCATTGAGGAAGCTGTGAAGGAAAGCAAAGGGCAGTTTGGAGAGGGATTTAAAGTCCAGGGAGAGGGAATAAAAACTTCGCAGTTTGCTGATAATATAGTAATTCTGTCAGACAGAAAAGGACCTGGAAGAACAATAACATGGAATGAACAGTGTCTTGAAAGGAAGACAGAAGAACATTAACAAGAGTAAAACTAGGGTAATGGAATGCAGTGTCAGAAAATCAGGTGATGCTGAATGAATTAGATTAGGTAATGAGACAATAAGAGTAGATCAGTTTTTCATTTGGGTAGCAAGGTAACTTCTGATGGTCGAAGTAAAGAGTGTCTGAAGAAGCAAAATGTGTTAACATCCAATATTAACTTAAATGTTAGGAAGTCCTTTCTGAAAGGATTTGTCTGAAGTGTAGCATTATATGGGAGTGAAATGTGGATAAGGAGTTAAGACAAAAAGATGGTAGAAACCTTCGAAATGTGGTGCCATAGACGAACGATGAAGATTATACGGGTAGATCACATAACTAATGAGGAGGTGCTCAACAGAATTGCAGAGAAAAGGAGTTTCTGGCATAGCCTAACTAAGAGAAGGGATAGATTGGTTGGACACATTCAGAGACATCAAGGAATTGTCAACTTAGCATTAGAAGGAAGCATGTGGGATAAAAAATCAGAGGGAGACCAAGGGACGAATACAGTAAGCAGATTCAAAAGGATGTAGGTTGGTGTTCGTATTCATAGATGAAGAGACTTGCACAGGACAGGCTAGAATGGGGAGCTGCATCAAACCAGTCTGTGGACAGAGAACAAGAACAACCATAGTGAACACAAGTTACATCACAAAATTTGTTGAAGCACTCATCTCTTTCGTAACATTCTTTTAGCTGGGACACATTCTCAACCTTGTTTCCTTGTGTAACAGTGTCAACATTTTTGGGGCCCAACTTGCACGTATTTTTCAGTACTTACACTTGTTACACACAATGTGATGAACTTTATCCACTATAATTTCCACAGTCACATGGCAGTCGGCTTGAACAACAAACATCATGTTTCGACTTAAAAGTGAGGGAATTTGAACTGCAACTGATTGGCCAGAATGCTGTTTGTCAGTCAATGAATTGTGATAATTTTTGAACTGCTGTACACACTTATAAAAATTTGCACAATTCATGAAACCTTCACCATAAACTTTAGACATTGTGCAAAATATATTCACTGATTTCTTGCCTTTAGGAAGTAAAAGTGTTCAACTAATGTGCAAGTTTCAAGCAGACTTGCTACCTTGTAATTAAATTTTGAGGTTATAAACAAAACAATGTTGATACTGTTGTTGTTGGTATTTAAATGTTCAAATGTTTGCTAAGCTTAAGGGATTTATCTGCAGGGTCATCAGTCCCTAAACTTACAAACTACTTATGAACTAGCTTATACTGAAGATGACACAAACATCCATGCCCAAGAGGGGATTCGAACCTCAGACCGTAGCGACCGTGCAGACTGTGACTGGCGTGCCGCAGACCACTCAGCCACTGCAGCCTGCCGTTAGTATTTAAGGGTGGGGGGGGGGTGTAGGTTATACGAAGGTAGAAGTAGCAGTTAACACCTACAGGGCTAGCCCGCAAGATGGAGAGTGACAATAACCGCTACCGGTACATGTATAAAGGAAGTATAAAACAATAAAATTCTAAAGGCCCGGGTCTAAAGATTGACGCAAAACAGTATGACAGAATACCATGGCTGGCTGATCATAATGGATGAGCCAGCCATTCCGCACAAATTAAAATGCCAGTCAAAAATAGGACTGACAATACAGAAGTAACAACAGATTAAAATTGTTTGAACGGTGGGTGCCTGAATGGTCAGGCTCAGGTACCAACCATTAAATCATATGATAAAAACCAGCTATGCGAATAAAACCTAAAACACGATCAACCATACCGGTAGCAGCATCGTCTCCTAGCATAAAATAGAACGCATCTGGCAGGTTAAAAGACTGTTAAAAGACAAAAGTGGACAGTCCGACAATTTCGACCACTGTCAATAATGAGGCACCACGACACTGTGGTAGGTCCTCACGACGAAGAAGGTGGTCATGTGTCAGCCACATGTGACCAATTCACAGGCAACAAAGATCAACCGACTCCCTATGAGATGTCCTCAGTGAGGACTCATGAGGCCATAGAGAGCTTCACTACACAGAGCTTGTTGCCAACGCAGAATTCCAAAGGCCAATTCTGCAGTACAAATGGCAGACTCCAGCGGAGCAGACTTGGCGGAACGCCCCCCTGTTGCAGGGACAACAGACTCCAATGTTCAAGTATCCACACGGGTCACTGCCTCACCATCTGTTCGAAGAGCTTGTGAAGAATGCTGGTGAGGTTGATAGGGCAATAATTATCAGCTACCTGTCAATCAGCACTAGGTTTAACCACTGGAATAATAATATTTCCTGCCATTGAGTGCACGGAAGTCTGCACTGTATGCTGCAGTTGCTGAGTTGCGAGCATAATGCTCCACGATGTGCTCAGTGTTAGCAGTTTGGTCTGTGATAAAAGCATCTCTACGTCCCTACTGTGGCCTGTTATCAGTGTTTCACCCCACAATGGATGATAAGCATTGAAGTCCCCCAAAATCATAAACACTGGGAAAAGTTGTGCCACCAGGGCAGCAAGATCATTAAGTGAGACCAGCTCATCAGGAGGAAGGTAAATGGAACAGAACGTCAGCTCCTGTATGGCCCATATTCTAACAGCCACTGCTGAAAGTCATGTGGAGGAGCACAACAGCTCTAGGGACAATGGCAAGGACATAGCTGCATACACTTCCAGAGATCCTGTCATACAGGGGATGATTTTTGTAATAGCCTCAATAGCCACAAAGGGCAAAGGTCATTTGAGCAGGAAACCTAGTTCCCTGCAGGGCTACACAAAATACTAGGAAGCAGCACAACAATTGCTGCAACTCCAGCAAATGGCAGAAAAAACCACCACAATTCCACTGCATGATTAGAGTGGCTCCTGGTCGCTGGGACATGCTGATTTTGACGGTGCAATGGGGTTCATAGAATCTGCTGCCGTTGATTGCTGAGGTACAGCCTCGACGGCCATGGCTTCAAAGACTCGGCAATTGCTAAGTCCTCAGGGTAGGGAAGGGTCTCTACCTCGTCCTCAGAAGCAGAGGTGTGTTGTGGAAATATGGTAGCCACCATGTATTCCTCCTTTTTATGCTTTTTTTTCTCTCAAAGTTTCTTAGGCTTCTCTTGCTGGGAGGGCTTTGCGTACCCATTCTCCGGGACTGAGGACACCCTTGAGGCCCTGCGACCAGCCATTGGTGGCTCTTTCAGCCCCTAACTGGTATCCACTGTACCAGTGGGAGAAACCTTCGAAGGAAGGGTTCCGAGGGAGCCCTTCCTTGCTAGAGGAGCCACAGATGGCTGCTGTTCCTCTGGCTCAGGGATGAGGACCAATGGCCCTGGTGTTTGAGGGGTTATTGCTCCCACACCTTATAATGCAGTGTGTTAATGAGGAATGAATAACTGCAAAGCCTAAAAAGAATGTGTCCACGAACCAAGAGATACGTAAAAGATCGTCACTTTGAACACGACGAATAAACTGTACTCTTCACCTCTCTAAGTTCTTACGCAGTTCGTCATCCGACTGCAATAAAAGGTCCCTATGAATATAATGCCCTGCACCATGTTCAGGCTCTTGTGTGGAGAAATACTAACGGAAGCATCACCCAGCTTATCACAGCCAAGCAACACCCGTGACTGGGCTGGAGATGACGTCATGAGGACAGAACCAAATCTCATCTTGGACATTCCCTCCACCTCGCCGAACTTGTGTTCTTAACAAAAAAAAAAACAGGGGTTTAGTCGACAGAAATGATTCGCCATCTGTTCTACTGAAGACCAGGTATCTGAGGGGGGAGGGGGAGGCGGCATATGCCCCACATTGTTGACGAGCTCTGCGTTCTTCCCATGGTGTGGCCATGGAAGGAAAAAGTTAGAGGGGGGGGGGTCTCATACTGCTGCGAGACACTATGTAAACCAACTGCCGGCGTGGCGCGGGGGATAGCGTCACCCACTGCAGTGCTGAAGGTCGCCAGTTCAATCCCGTTCACCGGCAACATTGGAGAAAGGCTACAAACCTGTCTTACTCTCTTTCCCACCTCTGCACCCCTTTCATGCCCTTTAACTGCTGTCTGGTTTTTGTAGAAATTGTAAATAACCTTCCATTCCGATCATTTTACTCCTACTGATTTCAGAATTTGATGAAGTGTTTTCCAATTAACATTGTCAAAAGCTTTTTCCAGATCTACGAAATCTAAAAATAGAGATTTGCCCGATAATTTTCTAGAACCCATGTATATTGAAGAAAACAGCAGTGCGACATATATATATATATATATATATATATATATATATATATATATATATATAAAATCGTTCGACTCTTGCACCACGCTCAATGTAGTGACAGACGGAAGCACTAGTTTTGACTAGTATTCTCAGTTGTGTTTAGTGAGTGATATTTCCTTGTGCGTCTGAGGTAGGATATAAAATTCTAAGTGTGAATCCATGTCGCTATAGCGGAATGACTTAATTCCTCAAATAAGTGACGTAAATACTCTAGAAAATTTTGTTGGAAATATGGCTTATTGCCAGATAAGGAACCAGCGATATGTTTATGTTTCAGTTCTTGTATTTCCATAATTTACAAATAAGTGGAATACATGCATGTCGAGGGGAAATTACCAGTTTTCTTAAAGACATCGCCAAAGTTTATCCTGGATATTGAAAAGTAAGAATTCTACCACTTTCATATAATGCCAGAAGTGTTTCTCAGGAGTAAAGTATGTGCATTTTTTTATTTCTATAATAAATGATTGTTTAGTTAGTGCAATTCTAGCTGTACTATAAGGTTCCTGCCTAACCATATCCTTTATAATACTGACAAAGTACTTATACCTATAGTTTGTTTTAATTGTGTACCTTGTCAGTAGCTACATAAATCAGCCATTCCACCATGTTAGCTTCCCGTCTGTCACCACATCGACTGCAGTGCTATAGTTGAACATTTGCAATGTAACAAATTCTTCCCCAAGGTCGGCTTCAATCATCTTCTCCAATGCAATTTTTTCTTGTATTCACATTTATATTACATGAAATAGGTTTGTTCCTATCTGTGCAATACTAAGAAACCAGATATTTCAAAGGCGATTTTTTATTTACAAATTTTGAAGTGGTAAATTATCATTTCTGTAACTGTCGGTAACTACATTACTCAGTGTTTGTAGAAGTATAAAGCATTGTTATTTACCTTATTTATTTTGTTTTGTATCATATTCTTGCACTTTAAGTATGAAAGGTAAATACAAAATACAGCACATATAAATATAGAGATCACAAAATATTGTGTGTTAAATGTTGTCAGTGACTACACATCTCATTTCCTGTAATGCCAACAAAACCTACATGTTTTATGACAATTATGAAAGAAATTTCATCACTGATGGAATTACTATATACAATATCAGGTATTACGTGATTTGCGGTATTCTGTTGAGATCGTCCATCGAATATACAAAACATATTGTGGCATGCTTCATGTTAATAATGTGCGTGATTTATTTGTGTCTCATTTCTGTAAAGTGTTTTATAAATGAAATAAAAACGGCCGTAACTGGATTCACTTATTAGGCCTATGTATCACATACTCTCATAACTGTCTCCCTTAAAACAGTTACTTTGATTTAGCATGTGAGTACTGAAAAAACTAACAGCTCAATTCTCATTTTCGTTATGTTTCATTACTGTTACACCTTAAAAGGTGTGCATTTCTGGTGTGATAAAATACATAACAGTATTGATAACAGATGCGAATTCCAAATGTTTATTATTTTCATAGAATAATATGTATGGCTACCTGTGACAAAATGCACGTACAAACTTTTTCTAACAAAAATTGGTCGTGCCTAAAAAAGACCATCCAATAAATTGTTTGAGGACAGACTATCAGCCTTTATCCTCTATCCTGTCAAGTTAGGGGATTGTGTGCAGACGTCAAAGAGACTAACATAATACCGGTAGTGAATAGACTTTAGTTCTGAATGATCACAAGAAGCTGTATAGATGATGAGGAATAAAGAGGATAGAGAACTAGGCCTATTACAAATTTTGAAAACAAAAGTGAACCCTGTTAATAAAATGAAGAGAAAGTTTGTCACCATAGCCGATAGGAAAATAAAACTAAATATGGACCCTTCAAAAGAAAAGGGTCTGTTAAGAGTTACATGCAAGATAGAAAATAAAATCAGAACTTTGTGAAGCTTTAAAACAAATTTCATACTATCTTTTGTTTCTAGTTTGGTTAAATACATGGTATTCTTCAACTCATTTATATATTATTTACATATAACTGTGATTACATTTGTCACATTACGCATGATTTCATTCCTGTTATGCTTCAAAATGGGGCTATAATGAATACATTAAGAATTATTAGCCTACTTAGTTATAGTGTGATTTGGAGAGTGTTTTGGGTGCAAAGTAAAATATTTTTCATTATTTTCGCCTCGGGTTTGTTGGTATGAACTGTAAACCAAGTTTACCCTAATTTGTCCTCAAATTATCACATTTTTTGGGTAAATATTCACCAGACAGTTTCATTACCTCACTTCTATGCCCAGAATATGAAAATGCAAGTACTGAAAATAATAACTGTCATATACATGATTAGCATGAAAACCATAGGTACTGCAACTAGTTTTATGCACATTACCTACGTAAATGAGATTTTTTTTTATGTTTTTGTTAAGAAAACAATTTTTAGGAAACTGGTTACTTTCCAGCTTGCATGTTGTTCTTAATACAAGAGAACATTCTAATGCAGCAGTTCCCAACCTATGGGCCGCACTCTTAGAGTCTAAGACGAGATAAAAAGTATCGGTAGCTTCAGGTGCTTTACTCATCAGTTGCCGAGGTCACCGAGTAAAAAAATGAAATAAGAGTTAAATGCCCTATAGATCCTGTATTAAAGTTGTCAGATCAGTCGCTCCCTTGGTTCATTGCGACATACACAGAGAGGCTCTTACAATGAAAAGTTTGAATGAATATTTCAGAAGAAAAAAGAAGAACTCTTGACGATGCAGCAAATATTTCAATATTATTAATCCAAGGTCAAAAAAATTCAAGTGTTTAGTGTTTTGAAATGGGGAGTGAACACAAAGAGCTTCTACTTCACTCCAAAGTTCGGTGTCTGTTACAAGGTAAAGCGTAGTCAAGATTGTTGAACACCATGGCAAAATAAGAATTTTTCTTGTGGATGAAGACTGTGCTGGAAAATGTCTTATACAGTGAGACCAAAGACACCTTTTTGATGCAGTTAGTTTATTTCACTTATTACCTCACTCCTCTACCACTCATCAGACCTTTCCTATCCTTCCCATGCTTTGCAACCTCAGGATTAGTCTAAAATTGGTAAAATTTTACGATGCTTCTTGCCGGGCTGCAGTGCTTATATTGGCAACAGATGAACAATGAAGTGTAGAAACGCGTTAATATTTTTCACGAGCTACTGAGTAAATGTTATTGCTGCTCATTTCACTCACAGCAAATTTAATACTGTACCTGCTCTATGGTTGAGAGGTTCTTGTATGTAGGCCTACCCTTGTCCGTTCAGAAAAAAATAATTTTCGTTTTAACTGAAGTTGACAAAAAAACATTTATTGGTCATCTGAGTTGCCGTCATTACCATTGGTGTCAACATAACCACTGCAGCCCGGCGAGAAGTGTCATACAATTAACCCTAAAATTGAAAAAGTTCTAGAGGTACCGCAAAAATTAAAAAAGCCAACAGTACATCCTGATAAAAAGTTAGGTACCCCTGCTGACTAGACACTACAGCAGTGTGGAAGCATGTTCATGTTTCTTTCAAGGACTACTTTCCTAAAACTTAGGGTTAAAATCCAGTGGAATAAAAATCCTTGAAATTGGATTACTTTGAAAAGTTGAAAATTTCGGTAAGACTATACAGCAATTTCCAAAATTGCTCTGAAACACTCCATGGCATTTTTGACAACCTATTTATGTGAACAAGCCTTTTTGAAGAAGAAAAAAAAAAAAAAAATTACAGGAATACACAGAATGTAGAGTGATTAGAGGCTAATGTCAAACAGTTTCAATTCAAATATAGACTGTCTTGTAAGTGACAAACTGTATCAAATCCCAGTTCTTTACCACTGCCTTCTCGATTTTGTGTGTGTGTGTGTGTGTGTGTGTTGGCGATTTTTACTTTTTATTTAGTTACTGACCTCCCAAATGTTTTATGCAATGAGTGGGCCACAGAGCAAAAAAGGTTGGAAAATGCTGTCCTAATGAATAATTTTCATCAGAAATTGAAAAGTAGCTCTGAAAAAGAAAAAAAAAAAAAAAAAAAAAAAAAAAAAAAAAAAAAAAAAAAAAAAAAAACCATTGGTTAAATTGTACGATGCTTCTCACCTGGCACCAGTGGTTATGTTGGCACCAATGGTAATGACGGCAGCTCAGATGACCTATAAATGTTTTTTCTTGGCAACTTCAATTAAAACAAATATTTTTTGTGGACAGACAAGGGTACACACAAGAACCTTACAAGGTGAAACAAGCAACAACAACATTTAGGCCTACTCTGTATCTTGTGAATAATATTAATGCAGTTCTACACTTCATTGTTCATCTGTGGCAAACATAAGCACTCGAGTCCAGCGAGAAGCGTCATAAAGCTTTACCAAAACATGAATTCGGAATCTCGTTTTGGCCAGTTATAAGAAAATTATCCTGATTAAGTTTTGCGAGTGGAGAATAAGTCTAAAAGGGTTTTAGTGGGATTAGTCTAAGAATTTATTAATGAAGGGTCGATTGTGTGTCAGATGCAGTTTTGTTGTATGCGGGGTTGGGGAAGAGGGAGTATGAACACTCAGAATTGTCGGAGTGTATCTGGGATGCACTTGGCAGATGCACTGTGGCCAGACCAGCAGCACCTGCTATGGTTGCAGACCTGGATATTACACTCATGTAATAATGGCTAAATACCCCCAAAGAACTGTTTGATAATTTCACACTGTCCATGTCACTCTTGTGTGCAACTGTACTGAGGTGACCGCATGTAGCTAATTAGAGGAAAATTGGAATGACCTATTGACTAATGTAACCCGACAAGGCCTCCCTCTAAGGAAACGCCATGTAACAAGTAGAGTTCAAACAGCAAACTAACTTACTGTATCACATACAAATTACAATCTTGCTGAATAAAATAAGTTAACAGACATGTAGCCTATTGTGTATGATTTCTCACCTAATCCCTTAATTGTTTTGAGCAGTGTATTTAGGTACACTGAAGTTGTCTTAAATTTTGAGCATGGAACTGAATCAAGGGAATAGTGTTTCCTTTTAATCTAATTTCACTTTGATACTTTTAATTTTTTGTTAAATTACAGGCCTACAGTATGACATTCGCACTTTTACGTAATTTATCTCGACATACCTACCTAATTTATTACATCATTCGAAAGAGGGCTGTTTTCATTCGGTCTACCGAAAGGTGTCAATCCCACAAGAAGAGGTCACATGTTATACATTTACGAAAATCATAAAATAATGTCGAATTATTAAGATAAGGATTTTAAAACCATAAAAGTTGGTACAGCAAATCTCGCAGGCTAACTGTAGCCACGAAGACATGATAAGGTTTATATAGAATATCATCTCCAGCTACGCTACAACCACCAAAATTTAAGTATGGGACGAAGGGTAACTTCCAGATCTCGCAGACATAAGAGTAAATAACCTTACCAATGAGTCACGCTCTTCCTCCGCTTGGCGTCGCTTCTTTTTTTCCAAGTCAACAATTCGGCGAGCCATGTTCAAATTCATTTCCATGTTCTCTTTTACTGCGTTCAGCTTTTCTAGTTCCAAACGAAGTCGTTTGCATTCTTGTTCCGATGCTAGCCATCGCTTTCGGCACTCTTCTTGATTCAACACAAACTTTATAAACTCTGAAAGAAAATGCCCACTCCGTTGTAGTATCGGACAGAAAATGTAGAGGTTTATTCAAACATATCACACATATAACATACCCGGTTCGCAACCACCTCCCGTTATCACATTCGTGCACCTTATCAAATCATCATATTGAGCAACAAGTGACGTAGCCATGACGCCTAAATAACACTAACAACAATCTAACGTCGCAACTAACAACTTCAAATTTCAACCGCCATCAGTGAACATGTTTACAAAGCAAAGAGATTTGCAACTGCCGTTGATGAGATCGATATATCGATTGCTAATTTCGAAACGTTGGCGACTCTACAAAAGACATAAACACCCCGTTTACATGGGCTCCCAAAACCGGATTTCGTAAACCGATTTCCCAATTCCGCTTTTGGTTGGTCATGTAAACACTCCAAAATCGATTCTGGAAATCCACTTCTCTAAAGCGGTTTTCCAGTTCCACAATCGATTTTCGTGTCCATGTAAACGCAACCGTTTTTGAAGCGTTCTTGACTTGTCAGATTGTGTTTTTTTGGTAAGAATTTTCGGCACATATGGACCGAGTGATATTTTCTAATATGAAATACAGGTATTAATATTAGAGACAGCATGAATCTGTGTATTTAAGTAAAGAAAAATAGCGATTATGCTGACTAAATCAGGGACTGAATCAGCTGTTTTTCAGCCGCCATCTTAAGTGGATTTGGAAATCCGATTCAGGCTGTGCCATGTAAACACGACAGCGAAAAACGGTTTACGAAAATCGGTTTTCGTCTTCCGGAAGATGTGTTCCATGTAAACGTAGTGAAACACCTCATGCAGCACATCTTCCGGAAGACGAAAACTGATTTTTGCTGTCGTGTTTACATGTCACAGCCGTAATCGGATTTCCTAGCCCACTTCATATGGCGGCTGAAAAACAGCTGCTTCTGTTTTTTATTTAGTCAGAACAAACACTTTTTTTTAACTTAAATATACAGAGTCATGCTCATTCTAGTATTTACACTTTTGTTTCACTGTAGAAAATATCACTCTGCCCCTTTGTACCGAAAATTCTTAACAAGAAAACATAACCTGACAAGCCAAGAACACTTCAAAAACGATTGCATAGGCACGAGCATCGATTGTGAAACTGGAAAACCGCAGAATCGTATTCCTAGAATCGATTTTGGAGTGTTTACATGACTAACCAAAAGCGGATTTGGGACTTCGGTTTTCGAAATCCGGTTTTGGGACTTCATGTAACACTACGTTTACATGCAACACATCTTCCGGAAGACGAAAACCGATTTTCGTAAACCGTTTTTCGCTGTCGCGTTTACATGGCATAGCCTGAATCGGATTTGGTAGCTCACTTAAAATGGCGGCTGGAAAACAGCTGATTCAGTTCCTTATTTAGTCTGCACAATCGCTATTTTTCTTTATTTAAATACACAGATATATGTTCACTCTAATATTTATACTTTTATTTCACATTAGAAAATATCACTCTTTCCATATGTGCCGAAAATTCTTAACAAGAAAACACAATCTGACAAGCCAAGAACGCTTCAAAAACGGTTGTGTTTACATGGGCACGAAAATCGATTGAGGAACTGGAAAACCGCTTTAGAGAAGCGGATTTCCAGAATCGATTTTGGAGTGTTTACATGACCAACCAAAAGCGGAATTGGGAGATCGGTTTACGAAATCCGGTTTTGGGAGCCCATGTAAACGGGGTGTATGTTGTTTACATATGGGGTGAGCGGCTCCCCAAGCTGCATTTCTTATAGCGATTTACAAATTCTGCTTTTGGTTGGTCATCTAAACACTTCAAAATCGATTCTGGAAATCAAGCACTACGTTTACATGTAACACATCTTCCGGAAGACGAAAACTGATTTTCGTAAACCGTTTTTCGCTGTCGTGTTTACATGGCACAGCCTGAATCGGATTTCCTAATCCACTTAAGATGGCGGCTGAAAAACAGCTGATTCAGTCCTCGATTTAGTCAGCATAATCGCTATTTTTCTTTACTTAAATACACAGATTCATGCTCACTCTAATATTAATACTTTTATTTCACATTAGAAAATATCACTCTGTTCATATGTGCCGAAAATTCTTACCAAAAAAACACAATCTGACAAGCCAAGAACGCTTCAAAAACGGTTGCGTTTACATGGGCACGAAAATCGATTGTGGAACTGGAAAACCGCTTTAGAGAAGTGGATTTCCAGAATCGATTTTGGAGTGTTTACATGACCAACCAAAAGCGGAATTGGGAAATCGGTTTACGAAATCCGGTTTTGGGAGCCCATGTAAACGGGGTGAAGTTCTATAAAGCTAATTCACATTGTCCATCAGGAAATTCTAGAATGTATTTCTAATAGCGGCGTATACACTGTTCGTTACTGTAGCATCACGTCACGTCAAGCTTTCGACGGAATGGTCGTCTACTAACCTCAGAAGTTCAAACCCTTTAATGCACGACTTTTTAAGGACAATTCACACTGTCCGTCACGTCACGAAACGTCTCCGTCCGTCAGAACATTCCACAATGTATTTCAAATGGCGGCTGTTTCACTGTCCGTCACCGGACCGTCACTTTCCGTCAACGTCACATCAAGCTTGCTTGAGAAGAATGTTTTGACGGAACAGTCATCTGCTAATATCGGAAGTTAACTATTTTCAATACGCGATTTTCATGTTGTAATCGACAGTTACATGCAAATGTGACTAAGCAATCTTTATTTCATTATTATACTTTGTTTTAGCGGTAAATTCCAAATATTTCATGACGACTTAAATATTTTTCTCAATTTAGCGAGGTCAGATATCTGAAACCTAAATATGGTTTATGTTTTGTAGAAAAGAGTGAAGCAAATTGTTTATATGAATAAGATTTAATTTGATAATGGAAATTTAATTATATAACATTTTAAATGAAAAAGTCAGTGCTATGAAAGACAAAAATTCAGTTGTGTATGGCAGTATTAACAATGTCAGGAGGCACATCGTAATGGATAAAGTAAACAGTCTCTATTTATGCTCTTAGAAATATTGTTTGATGTGTTCGTATGTTAATTTTCGCTTGAAAATATATGTCAATGTTTTGAAATGTTGTTTCAACTCCCAGCATTTTACCACACGAAGTTGACCAAAAATATACATTGTAAAGTTTTATTTTTCCGTCCATAACATTTAGCGTTGTTGTTTCCTTAATTCCAGTATTAAACTATTACTTTCTACATAACAGATCGCCACTCATTACCTCACTTTCTACATTGGGTATTGGGATAAGCAAATTGATGTGTTGGGCAGTGTGAATACAGCATCATGTGTTGGTGCCGTGACGTAACGGACAGTGTGAATTGGCTTTTATTTGAAGCTACCACGATTAATGTATAGTGCGGATATAATGAGAAAAATATTTATAAAAAATTCCTTAAAATTATTGTGCACTACTAGCAACAAAAAGTTCATAGCTGGTCAACTATATACTGCTTCCATGATGTACCCGATGCAGTAACAGGAATCTTTCCAGAAAGTAACTCATAATACAAAAGTAGTATGTGATTCACTACTTTTACATGGCAAAGATGAATACTAAAGTAAACAAACGCACATGTTAGGAGTAACTTAATGCAGCTAACTGTCTAACTAATTCGGTAGGACTCTGCAATTTATAATTTCTAGGACGAGCTACTTGCATGTGTAACACTATGTGTAGAAGCAGCTAGAAATGAATTTGTGGGAAAATATTGATCAGTTTCAAAGATAATCGAAAAAATAAGATATTTAGCTAATCAGCTACACTATGTATTGAAGGGTTAAGGCCAATTCACAGTGTCCATCACATCAGTGTCACATAACAGCATCTTCACATCAAGTTGCACACACATTGCTTCACATTGTCCATCATGTCAATTCGCTTATCCCATTATGTGGAAAGTCATAGTTTAATACTGGAATTGAAACAACAATGCTAAATGTTATGGACGACCAAACAAAACTTTACAGTGTTTGTTTTTGGTCAACTTAGTGTGGTAAAGTGCTGGGAAGTGAAACAATATTTCAATACATTGACATCTATTTTCAAGCGAAAAAATAAACATGCAAACACATGGAAAAATATTTATAAGAGCATAAATAGTGCCTGTTTACTTTATCTATTAGGATTTTCTTAGTGACATTATTAATAATTCAGTCATACATAACTGAATTTTGTTTTCATTAGCCCTGACGTTTTCATTGTCATCAGCAGAATGAACTAAAATGGATCAATGTCTTTCTGTCAATCCTATGGAATGGGGACAAAAACATTACGGTAACTAAGATAATGGTAATAACAGAAAGTTGCTGCAGCGAGTGTTTGCATCGACTGGTGTTTACTCTACTAAAAAAATTACAGAAGCAGTTAGGTTCAGACTGTGTAGTGAGCAGGTAGTACAAAGCAACAACAAAGCGACGTACCTGAAGCTATTGTATGGAGAGTCATAGGAAGGTTGGAAGCAGGACAGACACAGAGAGAGGTTGCTGCAGCTATTGGAGTGTTCAATAGTGTAATTTGCTGGACTTGGACGCGATTTCAGGCAATAGGAACTGTTAAAAGAAGGCAAGGCCGAGACCATCCATGGATAACATCAGCAAGAGATAACTGTTATCTCCAGTTAAAAACCAGTTGAGACAAGAGGCTGAATGCAATTCACCTGCAATTCCCTCTCCAAGCAGCAATAGAATTAGATTAGCTGTTCATTTCATAGATCAGTATTAAAAAGAGTCTTGTGGATGTGGATCGTGTCTGTATATAATTTTCTTACCAGCTGAAATAATAATACTAACAGTGTAAATACCTACAGCATATCATTTGGTTATACTGAAAAATTCGTCAATAGAGTAGTATGAGTTGGCTGCTACTAAGTTTATATGGGTTTATGGTTGGTGATAAATTATTGCAAATGTGTATTTTTAAGTCCTTGCGTAGATAGTTTTTGTTCCTAGTACTGTATGTATGAACTGAGCGGTTTGTTGGAAAAGGGGATAAATTATTTATGACTAATTTCATTAAGAAATAAATATGCTTAAAGGCAGAAGTTAGTGTGCCAATTTCTTTGAATAGGATGCTACAAGATGTCTCTGAATTTACTCCACTAAAAATTCGTATTACACACTTTTGAACTCTAAAAACATTTGGCTGACTTGTAGAGTTACCCCAAAATATTATAAAATATAACATTATGGAATGAAGGTAAGGAAAGTATGCAAGCTTTTTTATTTTTATGTCACCTACATCGCTTCTGCATTTCTGTGGTATGCTTCTCCCAACTGAACTTATTATCGAGTTATAGTTCCAGGAATTGAATTCTGTCAACCTCTCCTGTCTGCTCTTCTTCATAATTTATGCATATGGTGGATGGAAACCTGTTACATGTTCTTAACTGTATGTAGTGAGTCTTTTCAAAGTTTAATGTCAATGAGTTGCCTTTAAACAAGGTATTAATGTCCATGAAAATATCATTAGCAGACCTTTCTAGATCTATGGTCGACATGCTTTTTATTGCAATGCTTATATCATCTGCAAACAAAACGACTACTTCTGACAGTGTAACGGATGAGATGTCATTAATGTACACTAGAAAAAGCAATGGTCCTAAGATGAATCCTTGTGCGGCACCAAATGTAATTCTTTCCCAATCTGATTATGACTGATGGTTTAATTCACCAGTTCCTTGCACTGACACCATCTGCTTCCTGTTAGTGAGGATGACTTAAAATATTTTGCAGCATTGCCTCTGATATCGTAGAATTCTAATTTACTTAAAATAATGTTGTGATTCACACAATCAAATGCCTTTTACAAATCACAGGAATAGCTGCTGCTTGTAATTTATTATCTAACGAATGAAGTACGTTCTCACTATAGGTGTAAAAAGTCTTCTCAGTATCAGAACTCTTCAGAAATACAAACTGTGTTTTTGACAATACGCTATTTGTGGTCATTTGGTTGAGAAGTATGACACTACATCTCAATCATCGCATAAAGTAGCCATTTTCAGTCAATTTCAGTCTTAATAATTTTGTAAGAAGCAGAATTTTCACTTTTTTTTCAAAATTCCAGTAAAATCAGAATATCTTTGAAGTTTTGCAATAGGAAAGTCACAGAATAACCACGTCTAAACACTAAAATTCAAAGTCATCCTTTTTTGCAAATAGAAGTATAAATAGTTCTACAGAATAGCTACTCGCTTTATCAGTCTTTGTTTCTCATTGCATTAAAATCTCTCTGTCTTGTCTCAGTTTTTGTGGTCATGTTTTCGAAATAGTTAAAGTCAAGTGCAGAAATATTCAGAACTCTTTTAATTGTGAAGGAATCATTTTTTATTATTTAAAGACTTAATTATTTATCATGAAAGGGTCGAACTGTTACATGACTGAGTAAAAGTTACCTGTGGACTTTAATTCGGGGAATTCAAGGGAATGTCAAATATTGTTAAAGGAGTTTTTCATTGAGAAAGGTTTGAGTGAGATGACTTTAAAATCGAATTGGGAAGAATATCCCGTATATTAGCTTTGTCAATATTGAACTGTTATCCTATGATATGTACTGTCAAGAACACTGTACCAAAAAAAGTGTGACTTGGACATTGTATGTTACAATTATGTTTCTAAGGTGAAATATAGGTAAAATGGTGATTAAAATTTGTCTCGACCAGGTCTTTCATAGTTAGCACCTTTCCTTAAATATTGAAATTTTAGGATCATTTCAAAAATAATATCTTTGACTTGTCTGTGAAATAAAGGGTTTATGTAACGTGCTTCTTGGAAAGGAACTGCCGGGAAAGAAAAGATATTATTCTAAAAGGACTGAGAAATAAAGAGCTTATGTTTAAACAGTACAGAAAATATTCAAGAAACTGTGTTAGGCTCTGGAAGGTTCAATCCAGAGGTATTAGTAAGCTGAATATATGAACAATCATTTGGTGTACCAACTTAAATACTCAACATATGCCTCAAATAAAATTTTATGAGCCTATTCAACCCTAACAGTGAAGACGACGAAAGCTTACATGTCTGCTGACGTCGCCTCTATCATACAGCAGCAATACATTTAAACCATAAATTACTACCAACCAAATATAGAACGTCACAGAAGCTGCATGTACTTTACCCTCTGCATAATTTTCGAGAATGCTGGCAAAAGTAATATCGGTATATAATTTGATGGTATTTTCCCCTTTCTTGAATAGAGGCTTAATATCCATTATTTTAGACAGTCACGAAATGTTACTGTTGTAATACACTTCTTACATTAATAGCTTAAAATTGTACTAAACTCACAACAGCACACCTTCATTAACTTCACTGATATTTCGTTGTAACCACTGGAATCTTTGTATTTAAAGGTTGTATTATGGAAGTTGTATCTTGTAGTGAAATTAGTGACATGCATGTACCAGAGTTATTTGTAAATGCTGGTTTCATATATTCAGGGGCATTATTTACTGACCCAGACAATCCCTTCACTATCAGTAACATATAAAGTTCTAGATAACGAGATTGTTATCTGCTCCTATTCCATTCTGGAACTACCGGTCTCATGTTTCATTATATATCATATTGTTTTTATTTTGTTATCAACATTGCTATCTTTCTCTCATAGGGCATTTTTTAAAACATCTGAACTACCTTTCTTAATATTTTGCAGTTGTTGTTGTTGTGGTCTTCAGTCCGGAGACTGGTTTGATGCAGCTCTCCACAATACCCTATCCTGAGCAAGCCTCTTCATCTCCACCTAAGAACGGCCACCTACATCTGTCTGAATCTGCTTACTGTATCCATCTCTTGGTCTTCCTCTGCGATTTTTACCCCACACACTTCCCTCCAATGCTAAATTCACAATTCCTTGATGTCTAAGAATATGTCCTACCAATCTATCCCTTCTTTTAGTCAAGGTATGCCAGAAATTTCTTTTCTCCCCAATTCTGTTCAGTACCTCCTCATTAGTTACGCGATCCACCGACCTAATCTTCAGCATTCTTCTGTAGCACCATATTTCAAAAGCCTCAATCCTCTTCCTGTCCACACTGTTTACCCTCAATGACTCACTCCCATACAAGGCAACACTCCATACAAAAGCCTTCAGAAAGGACTTCCTTAGGCTTAAATCAATAGTCGATGCTAACAAATTTCTCTTTTTCAAGAACGCTTTTCTACCTATTGCCATTCTGCATTTTATATCCTCTGTACCACAACCATCATTTGTTATTTTACTGCCCAAGTAACAAAACTCATCTCCCTCTTTTATTGCTCCATTACCTAATCTAATTCCTTCTGCATCACCTGATTTTCTTACACTGCACTCCATTACCTTAGTTTTGCTCTTGTTAATGTTCATCTTATATGCACCTTTCAGCGCACTGTCCATTCCGTTCAATTGCTCTTCCAGGTTCTTTGCTGTATCTGATAGAATTACTATGCCATCGGCAAAACCCAATGTTTTTAATTCTTCACCCTGAACTTTAATTCCTTCTCCAAATTTCTCCTTGCTTTCCTTTATAGCTTGTTCAATGTACAAATTGAATAACATTGGAGAAAGACTACAACCCTGTCTTACTCCCTTTCCAACCACTGCATCCCTTTCATGCCCTTCAACTCTGACAACCGCTGTCTGGTTTTTGTACAAGTTGTAAATAACCTTACACTCCCTATATTTTACTCCTGCTTGCTTCAGAACTTCAAAGAGTTTATTCCAATCAACATTGTCAAAAGCCTTCTCCAAATCTACAAAAGCTAGAAATGTAGGTTTGCCTTCTCTTAATCTATCTTCTAGTATAAGCTGTAAAGTGAGTATTGCCACCAGAGTTCCTACATTTCTCCTGAACCCAAACTGATCTTCTCCGAGGTTGGCTTCTACCAGCTTTTCCATCCTTCTGTAAATAATTCGTGTTAATATTTTGCAACCATGACTTATTAAACTGATGGTTCTGTAGTTTTCACACCTGTCTGCGCCTGCTTTCTTCGGAATGGGGATTATAACATTTTTCTTAAAGTCTGAGGGGACTTCACCTGCCTCATACATCTTACACACCAGGTGAAACAGATTTGTCATGGCTGGTTCTTCCAGAGAGCTCTGAGGAAATTTCATCTACTCCAGGGGCCTTGTTTCGACTTAGGTCTTTCAGGGCTCTGTCAAATTCTTCTCTCAGTACAGTATCTCCTATTTCATCTTCATCTACATCCTCTTCCCTTCCTACAATATTGTCTCGAAGTTCATTTCCTTTGTAGAGCCCCTCTATATACTCTTTCCACCTTTCAGCTTTCCCTTCTTTGCTGAGAACTGGTTTTCCATCAGTGTCCTTGATATTCATAGAGCTGTTTTTCTTATCTCCAAATGTTTCTTTCATTTTCCTGTAGGCTGTATCTATTTTCCCCCTATTTATAGATTCTTCTACATCCTTGCATTTGCCTTCTAGCCACTCTTGCTTAGCCATTTTGCACTTCCTGTCAATCTCATTTCTTATTCGTCTGTACTCCATTTTGCCTGTTTCATTTACTGCATTTTTTTTCCTTTCATCGATTAAATTTAGTATCTCCTGTGATATCCAAGGATTTTTGTAGGTCTTCCTTCCTACCTATTTTGTCCTCTGCTACGTTCACTATTTCGTCTCTCAATTTTAGCCATTCCTCCTCTACTGTTTTATTTTCCCCTGTTTATGTCAATTGTTGCCTAAAGCTTCCTTTGAAATTCTTAAGAAACTCAGGATCCTTCAATTTATCCAGGTCCCATCTCCTTATTTTCCTACCTTTTTGTAGTTTCTTCAGTTTCAGCCTACAGTTCATAACCAACAAGTTATGGTCAGAGTCTATATCTGCCCCTGGGTATGTCTTACAGTTTATCACCTGGTTCCGAAATCTATGTCTTACCATTATAAAATGTATCTGGTATCTCCCGGTATCTCCTGGTGTCTTCCATGTATACAACCTTCTTTTGTGATTCTTGAACCAGGTGTTTGTTATAACTAAATTATGTTCTGTGCAAAATTCTACCAGGCGGCTTCCTCTTTCATTCCTTTTGCCCAGACCATATTCACCTACTATCTTCCCTTCCCTTTCTTGTCCTACTACCGACTTCCCGTCTCCCATAACAATTAAGTTTTGCTCTCCCTTAATTGTCTGAATAATTTCCTTTAGCTCCTCATATATTTCTTCGATTTCCTCATCATCGGCAGAGCTAGTTGGCATATAAACCTGTACTACTGTTGTCGATGTTGGCTTCTTATCTATCTTGACAATGATAATGTGATCACTGTGCTGGTCATAGTAGTTTACTCGCATTCCTATTTTCTTGTTCATTATCACACCTACTCCTTTGATACCCCCAATTGATTTTGTATTTATAATCCTGTACTCACCTGTCCAGAAATCCTGTTCATCCTGCCACTGAACTTCACTAATCCCCACTATAACTAACTTCAACCTATCCATTACCCTTTTTTAAATTTTCTAATTTTCCTACTCGATTAAGGGATCTTACATTCCACGCTCCGACCCGTAGAATGCCAGTATTGTCTTTCCTGATGATCACATCCTCCTGAGTAGTCCCCGCCCGGAGATCTGAATGGGGGACTATTTTAGCTCCGGAATATTTTACCCGAGAGGATGCCATCATCATATGTTCATACAGTAGAGCTGCATGTTCTCGGGAAAGGTAATGGCTGTAGTTTCCGCTTGCTTTCAGCCGTTCGCAGTAGCTGTGTGGCAAAGCCACATTAGCTGATGTTACAAGGCCAGCTCAGTCAATCATCCAGACCGTTGCCCCTGTAACTACTGAAAAGGCTGCTACCCCTCTTCAGGAACCACACGTTTATCTGGCCTCTCCACAGATACCCCTCCACTGTGGTTGCACCTACGGTACGGCTATCTGTATCGTTGAGGCACGCAAGCCACCCCACCTCGGCAATGTCTGCGGTTAATGGGAGTGGTATTTTGTAGTATTCACTGTATTTAGATAAATCATCAGCACTGAAGATTTTCTTGGCTGACATAAATTTCCCTTTTTTGTCTTGCAATAAACATTTATTGTGTAATCCATGGTTTTATTATAGACTTCTGTTTATTTTGAGTTACTATTAGAGGAAAACAATGTTCAAACATGGTACTGACATTATTAATGAGTATGTTATATTTTCCATTCATCTTTGAGCTATTTTCAAAAATAATTTTGGTGGGTTGACTACCCTCATGTTTTCAGCTTAGCAGTGTAGATAATCTGCTTAGAATCTACACCTAAAACAAGGGGTTGGATGTCAAAAATCTGGTATGGTATTGGTTTTCTTCGTCTGTGACTGGTGTATTTCAAAACAAGTCAGAGACAGTTACTATAACTCGTTATCAGTCAGTCAAGTGCTAGCTGCTGCCAGTGTAACATCGTAAACAGCGCTAAGCATCTTAATTTAACTTGTGTCAAATTTAATTTGCCAGTCTAGTTCTTCATTTTCGTTAGTACTTCTGTTTGAAGAGGTTTATTCCCTCATATTCGGCAGATGTCGTTTGTACTTCTGTTTTAATAATTACAGTTGTGTATAGTCTTCGTCTGTGACTGGTGTAGTTCTTCATTTTCGTTATACTTATGTTTTAGAGGTTTATTTCCGCATACTTGGCAGATTAGCATTCAATCAGTTAGCAGTCAGTCAGTGCTATCTGTTGTCGCTGACCCATTGCCCACAGCGCTAAGTATCATAATTTAAATGCGTGAAATTTCGTTGCCAGTTAATTTATTAATTTTCGTTAGTGTTTCTGTTTTTAAGAGGTTTCTTCTCACCTACCTGACAGATTTCGTTTGTGCTACTGCTTTAAGAGTTTATTCTCGCGTATTTTGATAAATACCGTGTCTATAGTTTTCGTCTGCTGCAAGCTGTGTGTAATGTTGTCACTTCCTTATTTCGTATTGTGCTTTGAGAGAGCTTACATTCCCGCGCGTTTGATACCGGTGTATTCCACATATATTCTTGTTTATTTTGAAAACTGCCACACTCAGTTTCGTTGTTTTTACAGTGTACTTACCACTGACCACAGTCGAGTCAGCTGCCGGCCGCCTTTATTAAAGTACTAGGCTGCGTAAAAGTTGATTATTTAGTTTTCTACTTTCTACAGTTAATTGCATCGATAGGATGGATAGGATGTGTGCCTGCTGTGTGCGGATGCAGGAGGAGTTGGCCGCAGTTCGCGAACAGCTGAGCATGCTGTTGGCTACGGTCAGCCGTCTTCAGGCTGCTGTCTCGGGGTGCAGAGATGGGGTGGTGTCTGGTGCGTCGAGTGGGACACCTCAGGTATCTCATGCTTCGATCTCTGTCCCTGCTACCAAGGCACCTTCATGTGTACTGGACGTGGTCGGGCCGCCCTCTCCGCAAGGGGAGTGGCAGGTTGTACGCCGTTTGTGTCGCTAGAGGCGGAAGGCCAATGTGGAGGCTGGACATCCGTCCACGCCCGAGGGTCCTGTGAGTGGAGGTGTGGCCACTCCTTCAGGAGGGTCCGAGCAGGTGCACGGGGGGAGGATATTATTAGTCATTGGGAGCTCCAATGTTAGGCGCATGATGGGGCCACTTAGGCAGATAGCGTAAAGAACCGGAAAGAATTCCAAAGTGCACTCGGTGTGTCTGCCGGGGGGCCTCATCCGAGATGTGGAGGCGGCCTTGCCGGCGGCTATCGAGGGTGCGGGGTGCCATTGCCTGCAAGTCGTGGCTCACATCGGCATCAATGACGCTTCTTGCTTGGGTTCTGAGGACATCCTCAGGTCCCACGGGTGGCTGGCGGAATTGGAGAAGGCTGCTGCCCTCGCATGTGGGATGCGAGCAGAGCTGTCGATTTGTAGCATTTTTCCCAGGGTTGATCGGGCTCCTTTGGTTTGGAGCCGAGTGGAGGGTCTGAACAAGAGACTTCGCCGACTCTGTGACAGTAATGGCTGCAGATTTCTGGATCTGCGTCATTGGGTGGGGAATTGTAGGGTGCCCCTAGATAGATCAGGGGTGCACTACACTAAGGAAGCGGCTCTCGAGTAGCAGAGTAATTGCGGAGTGCACATGGGGGTTTTTAAGGCTAGGGGCTAACTCTGATGAACACTCGCCTGTCAACATTCAAACAGCGAACTCAGGCATCGCTCTACTAAAAAATTCGAATATCAAAATATTAGCTGCGAACTTACAAAGTATTAGAAACACAGTTCCCCGAATTTGCCGCACAGCATGGAAATTATTGTGCTCAGATAGTTTTAGGCACCGAAAGCTGGCTAAATCATGCTGTGGCAAGTTTAGAAATATTTAGCGAGGCGTGGAATGTATATCCGGAAGATAGATCGGATACAACTGGAGGAGGAGTGTTCTTCGCTGTGGACAAAGGTATTGTTTCTACTGAGATCGTGGTTGAATGTAAATGTGAAGTTATCTGGACATGTATAACAGGTCTAAAGGAAGTAAAGTTAATAGTTGGGTGTTTTTACCGGTCCCCCCAGTACTGCTGTAGCAGTTTTAAAGTCATTTAAAGAAAGTCTACACCAGGTAGTGCGTAGGTATTTGGGCCATGTAATATTAGTCGGGGGAGACTTCAACCTTAAGAGTATAGATTGGGACCTCCCTAGTTACATTTCAGGCGGTACACACAAGCAGTCTTGCGAGCTATTTTTGGACACATTCTCTGAAAACTCTATTGAGCAGTTGAACTGGCAACCCACTCGCAATGGAAATATTTTAGACATTATAGCCATGAATAGGCTTGACCTTATTAACGATGTCTGTGTAAGGACAGGAATTAGTGATCATGATATCGTCATAGCGTCGATGGTGACAACATAAACCAATCAAGAAGGCTAGGAGCGTGTTTTTGTTGGGAAGAGCCGATAAGAAAATGAATGGGCGTCGTTTAATTCCGGGACTATGGATGTAGAGGAATTGCGGACTAAGTTTAAGTGCATTGTAAATAAAGGGTTAGGGAAATATGTGCTAGTAAAGACGATTAAGGAAGGAAAAGATCCACCGTGGTATAGTAATAATGTTAGAAACCTGCTGAGAAAGCAAAGACTGTTGCACTCTTGATTCAAAAAAGTACACGCAAATGGTGACAGGCAAAAGTTAGTAGAGATTCGTGCGTCTATAAAAAGATCGATGGGTGAAGCATACAATAATTACTACAGCCATGTCTTACCAAAAGATCTTTCCGAGTACCCGAAAAAATTCTGATCCTATGTATATTCGATAAGCGGGTCAAAGCCCTCTGTCCAGTCACTCGTTGAGCATTCCGGGGCAGTAATAGAAGAAAGCAAACAGAAAGCTGAAGTTCTAAATTTAACCTTTAAGAAATCTTTCACGTAGGAGGACCGCAAAAATGTACCATCATTTGATCAGCATACTAATTCCGAAATGGAGGACATAGTGTGCGTGGCGGAGGGTGCACTGTACCACTACTAGGCATTTCCTTTCCTATTCCACCCCCAAATAGAACGAGGAAAAATAATGCCTGTATGCCTCCATAAGATCCATAATTTCTCTTATTTTGTCTTTGTGATCACTACGCGAAATGTAAGTAGGCGGCAGCAAAATCGTGTTACACTCAGCTTCAAATTCTCTAAATTTATTCAACAGAATTTCACGAAAAGACCGTCGCCTTTCCTCCAACGATTTCCAATTGAGTTGCCGGAGCATTTCTGTGACACTCGCGCATTGGTTGAACCAACCAGTAACAAACCGAGCTGCTCGCCTCTGAACTGCTTTTATGTCTTCCTTTAAACTGATCTGCTGCAGGTCCCAAACACTTGAGCAATGCTCAAGATGTGGTCGTACAAGCGTTTTATATGCGGTCTCCTTTACAGATGAATTCTCCCAATAAACCGAAGTCGGCTGTCTGCCTTACTCACAACTGTCCTTACCTGTTCGTTTCATTTCATATCGCTTTGCATTGTTACGCATAGATATTTCAATGATGCGACAACATCAAGAAACTCACTACTAATGCTGTATTCGAACATTATGGGATTGTTCTTCCTACTCATGCGCATCACCATACATTTTTCTACATTGAGAGCTAGCTGCCATTCTTCGCACCAACTAGAAATTTTTTCTAAGTCATCATGTATGCTATTACAGTCAGTTAAAGACGATACCCTCCCATACACCACAGCATCATCAACCAACAGCCGCAAATTACAAGTTACTCTGTCCATCAGATCATTTATATAGATAGGAAATAATAGCGGTCCTATCACACTCCCCTGTGGCACGCCTCACGATACACTCGTCTCTGATGCACACTCGCCGTCGAGAACAACGTACTGCGTTCTATTACTTAGGAAGTCTTCCAGCCAGTCACAAATCTGTGAACTTATTCCATAAGTTCGTATCTTCGTTACCAGTCTGCAGTGTGGCACCGCGTCGAAGGCCTTTTTGAAGTCGAGAAAAACACAATCCGCCTATTGCCCTTCATCCATGGCTCGAAGATGTCATGCGAGAAAAGGGCAAGCTGAGTTTCACATGAACGATGTTTCCTAAACCCGTGCTGATTCACAGAAAGAAGCTTTTCCGTTTCAAGGAATGTTACTATATTCGAACTGAGAATATGCTCCAAAATTCTACATGAAACTGATATTAACGATATTGACCTGTGATTGTGTGGGTCAGTTCTCTTGCCTTTCTTATAAACGGGAATCACCTGCGCTTTTTTCCAATCACTAGGATCTTTGGGCAGAATTAAAGATTAGTGATAAATGCAAGCTAAGTAGGGGGCCAATGCTGCAGAATACTCTTTGTAAAACCGAACTGGTATTCCATCCGGACCAGCAGACTTTTTCGTATTTACCTCTCTCAGCTGCTTCTCTACACTAGAACTACCTATTACTATGTCCTCCATTTCGGAATTAGTATGTTGATCAAATGATGGTATATTTTTGCGGTCCTCCTGCGTGAAAGATTTCTTAAAGGTTAAATTTAGAGCTTCAGCTTTCCGTTTGCTTTCTTCTATTACTGCCCCGGAATGCTCAACGAGTGACTAGACAGAGGGCTTTGACCCGCTTATCGAATATACATAGGATCAGAATTTTTTCGGGTACTCGGAAAGATCTTTTGGTAAGACATGGCTGTAGTAATTATTGTATGCTTCACCCATCGATCTTTTTATAGACGCACGAATCTCTACTAACTTTTGCCTGTCATCATTTGCGTGTACTTTTTTGAATCAAGAGTGCAACAGTCTTTGCTTTCTCAGCAGGTTTCTAACATTATTACTATACCACGGTGGATCTTTTCCTTCCTTAATCGTCTTTACTGGCACATATTTCTCTAACCCTTTATTTACAATGTACTTAAATTTAGTCCGCAATTCCTCTACATCCATAGTACCGGAATTAAACGATGCCCATTCATTTTCTTAGTGCGATCGTAACATTTGCTTATCGGCTCTTCCCAACAAAAACACGCTCCTAGCCTTCTTGATTGGTTTATGTTGTCACCATCGACGCTATGACGATATCATGATCACTAATTCCTTTCCTTACACAGACATCGTTAATAAGGTCAAGCCTATTCATGGCTATAAGGTCTAAAATATTTCCATTGCGCGTGGGTTGCCGGTTTAACTGCTCAAGATTTTTTCGGAGAATGTGTCCAAAAGTAGCTCGCAAGACTGCTTGTCGGTACCGCCTGGAATGTAACTAGCGAGGTCCTAATCTATACTCTTAAGGTTGAAGTCTCCTCCGACTAATATTACACGGCCGAGATACCTATGCACTACCTGGTGTAGACTTTCTTTGAATGATTCTAAAACTTGTACAGCAGCTCTGGGGGGCCAGTAAAAACACCCAACTATTAACTTTACTTCTTTTAGACCTGTTATACGTGCCCAGAGAACTTCACAGTTACATTCAACCTCGATCACAGTAAGAACAATATCTTTGGCCACAGCGAAGAACACTCCTCCTCCAGTTGTATCCGATCTATCTTTCTGATATACATCTACGCCTCGCTAAATATTTCTGAACTTGCCACTTCATCATTTAGTCAGCTTTCAGTGCCTAAAACTATCTGAGCACAATAATTTCCATGCTGTGCGGCTAATTCGGGAACTTTGTTTCTAATACTTTGTAAGTTCGCTGCTAATATTTTGATATTCGAATTTTTGACCCGAACGTGGCCCGAATTTGCTATTTGAATATTGACAGGTGAGTGCTCATCAAAGTTAGCGCCTAGCCTACAAAACCCCCATGTGCACTGCACAAGTACTCTGCTACCCGAGTAGCCGCTTACTTAGTGTAGTGCACCCCTGATCTACCTAGGGGCACCCTACAATTCCCCACCCAATAACGCAGATCCAGAAATATGCAGCCATTACTGTCACAGAGTCGGCAAAGCCTTTGGTTCAGCCCCCCCTCTCGGCTCCAAACCAAAGGAGCCCGATCAACCCTGGGAACAAAGCTACAAATCGACAGCTCTGCTCGCACCCCGCGTGCGAGGGCAGCAGCCTTCATCAATTCCGCCAGCCGCTCGTAGGACCTGACGATGTCCTCAGAACCCAAGCGACAGGCATCATTGGTGCCGATGTGAGCCACGACTTGCAGTCGACTGCACCCCGCACCCTCGATAGCCGCCGGCAAGGCCGCCTCCACATCTCGGATGAGGCCCCCCAGCACACACCAAGTGCAAGTTGGAGTTCTTTCCGGATCGCGATGCTATCTGCCTAAGGTGCCCCATCATGCACCTAACATTGGAGCTCCCAATAACTAATAATCCCCTCCCCCTGTGAACCTGCTCGGACCGTGCTGAAGGAGTGGCCACACCTCCACTCACAGGACGAACGGGCATGGACGGACGTCCAGCCTCCACATTGGCCTTCTGCCACTATCCTTGTGGAGAGGGCGGCTCGACCACGTCCGGTACACCTGAAGGTGCCTCGGTAGCAGGGACATAGATCGAAGCATGAGACAACATATAGTGTAATATTACTTCATAGTAATGTAGTTTCAAATGTATTCTACAAATAATCCAGACAGTTTAGATTTCGAAATAATTTCAACAATGTTAATTCTGTACAAAATCAACAAGAATTCTTTACGTGTACAGAAATGACAATTGCATACCATTCCTACGGTAATGTGTATAAATGGGTGAATGAGAGTCAGAAGCGGAAAAAACAGAAGGGGGGACATATGTGTGTGCGAGATACCTGTGAACCAGCTGACACCTGCACATGTGAATACAAACTCATCTGAAGTGGGAAAACATCTCCAGTTGTTAGAGGCTAGGAATTAGCAACACAATGGACTTTGAAATCAAAATTGTGACTAAGATGGGGTATTACCTAAATATTGATAATTCTGCGCACAAAGCAGATTTGAATTTGCTTATTTTCATAATCACTTCTGATGAAGAAAGTTTATACTATGCTGTGATTAACTTTTTCATATATTTTTAAGTATCCCAAGAACTGTGCACATCTAAACAAACAGCTAACAAGCTGCAGTGAAACAGAAAATCCAGTAATGTACATAGTGTGTGTACTCTATGTTGTTCTTATGTTTATTATTACACCTAAGGCATCAATAATTTGTTTTTATCAACTGAAACTAGCTTTTCTTACTCTTGGGCTAGTCCATAGATTTGATGTCATATAAGCTATTTCATTCAAAACAGTTTCGTTTGTGATTGCCACTATTGTAGAATGTATGCTAACAGAAGTAGCCTCACTTCCACAGGTGTGCAAGTAAATGCCGTGCACTGCCGAGAATAGCACCATAACGAATAGAAGGTTCGTTATGATAGCATAACAGGTGAAGACACAACGGCCTAAGTCCGTGTTCCTACTGCAGGTTGGGCCTCGCCGAGCCAGGCATCACATGTCTCCTGCCTGCTTTCTTCAGAAGCTTCTCTGCATGTTAGATGTTTCAATTTTCGGTTAAACTTATGAATTTGTTATGTTTATGTTTTCTTGTATTACCACTAATTCTGTGTTATGAATAAAAAATTCAGAAATGTGTTTTAGTTATTCACGCGTCGCGCGTCTGGGGCAAGCACCCCCGCCTCCCCCGCAAGTAGAAAACGCCTCCTGCAGTTTGTGTGGAGGTCGGTCCTGTCGTTCCGACCGCCGAGATGATTCGGCTTTCGAGGAAGAGGAAGTCGAACCTCAGCGTGTCCGTACTCCCATAAGAGAAAGACCGAGTCGAGTGCCTGTGCGAGAGCCAGTGCAGGCATTTGATAACAACTATTTTTGACAGTATAAAAGTACCAGGTCTTCCGAAACTCTGCAAGCAGGATACACCCCCGTAAGTGGTTAGAACAATTTGATTACTCTCTGCCTCCGAACTGGCCAGAAAGGGCAGAAAATCGAGTATGTGTGCGGATATCTCGAGCGAGAGCCCGCCTCGCGGATGCTACCTGCTACCTCTCTTGAGATATTGCCGCTACTATGACGATTTTAGAGAGCATTTCCTGTCTGCCTACTGGTCGGAGAGGCAGCAGGAACGAGTAAAAAGTAGCATTTTAGTGATGCCCCACTTTGCAAATAGTAATTTCAGGAGTCTCAGCGAATTCTTCCAAGGAATGGTGCTAAGAAATCAGTTCCTTGAATACCTATACGCTCCGCGCGAATTAATTAGAATTTACGCATTGAAGCTCCCACAAAATGTGCGCAATGCTATCCTTGCAGGTAGCTGCAAGGAGGACATTGACTCTTCCCAGGCTTACCCGTAGAGTTTGAGTACTGTGGGCAGGGCGAAGCTGGGAATTTGTATCTGACGGGAGGCGTGCTTAGGTAGTCCTTGCAGGTGCGGTGATCACTGCGTCCCCAGTGGTGTAGGGGTCAGCGCAACTGCCTAGAAAGCAGGAGACCCGGGTTCAAATCCCGGCTGGGTACACATTTTCAACTTTGCCCAATCGCAGTTAATGTCATATATTATATGAATGTTACCCGTAGGACTTAGAGTTTGACAATGATTACGGACCTAGAAGAGGTAGCAACGGCTCTTCTAGGAGAAGTAATCGGAGTGGCTAGGAACAGCCACCAAGCGGAAAGCACTAGCAGCGTGGAGTCCGGTCCTTCAATGCTGAGAGTCAGCCGCAGCGGTGGAACGAGCAATGTTATTGGCGTGATAAGCGAGCAGACAAACGGCGAAGGTAATAAGGGTTACCGACCCGATAAAGGCCAGAAAAAGCAACGTGAGCCGCCAACAGAAGACGTGGAAAGCAGGTCCGCTGATCTGCGCCATAACCAAACAAAAGACCCCGGCCGTAGCAGAAGCTAGTAACATACATCCTAAGTTTTTATGTTTTCTAGGGTAGATTTAGTGTTATTCTTACCAACTATGTGATTTCTGTTTGTAAATTTATGCTGTATTTTGTATGCCATTTGCGGTGTTTCTTTAAGTGGTTTGTTTTAGTAGTGTATTTTGTTAAATGTGTCCTTTGTATATGTATGTGTTTGTTGTGCAATTTCATTTTGCCATAACGTGTCTTTATGTTGTATGCGTGTTTTGTGTGCTGTAAGGTGCACGCCGCTATTGGCGTGGTCAACAGCAACTTTCCAGTTCCACCTGATCAGCTGTTCTCCGTACATTACCTTGACGCTCCGTTTTATATTTAAAGAATTATTAGTGTAACATATCCAAGTGCCTCTGTTAGCTATAAGGCTGCCCACCTCACATAGACCCTCTTTTTGTCCATGTTTATCTTTTGTTTCCATCGTAAGGATTGATGGTGCATAATCTAAGCTGTTTAGGCCATGTTAAGTATTTCATTGTGTATATCTTGTTTATGTAAATTGTGTTCCTGTTTGCTCGTTTTAAGTGTGTGTGATCTTCTTCACTGGGCGTGAAGCTAGCCTTGTTTATCGAGTACTTTAGTTGCCACCTTTACTGTAGATTTTGTATCGCCAATCTTCCTGTTAGGTAGCATGTTACTAAGACGCCTTGGTAGGCGCCAACGCCGTAATTCATAGGATTTTTTTGCACGTGGATGCACTGTGGTGTTGATGCTGAGGGGTCTAGATAATTTTGTCTAGGGATAGTCCATGTGAATAACAGGAGGTGTGCGATTCGACGAGTAGACGGTCGCGACAGAGCACGAACGAAGGGTTCATCTAAATTTCATTGACAGTATACACCTTGGCTTATTAATAGAAGCAACTTGCATTTTTTCAGATGAGTTTTGCAGGGCAATTTTGTAAATTAAAAGAACGACCGTGATGTGTACAAGAGGCCAGAATCACATTCAGAAGCAGAAAAAATACGTGAAATAATAAAAGAAAAGTAAAGGAATTGAAGAAGGGCAATCTCAATGTCAAGGAACTATCCGCCCTTCGTTTACAACGAGGACACCTAACTGCCTAACATTAATAGGACGGTAAACACCGCTTTTCATACAACCACTAATTCTCATTCTTAATTTTGCAGCGTGATATCGATAAGATTAGGTTGCATTGTCAGTCACTAATACCTTAGATCTCACTTTATTAGCTTAGGATTGTTTAACATGTGTGGATTTGTAGTGTTTATTTTATGTGTTTGTACATTTGATCATGTGTTCATGTGTTTTCTTTTTGTTCTACTTCAAAAATGTATTATCTCGTTTTGTAGTTAATATGTGGAACTGTTTTTCTCGCCTCTGCATGAGCGAATGGTGTAAGTCTGTTTATAGGCACTAACCTCGAATTTGCAGAGCATGGAACCAGACTGGCGGGCTCAAGAAACCTCCCTTCCCACCTCGTGCGGTAGTTAGAATAATTTGCGCCCGGGCTGTAGTTAGTATTTACGTAGCGCTGCTTAGTGGCTTGGTAGTTAGTTTTTGCATAGCGCTGCATCCTGCATGGATGAAGGTAGCTTTGCCTCCCTCAAACTAACACAGACTATGACCTAACATGACGAACTGCCCTATGGGCTGAATTATAGTAGCTAAGGTTCAGTTGCTTATACTGGACTGTGTTTAATTTTATAAAAAATATTATTCTCAATGTTATATTAAGTTATAGGATAACCTATTTTATTATTGACGTATAACTCTGTGTGATTTCAATGGAATATATCAATTTTGTGTTTTGCATTTCAATTTGATTTGAAACAGAATTCTTTCTTTAATGTTAAAATGTTTTCTAAAAGACTAAGAACCTAGAAGTTCTATCTTGGTATATCTTAATAAGCGTTTTAATTTTAAAATGTTATGGCTAAGATGTCAACTGTATTTTTGTTACATGTTTTTTGAAAAAGAATTCGAGGGCTCTCACCGATTGTTATATGATGGAGTTACTTCTAAGTATAGGGTGTCTTGGGGTAACAATGTGTACCAAAGTGTTGACAGATTTGTGATGGTGTCTGTGGCCAAGACGGAGACATGCGTCAGTTGGAATTCACGCCAGCCTCACGTGTGCAGGAGTGAACTGAAGCCAACATCGGAGTTACCAGGGGTTTGACGGGAAGCCGGAAGATGAGCGGCCGACCCCTCATACCTTCATAACAGGTACCTGGTCGAGCGGTCCCAGCCAGCAAGTTTGAATGATAAGCGGCAATGCAAAAACTGTGGGGCCGGTGGGTTACACAGTGCCGCAGAGTAACATATACAGAGGAGGACGCCCCCCTAAACCACTGTCCTACGCTCCCCTCGTAGTTCCGTCAGATGCTAGCAGGTGTCAGGCGGTTCCCTGACTTAGTACCGGTAGACCACACTAGAGGCACTTCTGAGGGTGCCTCTCGCACGTCAGAGGGTAGCGTGGAGGGGAGGCTGAGGGGAGAGCTCGTACCGCCTGCCATGAGGCCACGGCTGTGTCCGGCTTGCTGGTGTTTAAGGGGAGGTGGTGGTGGGCTGGCTAGTTTAAAGGGCTGCTTCCGACTGTAGCGCCATCATGGGACATCTGACGGAACTGCTTCAGCACCCCCCGCCCCGCACCCCTGAGCGTAGGACCGGGCCCTTACGGAGGTTTCCTGTCTGTATATATTTGTCTGTGACAGTGTCGAGTCCAGCGCTACCAGCTGTCAGCGCACACAAAAGACGTGGCCGAGCTAAGCTCTTCCAGTGGCCAGTCTTCCCTCCCGCCCAGCACCCATTGGGCCACCTGCCACATGGAACAAGGGCCGCCATGCCTGCAGACAGGTGCACTAACCACACCCTCCTACGCACGTCGGATGCAGTTGAATAGCTGAGGAAGAGACACAAAAAGTTTAAAGTATCTTCTTATCTGTGCAGGTATTAGTTTCCTCCCAGTATCTTCTAGAAGATAGTCACCCTTCCGCCTTCGAATGCCCTAGCCTACGTTTCTAACTGATGAGAACAGTGTTTATGACTTAAAAACCGGTGTTGAGTGGACGACAATGTGAAGGACAGCACCAGGTGGAAAACTGGTGTGAGTAGTCAAAACAGTGAACGCTCTGGGAGTGCGAAATACGATTCACTTGATAAGAGGCCCTTTCCCTGTAGCGACTGTGGTCGCCCTGAGCAATTTTAAAATATAACTGTAATGAACCTTCTGATAATGGAAACGGGTGATGCTTTTATTGGACTTCATCTTAAATTTTTGTACTACTTTACTAATCCTGTGATACAACACAACAGGACACGTTCAACCATGTGATTTCTTTGGATGTGTTTCAGTGTCATGTATGTACTATATTTATGATTTGTCTGTCTATGTTTCTTTGTAAATTTTGGATTTTTATACATATTGCCCCAATCCCGTGGTCTCACCAGCCACATTTGCATCTCCATTGATTTAGTTTTTATGGGAATTAGTATTTCAGAATGTTTTTCGTTGTTGTTTGTACTTGCTGTGTTTAAGTGACGTGCCCCAGCTGTCTATGTTGCCTATAAAGCAACCACATGTTTGCTTAGAAAAGTTTGCTGTCTCCAATGTAATGTAATTACCTCAGCCTACATCAAAATTTTCATTTAACGAAGGGGTGACGAAAGATGACCGTTTGTCGTCTTCCATTTATTTTTTTGTAAAATTGTAATTTATTTGATGTCGCTAGATTAGCATTTCGTTAAAACTAGAACCCCTCTTTTCAAGGCATGAGGAATAGCATTTTATTTCATGTTTTAAAATATTAGTTTCGGAAATGTTAGTTAATATTGCTAGGATTTTGTTATTGTAATAATTTATTATTTGCCCTGTGAGAATGTGTACTTGTACCAGGAATTCTGCTGTTATAAAAGTATTTATGACTTTTTTTCATAATTTTTTTTTGTAATGTACAGCTATTAAATTAATAATTATAAATTGCAATACTACAACGATTTCGGTTCAGTGAGTTGCACAAAAATCATTTAATTTTCTGCGAAAATTTCAGGCAAATCTGTTCAGTAGTCTGAGAAAATGGGGCACGTATTTGCTTAATTTAACATTGTCGTTATAGAACAGCGGTCGGAAACTGGCTGACCACGGTCCACATCCCGACCGCAGACGGCCGAAAACTGGACCGCCGAAAATATTTCGAAAAGTTTAAGTTGTATACTCAAATTATTAAAAAAAATGTTTCCTGTAAATAACAATTCGTATGAGATCCACCTTTAAATTTTTTATGGAATTTTACAATTAACTGTTAATTATTAGAACACATAATGATTATTATAGGTAGATTAAATAAATAGTTTTCATATATGCAATGCTGGAGAGTACACTGTGAGCAGCAGCAGAAGGAAAATACAAATGTTCAAATGTTTGTAGAGTTTATGAGACTTAACTATGGAGCCATCAGTCCCTAAACTTACAAACTACTTATGAACTAGCTTAGCCTAAGGACAGCACAAATATCCACGCCCTAGGGAGGATTCGAACCTCCCCCCCTATAAATCGTCTTCATACTCTGACATTCTCTGAAACCTTTATTTAAGCTGACGACGATAAAGGTAGTTTGTTCGAACTTCTGCATAAGTTGCCTAGCTAAGCCATGGCACTCAATGAATCATGTGACATAGTTGACGAAGAACAAAAGTCCATTTTCGTGCGATTTTTTTATACTGACGGCAAAGAGTTTAGAGTAGGGGGGTTGGAATTAATAACAAGGGAAGACTCTTGGATAAGATTTGTTCAATTCTTTTGATGGTTTCATAACAAAATCAAACATTAGTTATGACAAAATGGTGTCTCAACTGGCGGGCCCCAGTGATGATCGACAAAGAAAAAGGACTAGTAAAGAGAATCAAAGGCCATAAACCTAGCCTACTATCGTATCAGTGCATAATTCACCAGGCAGTACTTTGTGGTAAACTTAGTGCGACTCTGAAAGAAGTGATGCACAGGTTGACCAAACTGATTAATTTTATGAAGTCTCGTTCTTCTCTTCAGCACAGACAGATCAAACAGCCACATGAACCCAATGATAACAAAGGACCCTTATTCAGCGTATTCTATGACTTTCTGGAGTTTTAATGCAAATATGCCTGTCTGATGTATTTAATACTAGCTTAAAACCCGGCGTTGCCCGGGTATTTATTTATTTATTGCTGCCATTTTTCCCTAGGTATATATTCATTTGTATAAGGGCTGTATGTCTGTAAAATCTCTTGGAAATACAATTAGTAGTAAAGACGTAATAGATTACAACTTGGTGCGTGATGGGTTGGTCTTCCATGAACGTTACTGTTTATGTGGTCATATCTCATGAACTACGTGTCACACTGTGATACAATTTAGAAGGTACATTCAGTTATACGTTTGTATACTGTCTGTAAAATTTCCTGCAGCTATAATTAAAACTGTGCAAATTACAAATTGTAACGTCATACTGAATGCAGTAGTTTTAGTCCATGAACAGCGGAACGTTACTGTTTCTGTGCTCATATCTCATGAACTACGTGTCGGAATGTGATACAATTTAGAGGCTACATTCAACTATATATGTGTATACTGTCTGTAAAATTTCTAGTGTTCAAATTATAAATTGTAACGTCATACCGAGAGCCGTAGTTTTACTCAATAAACAGCGGAAAAGTAGTAAGCGAGAAACTTTTTTCCTTTCATCATTTTACTATAGTTGCCAGCGAGAAAATGTTTAATAAAGGTTTGAAATTATGTTAAAAGTTTGTTGCAAATCGCTAAGTACTGTCATTCTCATAAGTGTATTTCGAAAGTCTCGCCACATTATATGGCATTTTTTGCGATTTCTATTGGTTATGACGTGATATCTATTGAACCATGCGCCGTATGTGATTCTTAACTACGCAGCAATTGTTACCTCACGGTAAGGAATGTGTGTAACAAATTTGGTTGAAAACGGTCCCTTGGTTTAGGAGAAAATGAGCAGCATTGTCGCAAAATGCAGCAATTTTTCGCGCATCTCATTGTTTATGACGTCATATCTCGTGAACTATATATCGTGTGTGATTCTTACACTTACGGCGACCGTCCTCATGGATTGAAGCTTACGTGCACAAAATTTCATAAAGATTGGAACAAAACTGTAGATTTGTATGCAACACATACATTAGATTATTTTGTGAGTAAAAATAAAAATAAAAACGGAATATCAGGTTTTACTTCTGGACCTCGATAACCATTTTCAGAAGTACCCGGACCCCCATCTAAGAATACTTGCCGACCTCTGGTATAGAACCTACTGTCTCACCTTAACAATAACAGGGATTTTATTGAGTACCTCATTTATATTGTGAAGAATAAATTATTTATTGAAGAAAATGTTGTCTCTTTTCATTCTGTAGATAATGTTTCTTAGGCCATTTTCAAGATTAAGCATTCACAATTCATTTTCATCTACATCTACATCTATATAGATACTCTGCAAATCACATTTAAGTGCCTGGCAGAGGGTTCATTAAACACTTTCATAACTTTTCTCTAGCGTTCCATTCTCTAATAGCGCGCGGGAAGAAAGAACACCTAAATCTTTCCGTTTTCGATCGGATTTCTCTAATTTTATTGGGATGGTCATGTCTCCCTAAGTAGGTGGGTGCTAGCAAAATATTTTCACATTCAGAAGTAAAAGTCGGTGATTGAAACTTCGCAAACAGATCACGCCGCAATGAATAACGTCTTTCTTTTAATTATTTCTACCCCTATTCGTGCAAAATTTCCGTGACGCTCCCCCCCCCCCCCCGTAACGTGATAAAACAAAACGATCTGCCCTTCTCTGAACTTTCTCAATGTCTTCCGTCAGTCACACCTCGTGAGGGTCCCACAAGGGGCAACAGTACTCCAGGAGAGGACGCACAAGTGTGATGTAGGCAGTCTCTTTGGTGGAGCTGGTGCATCTTCGAAGCGTTCTGAAACGTAACCTTTGGTTCGCCTTCCCCACAATATTTTCTATGTGTTCTCTCCAGTCAAAGTTGTTCGTAATTGTAACTCCTAGGTATTTGGTAGAATTTACGACCTTAAGGTTTGACTGATTTATCGCGTAATTGAAGTTCAGCGGATTTCTTTTAGTGGTCATGTGTATTACTTCACACTTTTCATTATTTAGTGTCAATTGCCAATTTTCGCACTATGTAGAAATTTTGTCTAAATCGCTTTGCAGTTGCTTTTGATCCTCTGTTGACTTCAGTAACCGATAAACGACAGCATCATCCGCCTAAGGGAGCTATTCAGATTGTCTCCTAAATCGTTTATAAACACGAGGAAGAGCAGGGGACCTATAATGCTTCCCTGTGGAACGCCAGATATCACTTCTCTTTTACTCGATGACTTACCGTCAATTACAACGAACTGTGTCACTTCTGATAGGAAATCGTGAATCCAATCGCACAATTGGGGGAGATATTCCATAAGCACACAATTTCATTAGAAGCCGCTTGTGTGGTACAGTGTCAAAAGCCTTCCGGAAATCCAGAAATATGGAATCAATTTGAGATCCCTTGTCGGTGGCACTTAACACTTCATGTGAAAAAAAGGCATGCTGTGTTTCGCAAGAGTGATACTTTCTGAATCCGTGTTGACTATTGGTTAATAGGTCGTTCTCTTCGAGGTAGTTCATAATATTCGAACAAAGTATATGTTCAAAAATCGTACTGCAAATCGACGTCAGTGAGATTGGCCAGTGAGACGGATCATCAATGGCGATAGAAGGGCAAAAGTGTAACAAATTATCAGTTCATTATAAAATGTGCTAGACACATTTCCCAGTGGACGATCCGTAGAAACAAGGGTTCTACGAGGGATGGCGCCGCTTACGTGTATCACTGTTAAGACAATACAATTGGCACAAAATGTTGCTTTTTGTTGCCAGTCATAAGGGATGGACCACTGAAGCTTAATATAGTCGAATGACTCACGACTTCAAATGCACCGTGGCATCGTGTGAGGCACAGACCATGAAGCTATGGATCCCGCTTGCTATGAAGGGGCGGGAGTATCCCTGTTATCCTCTAGGGCAGGCTTTTCCAACAGGCTGCTCCGCGAGCAGGAGCGAACACGAGCGCTCACTACCCTAGCTACGGTCGGGGGGTTCGAATCCCCCCTCGGGCATGGATGTTTGTGTCGTCCTTAGTATAAGGTAGTTCATAAGTAGTTTGTAAGTTTAGGGACTAATGACCCCTGAGTTAAGTCTCTTTAGCTTAACAAACATTTGAACATTTGAACTACCACAGCTCGGAGCTGCGGTAGTGGGGGAAGCTCACGTCACGCACGCTATTCGGCGGCCAAAAGTAAACAGACGCCTCCGTTTAGTTCTCGCTAATGTGTAGCTGTGACAGCAACAAAAATATCTAGTAGCGAAAGCCCAGTGCCTCCCACTTTACAGCCAGCTCACGAATTACAATGTACTGTAGCGAGTAGTTATTCTCTACATCTACAGCTACATCTACATAGATAGTCTGCAAATCATATTTAAGTGCCTGGCAGAGGGTTCATTAACCACATACTTTAATAATAGACAACCTCTTACTTTAATAATAGACAACAGAAGGTAATTCTCCGCAGTGTAGGAAATGGCTATGACGTGCAATCCCAATGGGGCACAATTAAGTATGGGGTGTCCCAGGGGTCTGTTTTGGGATCATTGCTGTTTCTTATTTATATAAATGATATACCTTCGAGTATAATAGGTGACTGTAAAATATTTTTATTTGCTGATGATACCAGCTTGGTAGTGAAGGATGTTGCTCGTAATATTGACACAGTATTAAATAATGCAGTTCAAGAGATAAGTTCATGCCTTGTAGAAAACAAGTTGATGTTAAATCACAGTAAAACACAGTTTTTACAATTTCTAACACACAATTTGACGAAAGCTGACATTCTGATTACACATAATGGGCATGTGATAAGTGAGAGTGAACAGTTCAAATTTCTAGGTGTTCATATAGACAGTAAGCTGTCATGGAATGCCCATGTTCAGTATCTTGTTCCAAAACTAAATTTTGCTATATTTACCATTAGAAAAATATCTGAGATAAGTGATTTTTCAACACGAAAAGTAGTCTATTACGCTTACTTTCACTCACTTACGAAGTACGGCATTGTTTTTTGGGGTAACTCGCCTGATGCAAAAAGGATATCTCTGGCTCAAAAACGGGCGGTTCGAGCAATATCTGGTATAAGTTCGCGAACGTCATGTCGACCCCTTTTCAGTAGTCTGGGAATTTTGACTCTGGCGTCACAATACGTTTTTTTTCTTTAATATCGTTTGTTGTTAATAATATCAGCTTATTCCTACGAGTTAGTAATTTTCACTCGGTGAATACTAGACAGAAGTCGAATCTACATTTGCATGACACCACCTTGACACTTGTGCAGAAAGGTGTACAGTATTCTGCGGCATCCATTTTCAATAAGGTGCCACAAGAACTAAAGAATCTTAGCACTAACCCACAAGCTTTCAAATCTAAATTGAAGAGTTACCTCATGGCTCACTCTTTTTATTCTGTCGAGGAACTCCTAGAAAAGTTAAACAATTAAGCTAATTCATTTTTTAGGTTTCATAAATTACTACAACCAGTCGCCTTTTGTTTCTTCTTAATGAAGATTTATTTAAACCATTACCGGTTTCAAGCTGCCTAGCAGTTCATCTTCAGATGGTATACATTTATTTCAAATTACATTTGTATAGTTATGCGCATTTAATTTGTCCATATTTGGTCCGCTTATGGATAGGATTTCAATACACTTCCTTTCCATCAACACACCACAGCAACTCCCACGACTTTTAAGTGCGAGTGGCTGTAAAGTCGTACTGTGTGTGAAGTGTTTGTTAATTTTACCACTTAAAAGTCGTGGGAGTTGCTGTGGTGTGTTGATGGAAAGGAAGTGTAGTGAAATCCTATCCATAAGCGGACCAAATATGGATAAATTAAATGTGAAGCGCATAGCTATACAAATGTAATTTGCAATAAATGTATACCATCTGATGATGAGCTGCTAGGCAGCTTGAAACCAGCAATTGTTTAAATAAATCTTCATTAAGAAGAAACAAAAGGTGACTGGTTGCAGTAATTTCTGAAACCTATTTCAAGAAACAGTCGCAGGTTCCAACACAATGGATAAAAGTTTTAATTCATTATTTTCTTTATTGATTCTTTTCACTTTGTCTTAAAATTGCCGTGTGTAAAGGACTTCTTAAAAATTTTCTAGTACCATTCTTGTGTAACAATTAATGTATTGACTTGTTCCAAGACCATGGAGTCTCACTCCTCAATTGGGTCCTATGAAAGCGAAAAATAAAATAAATAAATATCAGTAATTTATGGGAATACTTTCAAAACCATTTGAAATTAAAACTGGGCTTAGACAGGGTGATGGGTTGTCGCCTTTGTTGTTCAATGTAGTTCTGGATAGAGTCATGGAAGAATGAGAGAAGAAACTTGAAGAAGAAAAGTGCTGGAAACCAATTTCATTAGGAACCAAAAAACATAACCTAAGAATCCCCTACTTAGCCTTTGCAGACGATCTTGCAATAATGGCAGATTCTAGTGAAAGGGCTATAAAACAGGTAGAAATTCTAAAAGAATGTGCAGAAAAAGTTGGGCTACAGATATCATTTGAAAAGACAGTGTTCACAACAACAAATTTAGAAATTTCCAAATTACAAACCAAATACGGAGAAATCAACAGAGTACCACACTTCAAATATCTTGGAGAAATTATCTCGGAAAAATTTGCACAACAAGAAAGAATACAAAAAGTTCGTAAAGGTTTAGGATTAGTGCAAAACCTCTATAATAAAAGATGCTTATCTTTAAATGCCAAAATTAGGCATTACAATACAGTCATTAAACCATCAATGTTATATGCCAGCGAAACCTTGGCACTAAACAGGAAAACTGATCTAGAAAATCTAAAAAAAAGAAGAAAGAAAAATAATTAGAACAATTTTGGGACCAAGATGGACCGAGAATGGATATAGATTACAGAAAACATCAAAAATTGACGAATATTCTAACATAGAGATAAACATGAGGAAAAGACGCCTCAAATTCTATGGCCACATGATGAGACTCCCTGAAAACAGATTAACAAAAAGAATTGTAAAATACGTAGATTCTCTTGTTAATGGAGGAGAATGGACCCAAGTTAAAAAAGATTTGGAATTAGCCAAAATTACTAAAAAAGAAATAGCTGCAAGGAACAATTTTAGAATAAAAGTTGAAAAGTGGGAGGTTAAACCAGAGACAAAAGCACCGAGAAGTGGAACAAAATGGAGTGAAGAAAGAAGAACTAAATTTTCTCAAACAATGAAAAACTGGTGGGCAAATAAAGGGAACCAGAAGACCAAGAAGAACGGAAAATGAACCAGCTTTACTTAGCGTCTTCCACGACTAAAGCTTTACGACTAAAGGCCAATTCACACTGTCCGTCACGTCAACGTCACGTCACGGAACCGTCACGTCAAGTTGTATTCACACTGTCCGTCCGTGTCCGTCACGTCAATTCGTCCATCTCAATACGCGATGTTGAAAGTGAGGTTATAAGTGGCGATCTGTTATGTAGAAAGTCATAGTTTAATACTAGAAAGGGGGAACAACAACGCTAAATGTTATTAACGGCCAAAGGAAACTTTACAGTGTATGTTTTTGGCAACTTACTGGGAACTGAAACAACATTTCAAAACATCGACATCTATCTTCAAGCGAAAAAATAAACATATGAAGACATCAAACCATAATTATAAGAGCATAAATAGCGTCTGTATACTTTAACCATTACGATTTGCTCGCTGACATTGTTAATACCGTCGTAAACAACTGAATTTTCGTCTTTCATTGGAACTGACATTTTCATTTAAAGTGTTATTTAATGAAAAATGCGTAATCAAATTACAATCTTATTCAAATAAACAGTTTGCTTCAGTCATTTCTGTTACAATGTTACGTAACATAAACAATTTTTTGGTTTCAGATATCCGACCTCGATTTTAGGGGGACACTCAATTGATAAAAATATTTAAGTCGTCATGAAACATTTGAGATTTACCCCTAAAACGAGGTACAACAACAACACAAAGATGAATAAGACACATTTGCATATAAACAGTGCAATTGTCGACTGCAACATGTAATTCGCGTGACGAAAATAGGTTAACTTCCGATGTTAGCAGACAGCCGTTCCGTCAAAACATTCTTCTCGAGAAAGCTTGACGGACGTTGACGTGACGTGACGGTCCGGTGACGGATAGTGTGAATGCCGCCATTATAAATACACTGCGGAATGTTCTGACGGACAGTGACGTGACGTGACGTGACGGACAGTGTGAATTGGGCTTAATAATAATAATAATAATAATAATAATAATATCACTAATACTGGTCATATTTGACGGCTAAAGTTTTTCCAGATGTATCGCGTGCCCCATTACGATCAGGACTGGGAGCAGCGGTGTAGCGGGGCGGCGGCAGCGGCGGGCGGCGGGCGGCGGCCGCGACCCCGGGTCAGCGCCAGAGGCGGTGGCGCGCTGTGCTGTATTGATCTCTGGCGACGCGCGGAGTGGCGCACACAACAGCACCAGCACCGCTGACCGCCTCGCCAGCGCGTCACACACCTGTTGCCCGCTCGCCGGCCCCACGAGGCCTGCGCCGCTGCCGGCTGGGGCGGGAAACGCTCCCGACAAGCTCACTCGTTCTTCGCCCCACTTGCCAAATTTATCAGTTACAATTGTAAGTTAACCACCCTCCGCTTCCTACCAGTTGCCGCCTTGCTCAGTGATTATTTACGGTGTTAACCCTCTCATGCACGAATTATCAAACCGAAATTGAAGAAAAAAATTCTAATACATTATTTGGTTCCTTAAGACCTATCTTACACAGAATTCATTATCATTTACCTAAAAAAATAGTTTCATAGACCAATAGGGATGTGTCCTCATATGAGGACAGTGAGCACAAAAACTACTACATTTTACATAGCACATTTATTAGTAATATGAAAGAATACACGAAGAGTGCACACATTTAGAACACTTATTAGTAATGTCAAAGAATACATGTAGAGAGTTCACTATTTAGTATTCTGTCTGCAATGAAATTGTTTCATGCACTCATGGCACACAGCAACTTGACACTTTTCACAAATGTAACGTGTTTTCCGTCGGCAGTCCCGATCATGACACCTGTTGGCATTTGAACCACCTGACTTGGCTGGTCAGTGTGATCCACCGTCGAAGCGTAATTCGTTGGGTACCGAATGACAGGCTCTCTTTTCTTGGATGTGCAGACAACAGTGGGCATTCATCTGAATGCCTGCCTCTACTCTTTCTTGTAATCTCTGCTTTCCCTTTGTATATTAGCTCAGAGGCGACTCTACTTTTGAATGCTAGTAAATCCACATTTTCTTTTTCACTCATCCTCCATAGTATCCATGCATTTACTACAGTCACATTTAGCATGTGGTAGAAAATCCTCATGTACCACCTAAGGTTTCTGGTGTCATTTCTACAGATGGCCACCAAAGAATCCATTAGGTCTACCCCTCCCATGTGCTTATTATAAATTCCAATGCAGTGGGGTCTTTCGATCTCTATAAACTTCTTTTCATTTCGACAAAATCGGGTAGCAACCCCTTCAAGTTCTCTTCCAGCATATGTGACAGTAACGCCTTCTGTTGATGTCACTACTGAAGAACTGACACATCCGTTTTTCTGTAATTCTTTCGCCGACTTCAGTTTTTTATCTACTCCCTCCAGTCTGTTATTGCGAATGCTACCAACATACCGTATGTTTAGCTCTTTCACTCTTAGCACTAATGAATGCTACTGAAGAGATTGTCAGCGTAGACCTTGTGGTTCTTTCCATGGATGTCGTGACATAGACGGAGCACCACATCTCCTTCTGCCCCACATTCGGAGATATTACGGCGTCCTCCTGCAGCACATTGAATGAGTTCGAAGCAATACACATAACCAGACACACCTGCCCGCACCCACATTTTGTAGCCCCATTTCTTTGGCTTTTTGGGAAGGTACTGCTTCAGTGATGATCTTCCTTTGAAAGGTATCACCATCTCATCAACACTCAACAGAACAATGACAAACTTTCACAACACAGCTTCTTGGCTATACCAAGAATGGAATGACGAACCTAAAGTATGAACTGAAGACAGTAACGAAAAGTCATCTTGGAGGATAAAGTCCTCGAATGAGGACACAAGTAATATTTACGAAAATCAACATTTATAAAATTCAGATAAATGCAAATACTGTCAAATTACCTACAATAAGTATTAACAAACTTATTAAAACACAAAACTTTCCAGAAACAGCAGTATTTTTCTCACAGAAAAATGTCAAACTTTCACAACACAGCTTCGTGGCTATACCAAGAATGGAGTGACGAACCTAAGGTTCCCGCTCGCCATCCACCAACACTGCCATCTAGGAGACATTCTTGCAACTATTATTAGTCCTCATGTGAGGTACCTGTGCTTTCAACACTCACCGCAGATGTCAGAGATGACAGAAATGAGCGGAAATTTAAGTATCCTCACTTGAGGACGCGATGCATGAGAGGGTTAAAAGCAGATGTTATTCCCCTGATAAAATTGTATTGCAACGGATAACGACTTTTTACACACAAAATACTGCAGCAACTGATAGCATACCGTGGCAGTTCCCTTACTAGATGAAATTCCCCCATTTACATTCTCGCAATTCCCCATTAAATATTCTCACTCTCTTTTTAATCATTAAGCATAAATGGGACTCGGAATTTCATAAGAACAACTAGAGACGAAATGTTTAACTATTTACACAAGTTTATTAAATTCACTGTACATCTCCCTATCAACATTTTAAGGCCAAAAATACAAAATATTCCTTCACTAAATGTATCAGCTATGGATTGAGACAAGGATCGTAACCTTACATTCATACCGTACCTTCTTTACTCTCTCATAGCTGGCCGCGGTGGCCGAGGGGACTGAGGCACTTCGGTCACGGTCTGCACGGCCACTACGGTCGGGGGTTCGAATCCCCCCTCGGGCATGGATATTTGTGCCGTCCTAGTTCGTAAGTAGTTAATAAGTAGTTTGTAAGTTTAGGGACTGATGACCCCGTGGTTAAGTCCCATAAGATTTACAAATATTTGAACATTTGAACTCTCTCATACTGCACCCACGTGGCTATGCACAACATTCCCAAGTCTCGACAAAGAAAAATTCCCCTGAAATTATCTAAATACCGATATTCAAACATCGCCCTCACCCATACAACATTTCTAAGCAGTTCCCTTCACATAATTTGGATTAGGGCTGTTTAACTACGATATCCCTTTGTGCACTGCCTTCCCTGTGCTCAGCATACCTCACGTGAGCCAAACTCATGTTAATCTAATTAAAACCTCAATAAAATTTACTAAAACCTACTTCTACTAAGCTTCCCATTATACAAAATCATTTCCCCGCTGAAATAAAGACAGAATTAACACAACCAACACAGTTCCTGATACTTTACCACGGAGGCCACCATACTCACATCCTTCCTCTTCGACAGCCGGAAACGTTCTCGCTCTCGTGGCCGCTCCCCGTCCTAACCGATCCTCCCGTTCAAGTTCGCGAGTAGCCGCGCCCTCATTGGCTTGTGATCTAACGGGACCTTCTGTCAACCTCCGAATTCTGAAGGAACTCGCAAGTCGCAGCCACTTGACCATCTCATCCCCAAGGAAACCTCTCTGTCACACCCCAAAACTAAAGTTGGCAAACCTATAGAGTGTTCTGCATCTCTGCCTTCCCAGCCGCGGCTTCATGCACACTTACAGACCCTCACACACACAATCACATAGGGTATAAGAGGAGTTGCGTATTGTGGAGCAAAGCTACTTATGTGAGCGGCGTTCACTTATTTGTCCTGCAATAACAATTTTAATAAATAATAAAGCAGTCTTGTCTCCACCTAGTACATCCCCCATTACAGTGGCACTAATGGCCAAGCACACTTTTACGAAATGATAATCAGATGAAAGTAACGTACACTGTAGTATACAAGGATTTAATGGAATGATACTACAGTATCGTTTCACAATAAATGAAGGATGTTCCAGAAACAATCTCTGTTGTTGTTATTGTCTTCAGTCCGGAGACTGGTTTGACGCAGCTCTCCACCCTATTCTATCCTGAGCAAGCCTTTTCATCTCCTTATAAGAACGGCAACCCACATCCATTTGAATCTGCTTACTATACGCGTCTCTTGGTCTCCCTCTGCGATTTTTACCCCACACACTTCCCTCCAATGCTAAATTTACGATTTCCCGATGTCTAAAAATGTGTCCTACCAAGCGATCCCTTCTATTAGTCAGGGTATTCCAAAAATTCCTTTTCTCACCAATTCTGTTGAGTACCTCTTCATTATTTATGTGATCTACCCATCTAATCTTCAGCATTCTTCTGTAGCACCACATTTCAAAAGCCTCTATTCTCTTCCTGTCCGCACTGCTTATCGTCCGTGTTTCATTCCCGTACAAGGCAACACTCCACACAAATGCCTTCAGAAAAGACTTCCTTACCCTTAAATTAATATTCGATGTTAGCAAATTTCTCTTTTTCAAAAACGCTTTTCTTCCCATTGCTATTCTGCATTTTATATCCTCTGTACTGCGACCATCGCATGTTATTTTACTACCCAAGTAACAAAACTCATCTACCACCTTCATTGTTTCGTTACCTAATCTAATTCCTTCAGCATCGCCTGATTTTCTAAGACCGCATTCCATTATTTTTGTTTTGCTCTTGTTAATGTTCATTTTATACGCTCTCTTCAACAGACTGTCCATTCCATTCAACTGCTCATCAAAAATGTTCAAATGTTTGTAAATCTATCGGACCAAACTGCGTGGTCATCAGTCCGTAGCTTACAAACTACTTAAACTTAGGTAAACTAACCTAAGGACAACACACACACACACCCATGCCCCAGGGAGGACTCGAACCTCCACGGCGAGCAACCGCGCGCTCCGCAGCGAGACGCTTTAGACCGCTCGGCTACTCCACCGCGGCTCAAGTGCTCTTCCAGGTCCTTTGCTGTCTCTGACAGAATTACAATGTCATCAGCAAAACGCAATGCTTTTATTTCGTCCCCCTGAACTTTAATCCCTATTCCAAATTTTTCCTTGCTTTCCTTCACCGTCTGCTCGATGTACAAATTGAATAACATCTGAGAAAGGCTACGACCCTGTCTTACCCCCTTCCCAACTGATGCTTCCCTTTCATGCCCTTCGCGTCTAATAACTGCGGTCTGGCTTTTGTACAAGTTGTAAATAACTCTCCTTTCCCTGTATCTTACCCCCGCTGACTTCAGAATTTGAAAGAGTATATTCCAGTCAACATTGTCAAATGCTTCCTCCAAATCTACAAAAGCTAAAAATGTAGGTTTGCATTTCCTTAATCTACCTTCTAAGATAAGACTTAAAATGAGTATTGCCTCCCGGTTTCCTATGTTCCTCCTGAATCCAAACTGATCTTCCCCGAGGTCAGCTTCTACCAGCTTTTCCATTATCCTGTAGATAATTCGTGTTAAAATTTTGCAACCATGACTTATCATACTGATGGTTATGTAATTTTCACACCTGTCTGCGCTTGATTTCTTTGGAATGGGGAAACAATGGGGAAACAATCCCTATACATAAAAATTAGCTACTCTGCGTTAGTCTCGTTAAAACTCAGAAATGGAGAGGCCGATCTCTATAATTCTTGTTTTGTTTTGCTCACTTTAATATAGCACCAATTTATATTCAGGTTGTACAATGTGTCCGGAAAAGGGCTCCCTGATTTCAAAATTAAATATCTCGAAAACAAAGATCGATAGAGGAATGCAGTAAACGGTATGTTTATTGTGAAAGCTGTAAGAAGTCTATACAGCAGTTTGAAATAATAGTTACAAAAGCTGCTAACAGATGGCGCTGTACAGCTCATATCAGCATACATAAGTGAAATAATCGTATGAAAACACTCTTTGCAAACAATCACATCACAATGTTTTCAAAATGTTCACCATTGGCACTACAGAAGTGGCGCAAACGAGGAATGAAATTCGTCATCACATTTCGTAGTGTCTCAACCGAAATGCATTCACATGCCATTGAGATCGCCGATTCAAGCTCGTCCAGCGTAGCGGGATGCTTCGGGTAGACCATGTCTTTCAATGTGCCCCATAAAAAAAAAAGTCACAGTGGGTCAATCCATGCCTGCATCAGTAAATTTGGGATATTCGAAAGCAATGACTCGATTCCCGAAGTATTCCTCAAGAAAGCGAAACACTTGTTCGGTCCGATGTGGTCGGGCTCAGTCTTGCATAAATCATTCAGTACCTGGTCGATTCTCTAACGCTTGCTGTGTGGCGACAAATGTTACAAAATTGCAACGTAACGTGCACCAGTGACCGTTTCTCGAATGAAAAAAGGGCCAATAATGCCTCTGCTGCATACTGCAGCCCACACAGTAACTTTAAGTGAATACAGGGGTTTCGCTTCACACCAATATGGCTTTTCGGAACTCCAAAATCACCAATTCTGCTTATTCACGTATCCATGTGCTTCATCTATAAACCAGATGTAGCCAACATCAAATCCTTCACTATCAATCATTGTGAGCATCTGATTAGCAAAGGCAACCCTTTGTTGCACAGCTCGTACTGGTATGGCCTGGTGCGTTTGAATTTTGAATGGAATCATGTGTAGGCTCTTTCTCAGTATTTTCTGCGTGCTGGAACGCTTCAAACCAGTCTCAGATGCTATTCTACGGACGGATGACATTGGATTTCGCTGAATAATTCCAGAAACTGTGGCGATATTTTCACACGTAACTGCGATTTGCCCCACTAGATCATCAGTTACGCTGCCTGTTCGTTGAAATTTTGCGAAGAGCCTACGAATGGTTTTCGCATCGGGACCTTTTGGAACATTAAATCGTGCTTGAAAACTTCTCCTTTTTGCCGTAGGACTCTCTTCTAACCTGTGTTACTCTAGCACCAGAAAAACGTGTTGTTCAATAGAGTACATGGTTTTAATCTCTTCCTTCGGTACGCTAACCTCCTTTCACGTTTCATTAGTGGAACTGATCGCTCTGGGCTTCGGATCACTATTTATACTAGGCATTAGGTATGGCGATTACAGTCCCATCTGTTTGCAGCTTTTGTAACTATTATTTCAAACTGCTGTATAAACTTCTTACAGCTTTCACAATAAACATACCGTTTACTGCATTCCTCTATCGATCTTTGTGTTCGAGATATTTAATTTTGAAATCAGGGAGTCCTTTTCTGGACACCTTTTACATTAAGTCTAGGAATAGTTCAATTGTTTATTGCACAAGAAACAAACATTGTACATATATCATACATACGCCATTTTGAAGAGAAACTCTGAAAGTTTATGTTTCATGTATACCGCCACAGCATAATTTGTTAATTTGCTGGTAGTCAGCGCTGGTCATAAATCTGGCGAGTTCAGGTGCTGAGCTTTGTCTGTTTTGGATTTCGAAAAAGGAACTGTGCTACAGTTATGCAATGCAAGTTTAGAACCCAGTAAGAAGCCACCAACAAGCCACCAAATCATTGGCACTTAGTATGTTGGTGCATAATATGTTTGTTGGCACTTAGTATGTTGACACTTAGTATGTTGGTACTTAGCATGTTGGTTCTTAGTTTGTTGGTGTATAGTATGTTGGCACTTAGTATGTTGGCACTTAGTACGTTTGCAATTAGAATGTTTGTGCTTAGTATGTTGGTGCGGTTAGTATATTGGCGCTCTTAGTATGATGGCACTTAATATGTTGGCACTTAGTATGTTGGTGCATTGTACATTGGCACATAGTATGTCGTCACTTAGTATGTCGGTACTTAGTTTGTCAGCACTTAGTATGTCGGCATATAGTATGTTGGCGCATAGTATGTTTGCGCTTAGTATGTTTGCACTTAGTATGTTTGTGCATAGTATGTTTGCACTTAGTATTTTTGCATTTAGTATGTTTGCGCTAAGTATGTTGGCGCTTAGTATGTTGGCACTTAGCATGTTGGTGCTTAGTTTGTTGGTGCATAGTATGTTGGCGCTTAGTATGTTGGTGCTTAGTATGTTGGCGCTTAGTATGTTGGCACATAGGATGTTGGCGCGCATAGTATGTTGGCACTTAGTATGTTGGCACTTAGTATGTTGGCACTTAGTATGTTTGCGATTAGTATGTTTGTGCTTAGTATGTTGGTGCAGTTAGTATATTGGCGCTCTTAGTATGTTGGCACTTAATATGTTGGCACTTAGTATGTTGGCACATTGTACATTGGCGCATAGTATGTCGTCACTTAGTATGTCGGCACTTAGTATGTCGGCATATAGTATGTCGGCGCATAGTATGTTTGCGCTTAGTATGTTTGCACTTAGTATGTTTGTGCATAGTATGGTTGTACTTAGTATTTTTGCATTTAGTATGTTTGCACTTAGTATGTTGGCGCTTAGTATGTTTGCGCTTAGTATGTTGGCACTTAGTATGTTGGCGCACATAGTATGTTGGCGCTTAGTAAGTTGACGCATAGTATGTTGGCGCGCTTAATATGTTGGCGCACTTAGTATGTCGGTGCGCTTAGTATGTTGGCACATAGTTTGTTGGTGCATAGTATGTTGGCACCTAATTTGACCCAGTTCCTGACAACTCCTATTTTGAACAAGCTCCTGCCAACTCCAATTTTGACCCAGTTCCAGCCAAACCCTATTTTGAACATGTTCCTGCTAACTCCTACTTTCACCCACTGTTGCTTCCTCCTTTTTACACCAACTCTTGTCACCTCCTACTTTCACCAACTCTTGTCACCTCCTACTTTCAGCCACTTTTGCCCCTCCTATTTTCACCCACTCTTGCCCCCTCCTATTTTCACCCACTGTTGCCACCTATTTTCACCTACGTTTTCATTTCAGTTCTCAAACTAATAGAACAGCCCTGAGTGCTGTAAGAAACAATACTATGCCATTGCTGGTAGCCAGCGCTGGTCATACATCTGGCGAGTTCAGGTGCTGAGTGAGCTTTGTGTGTTTTGGATTTCGAAAAAGGAACTGTGCTACAGTTGTTCAACGCAAGTTTAGAACCCAGTAAGAAGCCACCAACAAGGAAGGCCATTTGTCATGGGCACAACAAATTCGTTACGACGGGCTGCTTGTGCCCGGCAAAGAGAAGCCGGTCGTCCCACTCTGAGTGAAGTGATTGTATAGCGCGTACGAGAGACATTCTACATCTACATATATACTCCGCAATCCACCGTAAGGTGCGTGGCGGAGGGTACACTGTACCACTACCAGACATTTCCTTTCTCATTCCACTCCCAAATAGAACGAGTCCTAATTTCTCTTATCTTTGTAATCTTTGCGACTTCCATTTTGGTACCCGGAGCATTTCTATGACACTCGCGCATTTGTCGAACCTACCAGGAACAAACCTAGCTGCTCGCCTCTGAACTGCTTCTATGTCTTCCTTTAAACTGATCTGCTGCAGGTCCCAAACACTTGAGAAATACTCAAGACATGGTGGTACAAGCGTTTTATACGCGGTCTCCTTTACAGATGAAGTACATCGTGCAAAAAATTATCAGAATAAACCGAAGTCGGCTGTCCGCCTTACTCACAACTGTCCCTACATGTTCGTTCCATTTCATATCGCTCTGCAAAGTTACGCATAGATATTTGAACGACTCGACTGTATCAAGAAGCTCACTACTAATGCTGTATTAGAACATTATGGGATTTTCCCCTACTCTACATTTAGAGCATCAGCAGAAAATAGTCGCAGATTACAAGTTATTCTATCCATCAGTATATATATATATATATATATATATATATATATATATATATATATATATATATATATATATATATATATATATATATATATAGATAGATAGATAGATAGATAAAAAGTAATAGCGGTCCTATCACACTCCCCTGGGGCACACCTGGCGATACACTCGTCTCTGATGAACACTTTCCTCTGAGAACAATGTGCTGCGTTCAATTGCTTAGGACGTCTTCCAGCCAGTCACAAATCTGTGAACCTACTCATAAGGAGTCCAAAGAAATAGTTGCGTCGTGCATCCCATGAATTCGAAATGGCTCCAGTGACAGTGTGGAAACTCCTGCGAGAGAAGCTATCTATGAAACCATTCTAACTGGAGCTAAGGAAGGACCTTAATGACGACGACATAGACAAGCGTTATGAGTTTTGTTCGCAGTTGCAACAATTGAATGAGGATGGGTATCGTATTGTTGATCGTTTAATTTTTAGCGACAAAGCCACTTTCACACTAATGGGAAAGTGAAAAGGCATAACGGTCGAATCTGGGTATAAATCATTCACACGATTGCATTGAATTTGAGCGTGATTCACGAAAGGAAAATATTTGTTGTGCCTTGTCACATCGAAAACTGTACGGGCCATTCTTTTTTGTCGAGATAACTGTCACTGGATACTCCTACTTGGACGTATTGCAGCAATGGCTGATGTCAAAATGCATTCGGACTCTCCATTCATCGTAAAGTTTGTAGGTACCTGAACATGGAGCTGCCGCATCGATGGAGCTGCCGTGCTACAGAAGGGACAGGTGTCTCATGAAATGGCCACCCTAATCACCAGCTCTCACTCCCTGTGACTTTTTCCTGTGGAAACACTTTAAAGATCAGATGTATATACCGCCTCTACCATGTGATATAGTAGAGTTCCGGGAGAGAATGCAACTGCCACAATAGACGATGCAATGCTGAGACTGATACGGCAATAATTCGATTACCTTATTGGCGTCTGCTGGGTGAATCGTGGTTCGCATATCAAATTTTTGGAAGAAAAACAAACTTTCATTCTCTTCAAAACGCAATATGTATCACATCTGTACAATGTTCTTGTGCAACAAATTATTGAAATTGTTGTCAGACTTATGTACATATTTTATAATTGAGGAGAGAGTTAATGCAAACCATTAAAATGGACGTGTAATAGTACGGATCCTTTATTTAACTTTGACTTAGGAAATGACACTATTTCTGCTACTTTGGCTCGTTGCTGATCATACACAAAAACATTTATTTTTAAAATTAAACTTTCAATTTCAAAGTCATGGAATTTTTAACTAGGGCGGCATTTACTAAATAATTGACTACAAAATGAAGGTTGCGTTTTTATTAAAATTGTTTATTGCCCATTGCACGATTATGGCTAGTGAGAACCACAAACTTCGTTAGATTCCGTCTGATATGATTAGCTCGAGCCCCAAATTTGGCTAATCATATGGCTATATGAATATCTAATCAACAAGATAATGTTCCTAAAATGATTACTATTCATTGTATATAAGAAATTTATTCAAAAAGCAATGTCTACATGCGACCGAAAATATTTCAGAGTCCAGCGCGGCGGATTCTGTCGTTTCATTGGATTTTAATGCACTTCCGATACCCTTCTTATCTCGAGACCATTCCAAAACTCAATTGCTGTCGACTGCCTCTCGGTCGCTTCCGGCTGCCGCTTTTATATAAACTGTGACATTCCTAACAAGCTTTAGTAGTGTACAAAACTTTTTCAATAATTATTGAAATGTTAATATGACGGCTGTTGTATTTTCTGTTCTTCAAGAATAGTTTATTTCCAACTTCTTCTTTACAAACCAGTGTACTATCATACTGAGGGAAGTACAAGAGTCCGTCCACGATGGTTGCGGCTTGGTAGCAGCGGTGTCTTCCGGTAGACGTCTTCTTGCTGGTTCTTCCCATAAGTGTTTCTTCTGGCTGTGTTCGGCGGTGGTAGTCGACGTTAGAACTGACTCATGGCGGCTGCGGGCTGTCCCTTTAAAGAGAACAGCGGCCAATAGGCTGTCTCGGTGGAATGCTACAGGTTGTTGTCTCTCCCAGCGGCGTCTAGGGAAAATAGTGCGTAATTAGATCTAGAAGCAGGTTATGTTGTACGCCCAACTATCAGATATTGCGTGTTGTCGTACTGCCAGTTTGCAGGCGTTCCATGTTAAGGCAGTACATATCCTCCTTTCCGGAGGGGGGGGGGTACCTCGAGGCGACGAGTCTACGGCGCCCTCGTGGTGTATTCCGCGGACCCTCGGAAATGGAGCTGGTGGTCTTCGACGGGCAGCTCGGAAACGGGTCAGTGGAGGCGTTGCCGGAGGAACCAGTGGCATTGGCGCATCTGCCACATTGGAGGAGGGCCCCGGAAGTGGTCTTGGCTGGTGGGGAGCTGGATGTCTCTGGTTCGTCGACGGTGCTGGTGGAGGCGGTGGCTGCGATGCAGGAGCTGTAACGCGACGTCAGCGATTAGATGGGAGCAGGGGATGCGGAGAGGAAGAGCTGGGAATTGGTACCTCCGGATTTGTTAGGGATGGATGGGGTTCGTGGTGGGGTGGGTATCGGGGATGGAGTTGATTGCGGTGGTGGCTTGCGGTGCAGCCGTCAATTTGGACATCATATAGTTGACGGCCCCCGAGGTCGAAGGATGACCCTGTGAAGCCACCCGGCTCTGGAACCAAACCCCTGGGCCCACACCAAGGAACCTGGGAGAAATCTCTGTTGTTGTTATCCTGTCTGGACCGTGGGTTTCAGTGTAGGCCGAAGAAGGCGTAACAGCGTCCGGGGTTGGCGGCCGTGGAGAAGTTCTGCTGGACTGTGGGTATCTATGGGCGTGGACCTGTAAGAAGATAGGAAAAGCGTGAGTGCTTCCTCTATGGAGTGGTCTTTGACTTATTTAGCCATTTGCGTCTTAAACGTTCGGAGCAGGCGTTCTGATCCTCCATTCGATTGCAGGTGGAAAGGAGGGGTGAGGATATGTGTTGGATTCCATTAGATGAACAGAATGTCGCAAATTCATAGCTTCTCAGTTGGGACCATTATTTGTAGCAATGGATGTTGGGAGATCTTCTAGGGAAAAGATTTTTGTTAAAGCTGCAATAGTGATTTCGGCTGTGACGGACGAACAACGGACAACATATGGAAAATGAGTGTAAGCATCTGTGACCAGGAGCCATTGATGGCCGAGGAATAGCCTTGCGAAGTCCTGATGGATGGGCTCCCAAGGTCCAGAAGGTGAGGGCCAGGACTGAAAGGATTGGGGGGGCGAGGAAGTTGCTGTGCACGCATGGAGCAGTGCTGGACCATTTGCGTGACATCTGCTGTAAGACCCATCCAAAAGGAAGTCCAACTGGTTTGTGTGTATACCAGATGAGTTCGTGAACAAACTCATTTGGTACACACACCTGAGCTACGTGCACAATGATCCCCATAAGTGTTTTATGATTCTCCGTGATACCTGCTACTTCCTAAATATGGAAAAGAGGATCCTGAACGTTCTGGCGACTTGCCGGGCCTGTCAGAAATCCAAGCCCCCCACAGTGTCTCACAATGCCCCTTTGTTCCCCATAATTCCGTATCGTTTACGAGAGAAGGCTGCCGTGGACTTGTTTGGGCCCCTACCACGGACAGCAAGTGTACACCATTACGTTTTTCTTGCTGTCGAATTGACCTCTAAATTCGTAACCCTTTCCCCTTAAAAAAAGCCACTAGCAAAACTGTGTCACAAGCTTTTGTGAAGGTCTTCCTGACCCATGTTAGGTGCATCGAGAAGGTCATATCGGACAATGGTCCCCAGTTTCGTTCTCCTGTCTGGAAGAGGACGCTCCAGCGGAGGCGAATAAAACCTATTTTCATTTCAGTTTATCACCCGGAGTCAAACCCATGCGAACATGTTATGAAAGAGCTGGGAAAATTGTGCCGCTTGTACTGCCACCGACGTCATCGAGCCTGGGATCAGTGTATAAAGGGGTTTCAGCATGTTATTAACGAGTTGCCGAGTAACTCCATTCTTATGCCTCTGAGGCTTGTCCTAAAAAATGAGAGTACAGAGGATAAGGTACGCGAGGTGGTGCCTCTCGATCCACCAGTTAACTTAAGACACAGAGCAGCTGTGGAGCGTGCTTTCAGCAATAATCGCATGGCCGCTGGAGAAGAGGCGCCAGCAAGATAAAGTGAGTCACGTGTTACGCAGCCTTGTGGTTGGGCAGAAAGTTCTGGTCAAGTCCAGAAAATTATCTAGTAAGTGCCATGGTTTGACGCAGAAATTCTTCCCCTTGTTTGTCGGTTCATTCCGTGTAAAGAGAATCGCGCATGAGAATGCCGTAGAACTCGACACCAACTCGATACCAGTCGGACTCCAAAATCTCATGGCGTACACCATGTGTCCAGTCTGAGGTTTTTGATAGAGTGGGCCAGAGGCATGTTTGTCATGGTCCCACGCGGTGTGAGTTGGTTGTTATGGTAATCCAGTCTACTGGACGACACGTGTAGCATCCGGTATAGACAATGCGGTGCTCCAGGTAGCTTGGGCAGCCACTTTGTGACAAGGCAAACACGCGTGATGAGTTTGACCAGGGGCACAAAGTAACATATACAGAGGAGCAGCCCTCCCTAAACCACTGTCCTATGCTCCCCTCGTAGTTCTGTAAGATGCTAGTAGGTGTCAGGTCGTTCCCTGGCTTAGGGTGCCTCTTGCAAGTCAGAGGGTAGCATGGAGGGGAGGCTGAGGGGAGAGCTCGTGCCGCCTGCCCTGAGGCCACGGTTGTGTCTGGCTTGCTGGCGTTTGAGGGGAGATGGTGGTGGGAAAAGCCGTTACCTGCCGCCTGCTCTGGCCAGTTTAAAGAGCTGCTTCTGACCGCAGTGCCATCATGGGACATCTTAAGGAACTGCTGGAAACCCTCCCTCCCCGCACCACTGAGCGTAGGACCGGGCCCTTACGGAGGTTTCTCGTCTGTATATACTTGTCTGTGCCAGGTGTGTACAAAGTCTCCCACAGCCACTCGCACCACAACAACTGTCCGTCCGCCTTATTCGGTCCGCGCAGGTACTGCATGTTGACAGACTGCGGGCACGTTGGGACACAAATGTAGCGTGTTATTATGGTGCCAGCTGCATGATTAAGAATGGTTAGGTGCGCCTCCAAGAGGCAGTGAGACTGTGTCACCTGATCTGTATCCAACTTGGCGGATGAAATCCCGCCCGCACACCGATGATCTTGGGTGTGCTTTCCTTGTTTTAGATAATAGTGTTTTTTGTGTGTATTTTACAGGTTCTAGGAAATAGTGTATTTTTGTGTATTATTTTGTGTACCAAATGTCTGAGGTGTACTGAGAGAGAAGTCTCGTGAGGGAAATGTGTTCGATTTCGGGGTTTGTTTTTCTTTACTGCAGTTTTTATCATGATGTCAGTGCAAATTGGTACTATATTTTCAACAGATGCAAGGAGGCAGCTTCAGCATTTAATTGGCTGGTGTATGCTCTTCAGTGTGGTGGAGCTGTTCTGGCTGATTTTACGTGTGTATTGTAGTTTGTTGTAACAGGAATTGAGGATGATTTCTTAGAGATATTACAGTGCGTAACAATATGTGTTCTCTCAAAGGCCGTAGCTGTCTAAATGTGTTTGGCGAGCTGTAACTTGGCTCAATCGAGCCTATCGAAGCCATGGTGGTAATGTTTTACTCCCGGAAGACGTGCTGTGTGTGTTTCTAGTTTGGCCCTCAGGTACCACGACGAGCAAGAGGGATGACTTGCGTCTGATTCTGAGGATAACGAACGGTATCGGTAGTTGGGATTAAAATCGGCGATGGTTCAGTAGTTGGAAGTAATATGTTGGAAAAGGGATTTTTCTTTGGGGGCTAGTAGCACTACAGCTTCCTCTAATCGGAGAGTACACCCCGCTATTCTTCTTCCCCTGTATCTCGTCCTCCTTGTGTGTGTGTGGATCTGTGAGTGCTAGTTGAAGAACACACCATAACAAGTCTGGAGCTATACCATTAAGAATGAGAAATTGTCATCTCACCAGTGTTTTTTCTATGTTAGACATTAATTTGTTTCATTTATGTTGTTTTGTAATAAGTAATGGCCCATATTTTTTGAAGTCAACGGGACCAACATTTTTTGTTGTTGTAAATTAATGTTTTGTGTAATGAGCGAGGGGTGAATAATTCTGGACAGTGAAGTTCATGTGTATCGTCCACTAAGGGTCACCTGACCAAGGAACGATGTTTACTCGTAAGGGCAAGTGAAGTGTGTTAGTACTCTGCAGAGACGTCACGTCTACGACCGAGCGCAGTAGCAGGCACACACGGTAAGGGCCGTCACCTCCGTCGCGAGTCACCGCTCGCTTATCTAGGGTGCACCAGCTGGGAAGCCCAGCTGACGTCACATAGCGGCGGGTCGCCGCCCTTGGTGTCTCCGGCTCCTGACCTTGGCGTGGCACAGTGAGCGTGCGTCCCAGCCACGCCACCTGGCCACAGACAAATATATACAGACGGGAAACCTCCGTAAAGGCCCGATCCCACGTTCAGGGGTGCGGGGAGGGAAGGTTGCGTAAGATGTCCCATGATGGCGCTGCGGTCAGAAGCAGCCTTTTAAAACTGGCCAGAGCAGGTGGCAGGTAGCCGCTATTACCACCACCACCTCCCCTCAAACGACGGCACGCCGGACACAGCCGTGGCCTCGTGGCAGGCGGCAAGAGCTCTCCCCTCAGCCTCCCCTCTACGCTACCCTCTGAAGCGCCTCTAGTGTGGTCTAACGGTACTAAGCCGGGGAACCGCCTGACACCTGCTAGCATATTACAGAACTACGAGGGGAGCGTAGGACAGTGGTTTAGGGGGGGGGGCTGCTTCTCTGTATATGTTACTCTGTGACTTGGCTGATGGCTGATGGCTGTTGGTGCACGAGGGGTCAGTGGGACAGCCACCCCGCCGTGTCACGAGCAGCGGGCAGCAGACGCGGCATACGCCACTGGTCTTATGTCAAGGGCCGCCCTGGTTTGCTGCAGCGCAGCAGTGCAACGATTCGCGGTGCGCTGTCCCTGGCGTGCCTCCGACCCCTGTCATCTGGTGTGTGACCCGCCCAGCACAGGCACACGACAGTGCGATGGGCTGCAGCTCAACCAGGTGCAGTCCTCACATGGTGGCTGAGCTGTAAGACGCAGTCAGAGGCCTAGGTAACAGTGGCGCACCTCGCACTCAGCTGCAACGTCCCTCATCCATAGCACCAGAGGTGTGACATCACCACCTTCCTCCTGTGTTTGACTAAAGCATCATGATGACCAGTCGAGCGAAGGGGCTTGGGTTTCGAGTCGTCAGCTTGCCATGTGTCGTACTCTACTCTAAACCCCACAGCACACAACATCCTCTCTTCGTAGTATGAGAGGTGGTGCAAGGATCAGTTACATTGTGCATCATGGAATCTCCTCTACCGATGACTTACGGTCAGAGCGAGATAAAAGGCATCTGCCAAACATGTTTGGGCGTTTGAATCTTGATGCTTAGAGTTTTACAAATTCTTACCTACATATATACAATTGTATTATTAGTGCTTCTGCACACAATGGATCTCCACATGCTCGTGCCCTCTTGTATGTCGGATGGTCATAAGGTTCACGTCATAATGTAACATTCTATTTATGCCTTGGCACATCATGGATCTACACCTCCATGAGCCCTTCAGGGATGTCGGACAGTCTTGTCACTACTAATTATGACGTCAGGTACGGCCACACCATTATTGAATACTCACTACTTACATGACGCGAGATAGTGCAGATCTACCTCAGGCAAGCTGATGCGCAGCCCATGGGACGAGTCTACCGTGAAACGAGGCCTTGACAGAGCGAGACATCCGAGGAGCTGGAGCGTCATCGGCAGTCTTCGACATTGTATAAAAATCGGCAAAGTAGTCATTTTTAATCCAGTGCGGAATGTAGCATCCTCCACGTCACCCAGTAAAGTATGTCCTCCCCGATGGCCCCAGAATTTTCGTATCAGTGAGCAAGGTCGAGACGTGCATAAATAAACTTCACCTCCTAGTGATTATTAAATATCAAAGGTGTCTTTTTTTTTTTTTTTTTTTTTTTTTTTTTTTTTTTTTTTTTTTAATAATGAAAGAAAGTAACTTTTAAATTTTTGTGAAAAAAATTCAGGCACAAGGCTTATGTTTGCTAATATTGTTAATGTTTGATAGTTGAAACTCATCTTTTTTTTAATCTGGATTTTCATGTAATGTCCCTGTCCTGGGCCTGACCAGCCCCCTGCGCACACCCTCTTTATTTTATCTGTAAATTTTCTATACTGATTCTGTGTTGGTGAACTATAGTTTCGCATCACTGTTCTGTTTATCAATGTGATCAGACATATACGATTTTCAGGAATAAGTTCCCAGGTTATTTACCTATGACATATTAAAATGATTGACTAATGGAGTCTAATAAAGTCATCTGAACACCAATCTCGTATTACGAAATTGGTTTCAGAATTTTTCATTCCCGGCAAGGTGGGTGTGATGAAACGCGTCCACTAGAAGTTTTCATTTCAGTTCTCAGACTTATAGAACAGCCCTGAGTGCTGTAAGAAACAAACCCATGCCATTGATCGCATGGATTCAACTAGTAGCTCAGTTGACTTTATGTTATCATCATTTACTTATTGCTTTTCCCCACATGACTGTACCCCAGAGTAACTGTGTCTGGTTGCGTGATGTATGATGTGCTGTATGGTAGGTAGTACCGCCGATGTTTCACTCCTGCATGCAGTATATTACACGATTCTTCCCATTCTGACTGCTTCGTATTTCGTCTGCACTGTGTCATGGCGGCTAGACTAGCTGAATGGTAGGAGTGCCAACCTTATCTCGGTACCAAAGAGGTCTATAGACTCACACAGTCGACCACGAGCGGCATTTGTCTAAGCAGGTGGATTCCACTGAAGGGGTTGGAATGTCGCTATCTTACCCCCACTCCCGGGGGTCGCTCCTGGAGCGGAGCAAAAAGCAGCGGTCTCGGCGGTCTGAACGGAAGGTAACAGGTAAAGGTGTTAGAATGCTAGTGGTTCTCACAGCGTAGTACTTTGAGCATGTGTGCCCTCATATAGGTTATCTTGAACTAAGTCTGTTTTTCACCAGCCTATCTCGTGCAGTAACCACGCCCATGTACTGCCTTCTAATTCATTTTCAGTTCCTGTAATAATACCATGCTTTATATAGATAGCTTTTGTAACGGTCATTTCTTGTGTGCAAATGTAGTTCCGTGAGGTGTGCTTTGTGCTTAGTTCAAAAACGTTCAAATGTTTGTAAAGGTTATGGAACCCGACTACGGGGTCATCAGTCCCTAAACTTACAAACTACTTATGAACTACTTACGAACTAGGACGGCACAAATATCCATGCCAGAGCGTGGATTCGAACCCCCGACCGTAGTGGCCGTGCAGACCGTGACTGTAGCGCCTCAGTCTCCTCGGCCACTGCGGCCGGCTTGTGCTTAGTGTGTGGGTACATAGTATGTCGGCAAATAGTATGTTGTCCCTTAGTATGTCGGCACTTAGTAGTGAGTAAGTAGTCCAGTGCCACATCATAAACAGCGCTAAGTATCTTAATTTAATTTGCCAGTCTAGTGAATTTTCGTTAGTACTTCTGTTTTAAGAGGTTTATTCCCGCGTACTTGGCAGATTTCGTTTATACTACTGTTTTAATAGTTTATTCTATCGTATTTGATAAATACCGTTGTGTTTAGTCTTCGTCTTTGACTGGTGTATTTCAAAACAAGCCAGAGACCGTTACTAAAGCTCGTTATCAGTCAGTCCAGTGCCAGCTGCCACCAGTGCAACATCGTAAACAGCGCTAAGCTTATTTTCTCGCGCGTTTGATAACGGTGTATCCACAGATATTCTTGTTTATTTTGAAAACTGCCGGACTCAGTTTTGTTGATTTGACAGTGTAGCTACCATTGACCACAGTTCAGTCAGTGAGCCAGCCGCCTTTATTAGAGTACTAGGCTACTTAAAAGTTGATTACTTAGTTTTCTACTTTCTGCAGTTAATTGTATCGATAGGATGGATAGGATGTGTGCCTGCTGTGTGCGGACGCAGGAGGAGTTGGCCGCAGTTCGTGAACAGCTGAGCGTGCCGTTGACTACGGTCAGCCGTCTTCAGGCTGCTGTCTCGGGGTGCAGCGATGGTGGGGAGTCTGGTGCGTCGAGTGGGACACCTCAGGTGTCTCATGCTTCGCTCCTTGTCCCTGCTACCGAGGCACCTTCAGGTGTACCGGACGTCGTCGAAACGCCTTCTCCGCAAGGGGAGTGGCGGGTTGTACGGCGTTCGCGTCGCTCGAGGCGGAAGGCCATTGTGGAGGCTGGACGTCCGTCCGCGCCCGTTCGTCCTGTGAGTGAACGTGTGCCCACTCCTTCAGCAGGGTCCGAGCAGGTGCACGGGGGGAGGGGATTATTAGTTACTGGGAGCACCAATGTTGGGCGCGTGATGGAGCCCCTTAGGCAGATAGCGTCGAGTTCCGGAAGGAATTCCAACGTGCACTCTGTGTGTCTGCCGGGGGGCCTCATCCGAGATGTGGAGGCGGCCTTGCCGGCGGCTATCGAGGGTGCGGGGTGCAGTCGACTGCAAGTCGTGGCTCACGTCGGCACCAATGACGCTTGTCGCTTGGGTTCTGAGGGCATCTTCAGGTCCTACGAGTGGCTGGCGGAATTGGTGAAGGCTGCTGCCTTCGCACGCGGGTGCAAGCAGAGCTGTCGATTTGTAGCATTGTTCCCAAGGTTGATCGGGGTCCTTTGGTTTGGAGCCGATTGGAGGGTCTGAACCAGAGGCTTCGCCGACTTTGACAGTCATGGCTGCAGATTTCTGAATCTTATCGGGTGGGGAATTTTAGGGTGCCCCTAGATAGATCAGGGGTGCACTACACCAAAGAAGCGGCTACTCGGGTAGCAGAGTACTTGTGGAGTGCACATGGTTTTTTTTTAGTCTAAGAGCTAACTCTCATGAGCACTCGCCTGTCAGCATTCAAACAGCGACTTCAGACCACGTTCGGAACAAAAATTCGAACATCAAAATAATAGCCGCGAACTTACAGAGTATTAGAAACAAAGTTCCCGAATTTGCCGCACTGCATGGAAGTTATTGCGCTCAGATAGTTTTAGGCACCGAAAGCTGGCTAAATCATGATGTGGCTAGTTCAGAAATATTTAGCGAAGCGTGGAATGTATATCGGAAAGATAGATCGGATACAACTGGAGGAGGAGTGTTCATTGCTGTGGACAAAGATATTGTTTCTACTGAGATCGAAGTTGAAAGTAACTGTGAAGTTATCTGGGCACGTATAACAGGTCCAAAAGAAGTAAAGTTAATAGTTGGGTGTTTTTACCGGTCCCCCAGTACTGCTGTAAGAGTTTTAGAATCATTCAAAGAAAGTCTACAGCAGGTAGTGCATAGGTATCCCGGCCGTGTAATATTAGTCGGAGGAGACTTCAACCTTAAGAGTATAGATTAGGACCTCGCTAGTTACATTCCAGGCGGTACCGACAAGCAGTCTTGCGAGCTACTTTTGGACACATTCTCCGAAAAAATCTTGAGCAGTTAAACCGGCAACCCACGCGCAATGGAAATATTTTAGACCTAATAGCCATGAATAGGCTTGACCTTATTAACGATGTTTGTGTAAGGAAAGGAATTAGTGATCATGATATCGTCATAACGTCGATGGTGACAACATAAACCAATCAAGAAGGCTAGGAGCGTGTTTTTGTTGGGAAGAGCCGATAAGCAAATGTTACGATCGCACTAAGAAAATGAATGGGCATCGTTTAATTCCGGTACTATGGATGTAGAGGAATTGCGGACTAAATTTAAGTACATTGTAAATAAAGGGTTAGAGAAATATGTGCCGGTAAAGACGATTAAGGAAGGAAAAGATCCACCGTGGTATAGTAATAATGTTAGAAAGCTGCTGCGAAAGCAAAGGCTGTTGCACTCTCGATTCAAAAAAGAACACGCAAATGATGACAGGCAAAAGTTAGTAGAGATTCGCGCCTCTATAAAAAGATCGATGCGCGAAGCATACAATAATTATCACAGCCATACCTTAGCAAAAGATCTTTCCGAGAACCCGAAAAAATTCTGGTCCTATGTAAAATCGATAAGCGGGTCAAACAAAGCTCACTGTCCAGTACCTCGTTGATCATTCCGGGGCAGAAATAGAAGAAAGCAAACGGAAAGCTAAAGTTCTAAATTTAACCTTTAAGAAATCTTTCACGCAGGAGGACCGCACAAATGTACCATCATTTGATAAACGTACTAATTCCGAAATTAGGACATAGCAATAGGTATTTCCGGTGTAGAAAAGCAGCTGAGAGAGCTAAATACGAAAAAGTCTGCTGGTCCAGATGGAATACCAGTTCGGTTTTACAAAGACTGTTCTGCGGCATTGGCCCCCTACTTAGCTTGCATTTATCGCGAATCTTTAATTCAGCGCAAAGTTCCTAGTGATTGGAAAAAAAGCGCAAGTGGCTCCCGTTTATAAGAAAGGCAAGAGAACTGACCCATACAATTACAGGCCATTATCGTTGACATCAGTTTCATGTAGATTTTTGTACCATATTCTCAGTTCGAATATAGTAACATTCCTTGAAATGGAAAAGCTTCTTTCCATGAATCAGCACGGGCTTAGGAAACATCGTTCATGTGAAACTCAGCTTGCCCTTTCCTCACATGACATCTTGCGAGCCATGGGTGAAGGGCAACAGAGGGATTGTGTTTTTTCGACTTCAAAAAGGCGTTCGACGCAGTGCCACACAGCAGACTGCTAACGAAGATACGAGCTTATGGAATAGGTTCACAGATTTGTGACTGGCTGGAAGGCTTCCTAAGTAATAGAACGCAGTTCGTTGTTCTCGACGGCGAGTGTTCATCAGAGACAAGTGTATCGTGAGGCGTGCCACAGGGGAGTGTGATAGGACCGCTATTATTTTCTATCTATATAAATGATCTGATGGACAGAGTGAGTTGTAATTTACGACTGTTTGCTAATGATGTTGTGGTGTATGGGAGGGTGTCGTCTGTAACTGACTGTAATAACATACAGGATGACTTAGACAAAATTTCTAGTTGGTGCGAAGAATGGCAGCTAGCTCTCAATGTAGAAAATAATAAGGTGATGCGCATAAATAGAAAAAAAACAATCCCATAATGATTGTAAGGTGTTATCTCCGTAATGCACCATAAGGTAAATTGCAGAGTATGTATGCAGATGTAGTATGTTAGCACGTAGTATGTGGCTCATAGTATGTAGGGGGTTAGAATGTTCGCACATAGAATGTTGGTGCATTGTATGTTGGTGGTTAGGATGTTGGTGCTTAGTATGTTGGCACTTAGTATCTAGGTGCTTAGTATGTTGGCTCATATTATGTTGGCTCGTAGTATGTTGGCTCCTAGTATGTTGGCTTGTAGTATGTTGGCTCAAAGTATCTAGTCTCTTAGTATGTTGGCTCATAGTATGATGGATCATTGTATGTTGGCTCATAGTATGTTGGCTCATAGTATGTTGACGCTTAGTATGTTGGCACATAGTATGTTGGCACATAGTATGTTGGCGAATAGAATGTTGGCGCATAGAATGTTGCTGCTTAGTATGTTGGCACTTAGTATGTCGGTGTAAGGAAGTTGGCGCATAGTATGTTGGCGCATAGTATGTTGGCACATAGTATGTTGGCGCTTAGTACGTTGGCGCTAAGTATGTAGGCACATAGTATGTTGGATCATAGTATGTTGGCTCACAGTATGTTGGCGCTTAGTATGTTGGTACTTAGAATTTTTGCTCATAGTATGTTGGTTCATAGTATGTTTGCTCATAGTATGTTGGCTCATAGTACATTGGCTCATAGTACGTTACCTCAAAGTACATTGGCACAAAGTATGTTGGCTCAAACTACGTTGGCTCAAAGTACGTTAGCTCAAAGTATGTTGGCTCAAAATATGTTGGCTCATACTATGTTCGCTCATAGTATGTTGGCTCAGTGTTCGTTTGCTCATAGTATGTTGGCGCTTAGTATGTTGGTGCCTAGTATGTTGGTTCATACTATTTTGGCTCATAGTCTGTTGGCTGATATTATGTTGTCTCATAGTATGTTGTCTCTTAGTATGTTGGCTCATAGTATGTTGGCTTATAGTATGTTGGCTCATAATACAATGGTGCTTAGTATGTTGGTGCTTAGTATGTTGTCTCATAGTATGTAGGATCACAGAATGTTAGCTCATAATATGATGGTGCTTAGTATGTTGGTGCTTAGTATGTTGGCACATAGTATGTTGCCACTTAGTATGTTGGCACTTAGTATGTTGCCTTTTGGCATGTTAGTGCTTAGTATGGTGGCGCTTAGTTTGTTGGCTCATAGTATGTTGTCACATAGTATGTTGGAACATAGTATGATAGTGTATAGTATGTTGACTCTTAGTATGTTGGCGCTTAGTATGTTGGCGCTTAGTATGTTGGCTTTTGGCATGATGGTGCTTAGTATTTTAGCTCATACTATGGTGGCTCATAGTATGTTGGCTCATAATATGTTTGTACCGTGTATGTTGGTGCTTAGAATGTTAGCAGTTGGTATGTGGGTGCTTAGTATGTTGGCTCATGTTATGTTTGCTAATAGTATGTTGGCTCATAGTATGTTGGCTCCTAGTATGTTGGCACATAGTTTGTTGGCGCATAGTATGATGATGCATAGTATGTTGACGCATAGTATGATGGTGCATAGTATGTTGACGCTTAGTATGTTGATGCATAGTATGTTGACGCATAGTATGATGGTGCATAGTATGTTGACGCTTAGTATGTTGATGTTTAGTATTTTGGCACATAGTATGTTGGCCCATAGAATGTTCGTGTATAGTATGTTGGTACATTGTATATTGGCGAATAGTATGTTGGCTCATAGTATGTTGGCGCAAAGTATGTTGGCACATAGTATGTTGGTATATAGTATGTTGACGCATAGTATGTTGGTGCATAGTATGCTGGCGCATAGTATGGTTGCACATAGTATGTTGGTACTTAGTATTTTGGAGATTAGTATATTGGCTCTTAGTATGTTGGTGCTTAGTATGTTGGCGCTTAGTATGTTGGCACATAGTATGTTGGTGCATAGTATGTTGGTGCACAGTATGTTGGCACATAGTATGTTGGCGTATAATATGTAGGCACAAAGTATGTTGGTCCATTGTATGCTTTCGCATAGTATGTTGGCGCTTATCATGTTGTTGCTTAGTATGTTGGCGCTTAGTATGTTGGTGCTTAGTATATAGGCGATTGGTATGTTGGTGCTTAGTATGTTGGCTCATAGTATGTTGGCGCATAGTACGTTGTTGCATAGTAATTTGGCGCTTAGTATGTTGACACTTAGTATGTTGGCTCATAGTATGTTGGCTCACAGTATGTTGGCTCACAGTATGTTTGCTCACAGTATGGTGGTGCTTAGAATGTTGGTGCTTAGTATGTTGGTTCATAGTATGTTGTCTCATAGTATGTTGGCTCATAGTTCTTTGGCTCATACCGTGTTGGCTCATAGTACGTTGTTCAAATGTTCAAATGTTTGTAGAGTCTATGGGACTTAACTACGGGGTCATCAGTCCCTAAACTTACAAACTACTTATGAACTAAGGACGGCACAAATATCAATGCCCGAGGTGGTTCGAACCCCCGACCGTAGTATCCGTAAAGACAGTGACTGCAGTGTCTAATTCCTCTCGGCCACCACGGCCGGCCATAGTATGTTTGCCTCATAATTTGTTGGCTCATCGAATTTTGGCAATTAGTTTGTTGGCGCATAGTAAGTTGGTGCATAGTAAGTTGGTGCATATCATGTTGTCACTTAGTATGTTGCCGCTTAGTATGTGGATGCTTAGTATGTTGGTACATAGTATGTTGGTACTTACTATGTTGGTGCTTAGTATGATGGCACTTATTATGTTAGCACTTAGTATGTTGGCACAGAGTATGTTGGCACAGAGTATGTTGGCACAGTGTGTTGGCGCTTAGTCTGTTGGCTCATAGTATATTGGATCATAGTTTGTTGGCTCATAATATGTTGGCTCATAGTATGTTCGCTCATAGTATGTTGGCACATAATATTTTTCGCTTGGTATGTTGGTGCTAGAATGTTGGCTCACAGTATCATGGCACTTAGTATGTTGGCACTTAGTATGTTGGCTGATAGTATGTTGTCTCATAGTATGTTGGCTCATAATATGTTGGCTCATAGTATGTTGGTGCTTAGAATGTTAGCTCATAGTATGTTGGCTCATAGTTTGTTGGCTCATAATATATTGGGTCACAGTATGTTGGGACACAGTATGTTGGGTCACAGTATGTTAAATAATAGTTTGTTGGCACTTAGTATGTTGGCGCATGGTATGTTGGCGAATAGTGTGTTGGCTCTTAGTTTGTTGGCACTTAGTTTGTTGGAGCTTAGTTTGTAGGCGCTTAGTATGTTGGCGTTTAGTATGTTGGCATTTAGTATGTTGGCGGTTAGTATGTTGGCTCCTAGTATGATGGCTCATGTGGGCTCATAGTATGTTGGTGCTCAGTATGGTGGCCCACAGTAGGCTCACATTATGTTGGCTTATAGTATGTTGGTGCTTAGTGTGTTGGCTCATAGTATTTGGCTCATAGTATGTTGGATCATAGTATGTTGGCTCATAGTATGTTGGCTCATAGAACATTGGCTAATAGTATGTTGTCCTTTGGTATGTTGGCTCATAGTATGTTGGTGCATTGTATGTTGGTGCATAGTATGTTGGCGTTTAGTATGTTGGCTCATAAGATTATCACTTGGTTCATAAAATCTTCCATTCTTGTGGACACGCGACCTTACGTTGGCATGTATGAAAAAATTGTGTGAAAAGTCTTGGTCGCAATTAGCTTTATTTCATGACGCGTTTCGAGAACATCATCATCAGCTTGTGGTACAAAAGAAGAAAATTACATTTTAGATGTATATAGATCGTAATTATGATATCTATAAGGAGTATAAACCATATTAATACATATATACTTACAAAAGATTTTAAAAAACGATGGGAATTACACCATCTTGGTAAAGATGCCTGATTACAAATTTAAAATACCATCATGGATGTCTGGTGAAGGTGTTCAACCAGACTTACATGCTCAACTGTGGTGAGAGGGGGGAAACACCGCAACAGGTAACCTAGGCCCCATTCGCCACCAGATGGCGCAGAGTTGGCATTGAAAGTTACGTGAATAAAGCTATACATAAAACATCTTGGGCATAGTATACTGTATGCAGTCATAGAAACTGTGAAAGTTGCGTGAATAAAACTACACATAAAACATCTTGGGACAATATACTGTGAGCAGTCATAAAAACTGTGAAAGACATTTCTACAAAAATGTGTTAAGTCATATAAAATTATACAAAACACCAATTCAAGCACACCAAAACCATTAACGGGACAGGGCGCACGACAAGGGAGGCGTGGGAGGGCCAAAGGATAGGATTTGGCGTTGCCAAATACAGCACAAACACATGACAAATGTTGAAAAATACGCAGCCCGGCCACTGCGACGTTACAGTGACACAGCCGCTCATCACAGGCTACAAGCTAACATTGCAGAAAAATCTTTCACAAGTATCAGGTAGAAAAATTATATGAAGGGGCAATATGTCATATAAAATTTATGTGCCATGATGTCGAGACAACTAACAAAGTCCGACAATATGAGTACAATCAAGGTTTAAAACCGAAAACAATGACAAAATAGGCAGTATACAGGCACCATTGAATCACAACAATTTTCATATAAGTGGTAGGTGGATGAGGTGTGGTGATTTTTCTTTCTTTTTTTTTTTTTTTTTTGTAAGTTGATTTTTTACAAAAAATAATACATGTTACATAAAACATAATATATGTTTTAAGATACAATGAACAATAGGACACATGAGACATGTCCAGTGGACAGCTGTGTTGAGGCATACATTTGAATAAGGTACAATTCTAAAGACTAAAATAGATCAACCATATGTCATAGATAAATGGCCTGTGTCAAAAAGGCTGGTAAGGAAAACTGATTAGCAGTTGGGTGGTTATAATAAAATGTAAAAATATTTTCAGGTTACAAAATTATACCTATGGTACAGTCATCTGTTAGATAAATTTTGTCATATGTGGAACTAACCAAAATTTGATCACACATAGTCAAAATGGGGGTAAGGAAAATTGACTAGCAGTTGGGTAGTTATAATAAAATATAAACTATTTTCATGTTAATAATTATACCTGTGGACAGTCATCTTTTAAAAACTATTGTCATATGTGAAATTAACCTTATCTGATCACACATAGTCAAAATGGGGGTAAGGAAATTGACTAGCAGTTGGGTGGTTATAATAAAATGTAAAACATTTTCAGGTTACAAAATTATACCTATGGTATAGTCATCTTTTAAAATATATTGTCATATGTGTAACTAAATCAAATCTGATCATACATAGTCAGACACTAAATATAACAGTATTAAAAAGAGGGATACATAAAATATTAACAATGGATAATACCTGATGGTAAGAAAAATGTAAAGGTGTGATAAATTACAGGTTATGCCTGTAGTACAGTCATATTCTTATTTGGATATAATCTAAACATAAACAAACTGAACATTCATAGTCATGGAATAATATGGCCAGTACATACAAGATTTTTTTTTTTGGTACTGGATATTGGATACAATCTTAGTGGTTATAAGGCAATGTAGAAGGTATTATAGGTTGTACCCTATACCTGTGGTGCTCAAGACAAAGAAATATTGAAGTATATATATGTATAAATTTTAAAAGTGATAACTTGCCATAAATGAGACATATCCAAAGTTCAGATGGAACAAAATAAATATGCATGGACACCTACTGGTGTGAGCATATATAATATACAGACGATAAAGGATAATGAAATGTATTGTAAGAATGACAATATGCCATAAAATGAACTATGTGCAAAGTTGAGTTGGTACACAATGATAAAGGTGCATGGACACCTAGTATGAGCATATATGATGTACATTAAAAAATAATAATAATAATTCAGAGTATCTAATTTAGAGATGTTAAAATAAATGTGTGGGTGTGTCAGATACTAAAGTTACACTAACAGTAAAACTGATTAAAACTATCAATGAGGCTGGCATCTCTTTGTCATTAATATGTTTTTTTCCCTTTCTGGATATGATTAAGAGGAGATAGTAAAGTAATAAAGAAGGGGGGGGGTATCTATAGGAACGGCACTGGGCCAGTGATATACAAGTGGGTGCATGGCATGAAAGAGAATCATATGCTGGGTAAAGGTATGTGGTGAAGTGTGGAACCTATTTAAGACCTCTTAGGGTATCATCAAACAACTGAAAATACCAATTTCTATCGAAACCTTCTTGCTCATTCAGCATGTGGTGTGGTTCACATATTCGGTGTGTATAAATTGCAAACTCTTCCATCACATCAAGGAAGCGACTGGAGGGTGCCAAGTGCAGTATTTTTAGGCCTTGATCAATTTGGTGCAGCTGATGTCCCTTTTTCTGTAAATGCTGACCTAAAGCTGAAGTATTACTTGGATAACCATGTTCTCTATATCTGGTATGAAAATCTCTCCCAGTTTTGCCAATATAAAATTTGTCACAACCCCCACATTGGATCCTATAAACCCCAGATTTTTTGAACTTGTTCCTTTGTTTGACCCCCACTTGATGTCTTAACTTCTTAAAGGTACTCTGCTGTGTAGTATATGCCACTTTTATATTTTTCTTTTTTAGTATATTAGCTATCTTTTCACAATAGGTGCCTTTGTAAGTAAGGGTGGCATATTTGCCATTATTCTTCCCAGTTTTAGGTTGCCTCCTGTTCTTTATTGATTTAAATAATCTACGTATGCTACGCCCTGAATACCCATTGGCAATTCCTACTTGTATGATTGTCTGGAGTTCCTTCTCCATATCCTCATCATTCATGTTTATTTTGAGCATCCTGTGGATCATTGACCGAAAATAGGCCCATTTATAGACTCTGGGATGGCAAGAATCATTGCTTATAATGATGTCAGTACATGTGGGTTTCCTGAACACCGAGAAAGATAATTCCTGATTTTGTTTTGCAATGGTCAGGTCGAGGTAGTTGATAGCATTATTGACCTCTTGCTCTATTGTAAATTGAATATTGGGATGTAAAGTATTGAAGGTATTGTTGAGTTCTAAAATCTCTGCTTCAGATCCATCAAAAATTAACAGGATGTCATCTACATAGAGGAAATATCCAATGATTTGGGGAACTAAGGCCGAGTCAGAAGATAAAAACTTACACTCCAGGCTGTTAATAAAAATGTCCGCCAATGTGCCTGCCAAAGAATTACCCATTGCTAGTCCGTTTTCCTGAGAGTATATCTTATTATTGAATGTGAACGAGTTGAAAGAGAGAGAAATCCTCAACAGTTCTAACAACTCTACCGATTCCCCAACGCTAAGTTTTTTATAGTGCATTAGATTGTTCTGAACTATGTTCAGTGTTTCATCTAGGGGAACAAATTGTAATTAAGACCTTTATTTAGCACAATCATTTCATCGTCTGTGAAGGAGGTGTTAGTCAGATTAACTACTCTAGGTGCAAACTTGTGCTTATGTACATCATGGGACTTTTTTGAATTACTAGAATCACACAATTTTCTCAGTTTTCGTTCCTGTATACAGTATATTATGTGTTTGTCCTCTTCAATAACAGTATTGATGAGAGCACTCACCTCTTTGAAGATTGCACTCGGTAATAGTTTTTCGAAATCAGATTCGATCACTGAAGCCTTCTTGATCATAATAGATTTAACTTTGTATCCATCACGAATTTCACTTTTTACAAAAGTCATTTCGGATCTACGCACTATTCTGGCAAAATTCTTTGAGTAATTTTTGCACTTTATCTTAGCATAATTAGGAACTACATCATAACGAACGCATTTCCTATTATAACGAACTTTCATAAAAGCGCGCATTGCCTTCCTTCTTGCTAAAAACCACATCTTCACTCTGTCCATTGCCCGACGAGGCACAATGTTTACCACTTGGTTCATAAAACCATCCATTCTTGTTGGACACGCGACCTTACGTTGGCATGTATGAAAAAATTGTTGAAATGTCTTGGTCGCAGTTAGCTTTATTTCATGACGCGTTTCGAGAACATCATCATCAGACTGTGGTACAAAAGAAGAAAATTACATTTTAGATGTATATAGAACGTAATTATGATATCTATAAGGAGTATAAACCATATTAATACATATATACTTACAAAAGATTTTAAAAAACGATGGGAATTACACCATCTTGGTATAGATGCCTGATTACAAATTTAAAATACCATCATGGATGTCTGGTGAAGGTGTTCAACCAGACATACATGCTCAACTGTGGTGAGAGGGGGGAAACACCGCAACAGGTAACCTAGGCCCCATTCGCCACCAGATGGCGCAGGGTTGGCATTGAAAGTTACGTGAATAAAGCTATACATAAAACATCTTGGGCATAGTATACTGTATGCAGTCATAGAAACTGTGAAAGTTGCGTGAATAAAACTACACATAAAACATCTTGGGACAATATACTGTGAGCAGTCATAAAAACTGTGAAAGACATTTCTACAAAAATGTGTTAAGTCATATAAAATTATACAAAAAACCAATTGAAGCACACCAAAACCATTAACGGGACAGGGCACACGACAAGGGAGGCGTGGGAGGGCCAAAGGATAGGATTTGGCGTTGCCAAATACAGCACAAACACATGACAAATGTTAAAAAATACGCAGCCCGGCCACTGCGACGTTAATATGGTTTATACTCCTTATAGATATCATAATTACGTTCTATATACATCTAAAATGTAATTTTCTTCTTTTGTACCACAGTCTGATGATGATGTTCTCGAAACGCGTCATGAAATAAAGCTAATTGCGACCAAGACTTTTCACACAATTTTTTCATACAGGCTCATAAGATGTTGGCGCCAAGTATGTTGGAGCTAGTATGTTGGCTCATAGTATGTTGGCTCATAATAAGATGGTGCTTAGTATGTTGGTGCTTAGTATGTTGGCTCATAGTATGTTGGCTCATATAATGTTGGCTAATAGTATGTTGGCTCATCGTGTGTTGTCTCATGGTATGTTGGCTCACAGTATGTTGGCTCATAGTATGTTGGCGCTTAGTATGTTGGTGCTTAGTATATAGGCGCTTAGTATGTTGGTGCTTACTATGTTGGCCCATAGTATGTTGACGCATAGTATGTTGTTGCAGAGTAATTTGGCACTTGGTATGTTGACACCTAGTATGTTGGCGCATAGTATGTTGGCACTTAGAATGTTTGCTTATAATATGTCGGCTCATAATATGAAGCTGCTTAGTATGTTGGCACTTAGTATGTTTGCTCATATTATGTTGGATCAAAGTATGTTGGCTCATAGTACTTTGTGTTATAGTATGTTGGCTCATAGTATGTTGGCACATAGTATGTTGGCATTTAGTATGTTTGCTTATAATATGTCGGCTCATAAGGTGCTTAGTATGTTTGCTCATATTATTTTGGATCATAGTACGTTGGCTCATAGTATGTTGTGTCATAGTATGTTGGCTCATAGTATTTTGGCACATAGTATGTTGGGACTTAGTAAGTTGGCACTTAGTGTGTTGGCACTAATTATATTGGCTCATAGTATGTTGGCTAATATTATGTTTACTCATAGTACGTTGGCTCATAGTATGTTGTCCCTCAGTATGTTGGCCCTTGGTATGTTGTTGTTGAGTATTCGGAGGTTAGTATGTTGGCTCATAGTATGTTGGCGCATAGTATGTTGGTTCATAGTATGTAGGCGCATAGTATGTTCGCACAAAGTATGTTGGAGCATAGTATGTTGGTGCATAGTTTTTTGGTGCTTAGTATGTAGCCCCGTATTGTTTTGGCTCATACTATATTGGCTCATAGTATAATGGCTCATAGTATGATGTCTTATAATATGTTGGCACTTAGTATGTTGGCTCATAGTATGTTGGCTCATGGTATGTTGGGTCAAAGTATGTTGGCTCATAGTATGTTGGCTCATAGTATGTTGGCACATAGTATATTGGCTCATAGTATGTTGGCTCATATTATGTTGGTGCATAGTATGTTGGTGCATAGTATGTTGGTGCATAGGATGTTAGCTCGTAGTATGTTGGCGCTTAGTATGTTGGCTCATAGTATGTTGGCACTCAGTACGTTGGCACATATTATGTTGGCGCTTAGTGTGTTGGCGCTTAGTATGTTGGCCTAAGGTATTTTGTGCTTAGTATGTTGGTGCATAGTATGATATCACTTAGTATATTCGCTGAGAGTATGTTTGCTCATAGTATGTTGGTTCATAGTATGTTTGCACATAGTATGTTTGCTCATAGTATGTTTGGGATTGTATGTTGGCTCATAGTATGTTGGCTCATAGTATGTTGGTGCATAGTATGTTTTTGCATAGAATGTTGGTGCTTAGTATTTTGTCAATTAATATGTTGGCACTTATTATGTTAGTGCTTAGTAAGTTGGTGCTTAGTATGTTGGCTCATTGTATGTTGGCTCATAATATTATGTTGCTTAGTATGTTGGCACTTAGTATTTTAGCTCATAGAATGTTGGCTCATAGTATGTTGGCTCATAGTATGTTGGCTCATAGTATGTCGCCACATAGTATGTTGGCTCATAGTATGTTGGCGCTAAGAATGTTGATGCTTTGTATGTTGGCTCATTGTATGTTGGCTCATAGTATGTTGGCTGATAGTATGTTGGCTCATAGTTTGTTGGCACATTGTATTTTGGCGATCAGTATGTTGGTAATGGTGCTTGGTATGTTGGCACTTAGTATGTTGGCACTTCGTATATTGGTGCTTACTAATTGGCGGTTAGTATGTTGGTTCATACTATGTAGGCACATAGTATGTTAGCACAAAGCATGTTGGCTCATAGTATGTTCGCTCATATTATGTTGGATCATAGTATGTTAGCGCTTAGTATAAGAGTCCATAGAATATTGGCACTTAGTATGTTGGCACTTAGTATGTGGATGCATAGTATGTTGGCACTTAGTATGTTGGTTCATGGTATATTGCCACATAGTATGTCGGCACTTAGTATGTTGGCGCTTAGTATGTAGATGCTTAGTATGATGGTGCTTAGTACATTGGGGCTTAGAAAGTTGGCGCTGTGTATCTTGGCTCATTGTATGTTCGCTCATAGTATGTTTGCTGATAGTATGTTGGGTCATAGTATGTTGGCACATTGTAATTTGGCGCTCAGTATGTTGGCACTTAGTGTGTTGGCACTTAGTATGATTGCACTTAGTGTGTTGGCTATTAGTATGTTGGCTCATAGTATGTTGGATCATAGTGTGTTGGCTCATAGTATCTTGGCTAATACTATGTTGGCACGTAGTATTTTGGCGATTAGTATGTTGGCACTTGGTTTGTTTGAGCTTTGTATGTTGGCTCATAGTATGATGGTGCTTAGTATGTTGGCACTTAGTGTGTTAGCTCATAGTATGTTGGTGCTTAGAAATTTGGCTCATAGTATGTTGGCTCATAGTATGTTGGCTCATTGTATGTAAGCTCAAAGTATGTTGGGTCATAGTATGTTGGGTCACAGTATGTTAAATCATAGTATGTTGGCACTTAGTATGCTGGCACATAGTATGTTGGCACATAGTTTGTTGACTCTTAGTATGTTGGCACTTAGTATGTTGGAGCTAGTATGTAGGTGCTTAGTATGTTAGCGCTTAGTGTGTTGGCAGTTAGTATATTGTGCTTACTATGTTGACTCATAGTATGTTGACTCATTGTATGTTGGCTCATAGTATGTTGGTGCTTAGTATGTTGGCGCTTAGTATGTTGGGTCATAGTATGTTTACTCATAGTTTGTTGGCTCACAATATTTGGGTCATATTATGTTGGATCATAGTATGATGGTGCTTAGAATGGTGGCACTTAGTATGTTGACTCATAGTATGTTGGCTCGTAGTATGTTGGCTCATAGGATTTCTGCTCATAGTATGTAGGCGCTTAGTTTGTTGGCGTTTAGTATGTTGGCTCATAGTATGTTGCCTCATAGTATGCTGTCTCATAGTGTCTTTGTGCATACATTATTGGCGCTTAATACATTGGCTTAGTACTTTGGCTCTTATTATGTTGCCGCTTAGTATGTTGGCACTCTGTATGTTGGCTCATAGTATGTTAGCTCATTGTATGTCAGCTCAGAGTATTTTGACTCATAGTATGTTGGCTCATAGTATGTTTTAGCATAGTATTTTGGTGCAAATGATGTTGGTGCTTATTATCTTGGCACTAAGTATGTTTGTGCTTAGTATGTTGGAATTTGGTATGTTTTTGCTTAGTATTTTGGCGATTAGTATGTTGGCACTTTGTATATTGGTGCTTAGTATTTGGTGCTCAGTATGTTAGCTCATATTATGTTGGCTCATAGTATGTTGGCTCATAGTATATTGGCACATAGTATGTTTGCTCATAGTTTATTGGCTCATAGTATGATGGCTCATAGTATGTTTGCTCAGAGTATGTTTGGTCCATGTATTTTGGCTTATAGTATGTTTGCTCATAGTATGTTGGCACTTATTATATTGGCGCTTAGAATGATGGCTCATAGTATGTTGGATCATACTATGTTGCCTCATAGTATGTTGGCTCATTATATGTTGGCTCACAGTATGTTGGCTCATGGTATGTTTGCTCGTAGTATATTGGCTCATAGTATGTTTCGTCCACGTATTCGTGCATAGAATGTTGGTGCATAGTATATTGGCTCATAGTATGTTGGCTCACAGAGTGTTTGCTCTTAGTATATTGGCTCATTGTATATTGGTGCATAGTATGTTGGCGCATAGTATGTTAACTCTTAGTATGTAGGCTCATAGTATGTTGGTGCATATTATGTTGGTGCATAGTATGTTGGTGCATAGTATGTTGGTGGCACTTAGTATGTTGGCATTTGGTATGTTGATGCTTAGGATGTTGGTGCTTAGTATTTTAGCTCATAGTAAGTTGGCTCATAGTATGTTGGCTCATGGTATGTTTGCTCATAGTATATTGGCTCATAGTATGTTGGCTCCTAGTATGTTTGCTCATGGTATGTTTCATCCATGTATGGTGGCTCATAGTATGTTAGCACATAGTGTGTTGGCACATAGCATGTTGGCACATAGTATGTTGGCGCATAGTATGTTGAAGCTTAGTATATTAGTGCATAGTATGTTGGCGCTTAGTATGTTGGCACTTAGTATGTTGGCGTTTAGTATGATGGCTCATAGTATGTTGGATCATAGTATGATGGCACATAGTATGTTTGCAGTTAGTATGTTGGCTTATAGTATGTTGGCACATAGTATTTTGGCGATTAGTATATTGGTGCTTAGTATGTTGGCGCTTAGTATGTTAGCTCTTAGTATGATTGTGCTTAGTATGTTCGCACTTAGTATGTCTGCTCATAGTATTTTGGCTCATACTATGTTGGCACTTAGATCATTGGCTCATAGTAAGTTGGCTCTCAGTATGTTGGCTCATAGTATGTTGGCTCATTGTATGTAGGCACATAGTATGTTGGTGCATAGTATGTTGCTGCATAGCATGTTGGTGCATAGGATGTTGGGCATAGTATGTTGATACATAGCATGTTGGCACATAGTTTGTTGGCACATATTATGTTGACGCATAGTATGTTAACGCATATTATGTCAGTGCTTAATATGTAGGGCTTCGTTTGCTGGCTCATAGTATGTTGGCTCACAGTATAATGGTACTTAGTACCTTGGAGCTTAGTATGTTGGCTCATGGGATGTTGGCGCATTATATGTTGGCACTTAGTATTTTTTTGGTTAGTATGTTGGCGCTTAGTATTTGTGTCATGTTATGTTTGGTCATAGTATATTGGCTCATAGTATGTTGGCTCTTAGTATGTTGGCTCATAATATGATGGTGCTTAGTATGTTGGCTCATAGTATGTTGGCTCATGTTCCTTCAGTATAGTCTCATTTACTTAGACTACCATCTCTTATCCTTGTTGTGCTCTTCTATATGTTCATCTTATACGCTCCTTTCAAGGCAATGTTCATTACTTACAATTGCTGTTCCTGGTGCTATGCTGTCTCTGACAGAATTACAATGCCATCGCCAAAACACAACGTTTTTATTTCTTCAATCTGAACTTTAATTTCTTCTCAGAATTTTCCTTGCTCTCTTTCACAGCTTGCTCAATGTACCACCTGAAGAACACTGGAAAAATACTACAACTTTGTCTTACTCCCCACCCAACCAATGCTTCCATTTTATGCCCTTCGACTCTAATAACTGATGCCTGGTTAACACACAAGTTGTAAACCTGCCGCTCCTTAGTTTATACCGCTACTGACATCCGAATTTGAAAGAGAGTATTCCAGTCAATATTGTCAAAAGCTTTCTGCTAATCTACTAAAGCTAGAAATGTTGGTTTGCCTATCCTTAATCTAAGATGAGTCGTGAGTATTGTTTCACCGCGGTGCAATGGCTGAGCCTTGTAAGGTGCCTCGCTGCGGAGGTTCGAGTCTGGTAGAATACACGATTGTGTAAGATGACAACGCCTCGCCGAGTAAACATGAAGAATTAGTTTAAGTAGTTTGTAAGTTTAGGAACTGATGACAGTAGTAGTTTTGGCCAATAGATTTACAAACAACATTTTTAGTATTGCCTCCCGTGTTCCTGTATTTCCCCTAAATCCAAACGGACCTTCCCGAGGAAACTACACTCCTGGCTATTAAAACTGTTACACCACGAAGATGTGCTGCAGACGCGAAATTTAACCGACAGCTAGAAGATGCTGTGATATGCAAATGATTAGCTTTTCAGAGCATTCACACTAGGTTGGCGCCGGTGGCAACACCTACAATGTGCTGACATGAGGAAAATTTCCAACCGATTTCTCACACACAGACAGCAGTTGACCGGCGTTACCTGGTGAAACATTATTGTGATGCCTCGTGTAAGGGGGAGAAATGCGTACCATCGCCTGAAGACCGATTTGATGTGTTCTTTCAGCAAGGGGCCAATCTTATCAGACAGAAAACCCCAGAACGGCAAGAAAGCATGTTCTTTCTCGTTCTAACGACGTTGATGACTCTCTGATTCTCTAAGAACTGAATACTTTACTGCCACATTTTAGAAAGTTTTGTCTTAAGATTTAATAACAATTGGTATGAAATATAACACCTTACTTCTCTGTGTACCGTACTCATTGTAGCTAGTAAGTTTGGTTTCGTTAAACTGCATTAAGAAGTCGTAATGATAGGTAATTGTCAGGTAGTTTGGAGAATTTATTACCCCGCTTAAGAATGCCACTTTCTCAAAGACAAAGGTATGAAAGTAAAAACACGTTTGCATCGGTTTCTTTCTAAGTGTGTCTTTCGAATCAAATTACATCTGTCAGATACTACTTACTTTTCTGTCTGCAGTCGTAACTAGTCACGATCTGAAGAAGAAATGTGGTAGAAAACTGTTTATAAAACAAGGTGAATTACCTGGTACGAGACAAAGAATGAAGGTTTTCAAACAAACACATTAATTAATGTTGGAAAACTAATTTACTTCCCTGGAATTATTTCTAGACCTTGCGTAAACACATGAAAATTAATTGGCCGTCATGCATGTAAATTGATATTTACACCGTAACACACAGTTCCGTGAAAACAAGACACTTTACTCGAATGAAAACATGTCTGATTTCAAACCACTCAGCACCAAAAATCACCAGGAACTCACTTGATGCGTCTTATAAGGTTCCGGGTGACTTTTCTGAGCTTTTACGAACATAAATGACTGTTTTTAACCTTTTGACATCACCGTGAAGAAAACAGTAAAACGAAATTTATATTAAATTCTTCTCCAACTTAATTATATCAGTTCGTATGATTTGCGGGATTCGTATTCAAACAAGCTCTGCTACGATTAATCTTGTATTAAAAGTGTCCTGTTGAAACTAAATTATCTCAATGTTTGTCCCTAAATTGCACTAACAAATTACCCTCCTGGTCATAAAATAAGTTGCCTATTGAGCTCACGCACACCTGCTGTGACGATATGCCTATGTTCTTATACTGCCCATAACAACATCTCTTCTCGCTCTACATGCTCGGTGGATCCACTTCCTCCTCTAAAGTCATTATCCGTTTTCCCTAATTATTACTTCCCCTTTTACTGTTTTACGCTCGTGATCGCAGGCAGTATTTGTTCATGATCCGTGTAAGACACTTCCACCAAACACGGGATGCAGTGAATGAGAGTTGATGGTATGGTAATTAATTCAAGACTAGTAGCAACACCTACTATCATGATTCTAGCGACTAAAATAAGTTCCCTAGCCAGTCACTGCCATTATACGACGAACAATATGAGGCAGAAGACTTTTGGTAGTCCATTCCATCCACAATTGATTAGGTTATATTAGTTGGTTCGTTTCATAGATCCGTTTTGAGGTGATCCTCGTGGATGTGAAACATGCCATTTTTTTCAAGTTTATAATATTACTAATACAGGTACATACACTTTTTACAAGCTGAAATTATAATAATACTAATACTAAAGATACATGCATCATTTGGTTCTATTTATGAGTTCGTCAGTGTAGTAGTAGGAGTTGGCCACTAGAAAGTCTTTTAGGCTTCCCTTAAACTGATCTTTATTTGTAGCTAAATTTTTTATGGTTGTTGATAAATTATTAAAAATATGTGTTCATGAATAGTGGACCCATTTTTGAGCTAAAGTAAGTGCTTTTAAGTCGTTATGTAGATCATTTTTGTTCCTAGTATTGTAGGTATGAACTGAGCTGTTTGTTGGGAAAAGGAATATATTATTTATGACGAATTTCATTAAGGAATAAATATACTGAGAGGCAGTAGTTAATACATCCAGTTCTTTGAAGAGGCTTCTGCAGGATGTCTGTGAATTTACACCAAAAGTAATACGTATTACAAGTTTTTGGACTCAGAAAACTTTTGCTTGTCTTGAAGAGTTACCCCAAAATATTATACCATATGACATTATGGAATGAAAGTAAGCAAAGTATGCAAGCTTTTTATTTTATTTTTATTTTTATGTCTCCTATGTCTGATACCACTAATATTGCAGATACAGATTTTTAAGTCGTTTCTGCAGTTCTGTGATGTGGTCCTCTCAACTGAATTTATTATCAAGCAGTAATTACAGGAATTTTATACTGTCAACCTCTTCTGTCTGCGTCTCTTCATACTTTATGCATATACTGCATGGGAATCTCTTACATGTTCTGAACTGCACGTAATGAGTCTTTTAAAATTTTAATGTCAATGAGTTGGTTTTAAACCATTTATTAATGTTACTGAAAATATCATTAGCAGACATTTATAAAACTAAGCTCAACATGCTATTTATTGCAATACTTGTATCATCAGCAAACAAAACGAACTCTGCTTCTGCATTGTAACCGATGAGAGGTCATTAATGCATACAAGAAAAAGTAATGGTCCTAAGATGGATCCTTGTCGAACACCACATGTAATTTCTTCCCAAGCTGATGATGACTGTTGGCTTAATTCACTAGTCCCTTCCACTGACACCCGTTGTTTCCTGTTAGCAAGGTACAACTTGAACCATTTTGGAGCAAGTCCCGTGATACCATAGAATTCTAATTTACTTAAAAGGATGTTATGGTTCACACAATCAAATGGCTTTGATAAATCACAGAAAATACCTGCTGCTTGTAATTTATTATCTAATTAATTAAGTAGATTCTCACTGTAGGTGTAAACAGCCTTTCGATATCGGAACCTTTCAGAAATCCAAGCTGTGTTCTAGACAATATGTCATTTGAGGTTAGAATTTTTGAAAATGCCGGTAAAAGTGAAATCGGTCTGTAGTTTGATGATAAGCAACGAGTTGGCTGGATGGTTTCAGTAGGACGTACCTCTCATAGTTTGTGTTGAGGATGTAATAACTGAATGATTTTACACACATAAAGAAGTGTTGCTTCACCTGAATACCCAAGGTGAATGTTTATATTGTAATAAGAACAGAGTTCCTTAGATTGTCCATAGACGTCACTCAACCCAAATGAGCAGTGCCAATGTGACGGAGTGAAAAAGATGGTCGATAAGTTACAGTTAAACTAACAGAAATTAGAAATCATATGGAGACACATAAACACTGTGTTCATCTCTCGTTCTGTTTGGGAATGCAACAGAAGACGAAACGATTAGTATTGATATGAGGTACCCTCCGCTACAGACCATTTCGTGGGTTGTGGAGTATGTACTTACATGTATAGGTATCCCATTTAACACTCTGTTAGTAGCTGTTAGTGATTAGCTATTTGGTTTTGTGTAGCCACATTTGTGTTTAGTATCAATCTGTCACCCCATTATCGTAGACGGAAAGTGCCTGAGTCACCTTATAAAGGAACTATATTTGTTAGGGTTCATGTCCTGTTCTTCTAATTCCGGCGTGACTGTACACCAACAACGTCACCTGGAACTTCTTTCTAGTGATTAGTTGAGAATTCGTTGAAATCGGGTGTTCTGCCCGATATCAGCATCGAATAACAACGTCGAAATATCGTGACTGGAAGACCCTGATATTCTTCAGAATAACCGATTTCAACTAGATGTCGGCCAGTTGGATTCCTGGATGATGAAATCCGGCTGTAAACCCGTGAATAAGATCAACATTTACACTACTGGCCATGAAAATTACTACACCAAGAAGAAATGCAGATGATAAACGGGTATTCATTACACAAATATATTATACTATAACTGACATGTGATTACATTTTCACGCAATTTGGGTGCATAGGTCCTGAGAAGTCAGTACCCAGAACAACCACCACTGGCCGTAATAACGACCTCGATACGCCTGGGCATTGAGTCAAACAGAGCTTGGATGCCGTGTACAGGGACAGATGCCCATGCAGCTTCAACATGATACCACAGTTCATAAAGAGTAGTGACTGGCGAATTGTGACGAGACAGTTGATCGGCCACCATTGACCAGACGTTTTCATTTGGCGAGAGATCTGAAGAATGTGCTGGTCAAGGCAGCAGTCGAACATTTTCCGTATCCAGAAAGGCCTGTAAAGGACCTGCAACATACGGTCGTGCATTATCCTGCTGAAATGTAGGGTTTCGCAGGGATCGAATGAAGAGTAGAGTCACGGGTCGTAACACATCTGAAATGTAATGGCCACTGTTCTAAGAGCTGTCGATGCGAACTTGAGGTGGCCGAGACGTATACCATCACGCCGGGAGATACGCCAGTATGGCCATGACGAATACTTGCTTCCAATGTACATTCACCGCGATGTCGACAAACACGGACGAGACGATCATGATGCAGTAAACAGAATCTGGATTCATCCGAAAAAATGACGTTTTGCCATTCGTGCACCCAGGTTAGTCGTTACGTACACCATCGCAGGCGCTCCTGTCTGTGATGCAGCGTCAAGGGTAACAGCAGCCATGGTCTCCGAGCTGATAGTCCATGCTGCTGCAAACGTCATCCAACAGTTCGTGCATATGGTTGTTGTCTTGCAAACGTCCCATCTGTTGCCTCAGGAATGGAGACGTGGCTACACGATCCGTTACAGCCATGCGGATAAGATGCCTGTCAGCTCGACTGCTAGTGATACGAGACCGTTGGGATCCAGCACGGCGTTCCCTATTGCGCTCCTGAACCCACCGATTCCATATTCTGCTAACAGTCACTGGATCGCGACCAACGCGAGCAGCAATTTTGCGATACAATAAACCGCAATCGCGATAGGCTACAATCCGACCTTTATCAAAGTCGATAACGTGATGGTTCGCATTTCTCCTCCTTACATGAGGCATCACATCAACGTTTCACCAGGTAACGCCGGTCAACTGCTGTTTGTGTATGAGAAATCGGTTGGAACGTTTCCTCATGTCAGCACGTTCTAGGTGTTGCCACCGGCGCAAACCTTGTGTGAATGCTCTGAAAAGCTAATCGTTTGCACATAATAGAATTTTCTTCCTGTCGGTTAAATTTCGCGTCTATAACACGAAATCTTCGTGGTGTAGCAATTTTAATGGCCACGAGTGCATTAGGCCGAAAAAAAGTTCTCAATTACGATAATCTTTCTCCAATTGTTGTGCTTCGTTACAACGGCGAGGTTATATCGTCTAGGATTGATTTTGTGAGCATAAAGATGAATTTCTCGTCAGTGTGGGATTCGTTTCAGTTGAGATCAATAGAGATAATCCAGAATAGAGGTTTACGATTAGTTTCAGCCAGCGCAAAGCGTCTCGAAGATGATCGGCCAAACCTAATGGCCGATGCTGCCAGAGAGCTCCCGGTAGGAGCTACACCCAAATATTCGGGAGTGTACATTTCTCGAATAGCCATGCAATATATTGTTTTCTCTTACATGTACAGGGTGTACAAAAATGTGCGGCACAAATTGAAGACGTAATGTGATATGAACATGAGTCCAAAACACTTTGGTACAATTGCACCCGTTTCTCTTTAACGCAGTGATGGGGAAACACAAAGAACAGAACGCACCACACATGCAACTCTCTTTCGCAGGAAATGTGAAAGGTGCCCTCCGCGAGCACTTGAACACCTGATACAACTCGCCCTCGTTGTCATCCTGTCAATGTTGAAGTCGGAATTGTTGGTGACAATTTCCTAAGGCCTCACGTTCTTCCACGCAGGCTAATTTGAAACACGTTCATAAAGCTTCCTGGCAGATTAAAATTGTGTGTCGGAAGGTTCGGACCTGGGGCCTTTGCCTTTCGCGAACAAGTTCTCTACCGTCCGAGCTATCCCGGCACTAATAGATGGTACAGCGCATGCCGCGAAAGCTTCGAATCTCGATCCCGGCACACAATTTTAATCTCCCAGGAAGTTTCATATCAGCGTACACTCAGCTGCAGAGTGAAAGTCTCGTTCTACAGGAAAAAAAAAAAAATTTGTTTTACGTGTTATTAACTGTGGTGGCTGTTGTTGTGATGTTTGAGCAACATAACAAACCTGACCTTAATTTCGTGGTTGGTTACGTTAAACTCGTGATTAATTCAAGTGGTGTAGTTAAATTTTGAAAATATTAAGCAAGACAATCAGTGTAATTAACAAATACTATGGCCCTATCTGACAAACTTTTCAAAAGATCACTCACGTTTCCTTTCCTTACAAAATCTCCTACAGAGACTGCGCACACACCGATAGCAGAAATTAACTTACTCCGTCTGTGCAATGCGTGCGACTCAATTAGTACGCTAATGGTAATGATAATTTAGAAAATTATGAATAGTAGGATTTTTAACATCAAGTGATTGGCAAATGGGTGCATTCCAACCACTATAGTCAGTATCTAATGAAAATTAATTCACTCAAGCAAATAGGAAATTTAAGTAAATCAGTCTTAATTGATGCTATGCATACGGCAATTGTACGAGTTTGGTTCTTTATAGGATAGATGTGGCGGTGGCTATTATTGTTGAACTCAGTGTAAAACGAATTAGAAAAATTATTCATTAAGTCAACTATCTGTTATCTTTTACCATCAATTTTAGCAAAATTGTCTCTAACAATTAATGACACTCACTTGATTGTAAAATTGTGTAGACATATTATTCATGCATTATTGAGGATTGTCATGCTACTCGTGTGTGGTTAATTAGTTGTTCAAATAAGGTAGAAAAAGTACTGTCTAATGTTCCTGTATTTAAACAAAACTTAAACATGCATTCACAGCAAATTACAACCAATAGCATTTAACTTATCTTATTTATCAGTCCAGCGACGTGGTACACTGCAGTCATATAAATAGTACATAAATTCATACAGATATCATTTTGATGGTGGCTCCTCCTTTGGCAGCTTGCTAGCAGTTCGCCGTGATGCTTCGCGAATCGCGTAATTAATCGCGACCGTTAGCGTCCGCGATGACGCTACCGCGTTTCGGACGTCTGGGACGGTTACCGAACACGTAACGAATTTCTGCCTCAGCAGAACGAACGAATAAATGTTTCATTAAGATCAATTCTTACTTCACTGGTTTCACATAAACTTTCATATCGTTGCACTTCTAACAAATTATAACTTTCACTTTGTTTTAACTTTATTACTTATATTGTTTGAGCACTCCACGAACTGCGTACGAACGTCTGATATACGTCAAGAGGCGGCAGATACTGCTGCTTGCCTGCTCTCCCATAGGGGAGCGCTGCTATACGATTGAGTCTCTGACGTGAGGAGACATATCGATAACTGTTAGCAGAGACATATTTTACAGTGACAAATTAAACATAACAAGTAATCACAGTCATATAGAAAACAAACAAAGTACAAATAAAATAATATATACATAAACAATTACAATACAGATAATAAATAAATGACAGAAAACGTTCACAGTTAAGTTACTTATATACATTATGCATCACGATAATTAAGTAAGTCACATAAGAAGTTAATTACTACATATTCACTATAAACAGGTTCAAACGAATAATATGTTCAAAATGAAGCACATTCCTCGTTATAATGTAAGGCTTACCTTAAGGGTAACCTTACAGTATCAGACACAGATTACAACTGTAACAAATATCTGAATAAAACATGTTACTATATGTATATTGTGTATGGATCCACACCTGATCCACTAATTGTTTTGGGCAGTCGGTATGGAAAAGTAGTTTAAGATATCCTATTTCTTGCGACAAAAATTAAAAAAAAAGTACGTTTACTATACTTTTCTCAAGACGGTACTTACTTTTCGGATTTGCGTCGAATGAGTGAAAGTGATGAATCTCGGGCTTCAAAGGGCGACGTTTCGACGAGTGACATACTCATCACCTTCCAGGCGAAGTGCCAAGCTTTTGCAGATGACGAACTATTCGTACCTCCGCGTGGCCCCCTCCCCCTCTCACCGTCGGGCCACAAAAGGCTGGGCCCAGTGGTGAGGTAAGCGAGTGCGCCGCTCGCATCCCCGTCAGAGCATTCTGGCCAGGTCTCACCAGCAAGACTGTTCTCGGTGCGCTCTCGACGTATTTCGACTATTGCTGGATTCCGCCGGCCGCGGTGGCCGAGGTGACTGAGGCGCTCCAGTCACGGTCAGCACGGCCACTACGGTCGGGAGTTCGAATCCCCCCTCAGGCATGGATACTTGTGCCGTCTATAGTCTTAGCTAGTTCATAAGTAGTTTGTAAACTTAGGGACTGATGACCCCGTAGTTAAGTCTCATAAGTTGTACAAACATTTGAAACATTTTTTGCTGGATTCCATGCCACTCTCAGTTGGTATCCGTGGTCCCTTTTCAACAAATTCTCTTGTACCCGTATTTCTACAGATTCTATTATGACGCTGTCCCAATAGCTGTCGGCCCGGCACTGCTCCCTTGTGTTCTCAAAGTCAAAGGTATGATTATATATACAGGGTGTTTCACTAAGTGAGTTTGCGTCTGTAACTTATAAAATAATAGGTGACGGGAAATTTTAATGCGGTAGGTCAACACAAGAAATGTTACACTTTCTGCGGAGCTATGAACATAGTTTATTGTATCATTTTACAAAGAGTTACACCACAAAGATATAATTTTTTAAATGGGACAATAGTTTTTTCTATCGTGTATTGAGTTAGTTTAAACCAGCTGCGTCCAAATCAATTTAAACTACATTCCTATCACTCTTAGTTTGAGAGCTACAACCCTTCAAAGTTCCGGGGGCGGAGGCTGCGATAGCGTAGCTGACTGGCCGAGTGGCTATCCCCTGGGACAAGGCCCACTGTCTCATGACCACCAGCCAGTCAGCTACGCTGTCGTAGCCTCCGCCCCCTAAACTTTGAAGGGTTGTAGCTCCCAAACTAACAGTGATAGGAATGTAGTTTAAATTGATTTGGACGCAGCTGGTTTCAACGAATCCAATGCATGATAGAAAAACTACTGTTCCATTTAAAAAAATATATCTTTGTGGTGTAACTCTTTGGAAAATGATACAATAAACTATGTTCATAGCTCCGCAGAAAGTGTAACATTTATTGTGTTGACCTACCGCATTAAAATTTCCCGTCACCTATTATTTTATAAGTTACAGAGGCACACACTTAGTGAAACACCCTGTACATATGATCAAAAAAGTCAGTATAAATTTGAAAACTTAATAAGTCACGGAATAATGTAGATAGAGAGGTAAAAATTGACACACATGTTTGGAATGACATGGGGTTTTATAAAGGAAAAAAAGTTTTAAAAAATGCCCGACAGATGGCGCTGGACAGCAAAACGTCAGTGACTGCGCAAGGCGGGTGAGAGGTACGCCGATATGTTACAGAATCGCATTATCCCCAGACTGGCTGATAAACACCTGCTGGAACGTACGATTTTTATACAGGATGGCGTTCCATCCCATATCGCTAGACGTGTGAAAGATCTCTTGCACGCGTCTTTTGGTGGTGATCGTGTGCGCAGCCGCCACTTTCGTCATGCTTGGCCTCCCAGGTCCCCAGACCTCAGTCCGTGCGATTATTGGCTTTGGGGTTACCTGAAGTCGCAAGTGTATCGTGATCGACTGACATCTCTCGGGATGCTGGAAGACAGCATCCGACGCCAATGCCTCACCATAACTCCGGACATGCTTTACAGTGCTGTTCACCACATTATTCCTCGACTACAGCTATCGTTGAGGAATGATGGTGAACATATTGAACATTTCCTGTAAAGAACATCATCTTTGTTTTGTCTTAATTTGTTATGCTAATTATTGCTTTTCTGACCAGATGAAGCGCTATCTGTCGGACATTTTTTGAACTTTTTTTGGGTTCTAATAAAACTCCGTGTTATTCCAAGTATGTGTGTCAATTTTTACCTCTCAATCTACATTATTCCGTGATTTGTTACGTTTTCAAATTTGTACTGACTTTTTGATCACCCAGTATTTTCTCTCTCTCTCTCTTTTATATTTTATTATTATTTTTTTTTTCGTTTCTTTTTACTGTTCTCTGCTACAGCACATTTTTCTGTCTGTCCAAGTCACACATATCTCAAATTCAAATGTTTGTAAAGCTTATGGGACTTAAATACGGGGTCATCAGCCCCTAAACTTACAAACTACGTATGAACTAGCTAACCCTAAGGAGGGCACAAATATCCATGCCCGAGGGGGGATTCGAACCCCCGACCGTAGTGGCCGTGCAGAACGTGACTGAAGCGCCTCAGTCCCCTCGGCCACCGCGGCCGGCCGGACATATTTGATACGTTCTTTACATCGTATCTAGATGCATTGCTGTGTCTGTTCAATGTACTTACGACCACTTTTGCAGGCAATGCTATATATTCCTGTTGTGTTGACTTTGAGTGGATTTTTTACCGAGACTATCAACTCTTTCGTTTTCGGCGGTAGTTGAAAGACAGCTTTGATGTTCGATGTTTTCAGTAGCCGTTAAATTCTGGCTGACTGCGTCCAAGATGTAGCAGAATGGCGAGTCTTCGGTCGGTCTTCTTTCTCCTCTCGATTTTCGGCAAACTTTCTCTTCTTGAAGGGTCTACTACTCTGAGTTTCCGAGTAGTCATTTTTCCTAACTACATCTCTTAAGTGTTGCAGTTAACCTGAGAGGCTTTTTTTGGTCATAGATGATGCGTGCCCTGTATTCCAAGATGGTCAGTACTCTCTGCAGTTGCGCCTGATGGTGGCAGCTAGTTGCATGTAGGTACGGGTCTGTGTGCGTCTTCTTTCTATATACTGAATGGCCTAGTGTGCCTCCCGCCTTCTTCCTAATTGATATATCAAGATATGGAAGCCAGCCATTATCCTCTACTTCCATGGTGAAAGCAATGCTGTCATCGATGTTGTTTAGGTGGTCCATGAACTCGTCCAGAACCTGCCTGCCATGTTGCCAAATTACGAATGTCGCGTCGACATTGCAGAATATTACGCTTGGATTTGAGGTGAGCAGTTTGTAGGCCTCCCTATTCAAAGTGTTCTACGTGAAGATTCGCGATCCCTGGAACAAGTGAATATATTTTGGCCGCTCCATCCTCCGTAAAATTATCCATTGCACTTGAAGTAGGTGGTCGTTAGTGCAAGTTCAAAGAGCTATTTGAGACTCGTAGTGTTGTCACATCAGCCTCAAGGCGTCCTGCAGAGGTACTTCCGTGAACGAAGACGCGACATCAAAGTTCAAGAGTAGGTCATCTGTTTGTATTCGAAGACATTATTGATAAATCTGAAGCATTGATTTAAAATTTGTAGTGCGGCCGGGAATCGAACCCGAATCTCCATGATTACTAGGGAGACGTCTTAACCGTTAGACTACCACACCACTAACGATGAAGGCTCCTTGGAATAGTCTATGTAGGATTTCCCTCCACATCACAAACTTAAATTCAGTTTCTGTGTTCCAAAGATAATTGCCACTACTGCCAAGGCTCTCCATGCAGCGGAATAGCACCTCAGCACTGGACATGGTGGAACAATCCTGTTAAGGTGAAATAAATATCAATTAATACAAATAAACAATCCCAGAGACGGATTTACGTCTCAAATATGTCAAAGACACTATTGATAAATCTGAAGCATTCAATTAAAATTTAGGTTTGGCCGGGAATCGAACCGGGACCTCCATGCTTACTAGGCAGATGTCTTAACTGTTAGACTACCACACCACTAACGATTAAAGCGCCTTCCTATTACCTTAGCAGCTGAGGTGCTATTCCGCTGCATGGAGAGCCTTGGCAGTAGTGGCAATTATCTTTGGAACACAGAAGTTGAATTAAAGTTTGTGATGTGGAGGGAAATCGTACATAGACTATTCCAAGGCGCCTTCATCGTTATTGGTGTGGTAGACTGTTAAGACGTCTGCCTCGTAAGCATGGAGGTCTGGATTCGATTCCCGGCCGCACCACAAATTTTAATTCAATGCTTCAGATTTATCAATAATGTCTTTGTCATATTTGAGACGTAAATCCGTCTCTGGGATTGTTTATTTGTATTAATTGATGTTTGTATTCGAATATCCTTCAGTATTCTTAAGAATTCTGCTTTTTCACACGATGAGTCAGTGTCCTACCAGTGGTAGTGTCGCCAGATATTTGACCAGTTCATAATCAGGAGCATTAATAGTGTCCAATATACGCTGTAAGGGATCCCATCTTTGTGAATATTGGGCATAAGTGAAACTCCTTTTCTAAGTCTACAGTCTAAGTCTAACAAAATTTTCTCGAGGACCCCCTCATCAAGCCACTATTGTGACAAGGACTCCTATTAATTCCTAAGCCAGCAATGTTTCTTCGATGTTAAATGGCGTATCAGTAATTCGTCTTTGAACAGTATTATTTGAGAGCGGGACAGTTTCTATTACCTTAGCAGCTGTATCACCTAACATTCTCTTGCAAAGTACTATTGCTGATGGCACTATAAATTCCTCAGCAATTGTGTGGTTTTTCTCACATTTAACAACAAGCTGAGCCATCTCGTAAGCCGCAAGGGTTGCATTTACATTACCAGAGTGTTTGATAATTGTTTTAAGAAATGTTTTCAACTTCCCTAATTGAATTTTGAAGAAATCTAATAACTTACTTTTGTACTCTGGGTTTTTTGTTTCAAGATGGCGCCGTAGTTTTGCTGGTTTCATACATTTATTTGAAAGGCTTTCATAGCAAATTACACATTGAGGTTTAGGCAGCTGCTAAGGTCCAGAGAACGTAAAACCGATTTCCAAGTAATAAGAGTTATATTTTCTAATTTTTCCAGTCAGCTCAATAGTGTTCTTGTAAGGGTTAGGTTCAAGGGACACCGACGATTTAGCTTCGATGGACACTGAGAACTTCGGTTCGAGAGTCCCTGACTTACTTGCTTGAAATGCATTATCTTCGTCTTCGTCTGTAGGCCTTCTCGTTTTAACCAACCACGTTTTAACCAACGGTCCATTTTTAACTACGCTTACTGTAGCTTCCGCGAAAAACAACGCTTTAAAAACACTACCGTTCTAATACAGAATATGTAAACAAAACGGTCTGTGAAAGCAGTGGCAATTAGTTAACAATGGCCGATTGTCGTCTGAAATGCGAGTTTCTGTGGAAAGTGACTGTCAGTTGTCAGCTGCAAAGAGGCAGCGCACGCAGTCTAACGGCATACAACAGAACTATTTGCCTCTATCTAATTCTAGTTTTGCGCTATAGTGTGCTAGTGTCGGCGCTAGGAAGACGCTAGCGCAGAAGTTAGCTATCGCTAAAGATCTGCTTATTCAGGTAAAATGGTAAAGCAATCAACAATCCGAAGATTGGTTTGAACACCTTAGTGCTTTACTAGGCATGGACCTGTTTGGAGATGGTATACTGTTGCCTTCCTCCGACCTTCGAACTGACTTACCCAGCCAGTTATAGGGGGGACCTACAGTTTAACGTGGGTTCCGAACCACGGTGCTACTCGGTACTTTTCACATAAGCAATACTGGCAGAAGGGAAACAAGTGGAAAGTGACAGATAACAATCCTAGAACCTAACGGGGATCGAACCCGCGACCTTTGCATTTGTAGTCTGGCACTCTACCACTGTGCAACTGAGGCGCACCTTATGCAGGTAGCTGAAAAAAAAACCTTCTCATCGTACGAAATGTATTTAATATATATTTTTTATTCAAATAGCATCTTGCGGATCCCTCTGGCATAGCTCTCGGACCCCTGGGGGTCCGTAGAAAATGTTCAAATGTTTGTATAGCTTATGGGACTTAACTACGGGGTCATTAGTACCTAAACTTACAAACTACTTACGAACTAGCTAACGCTAAGAACGGTACAAATATCCATGCCCGAGGGGGGATTAGAACCCCCGACCGTAGTGGCCGTGCAGACCGTGACTGGAGCGCCTCAGTCCCCTCGGCCAGCGCGGCCGGCGGGTCCGTAGACCACCTGTTGGGAACCACTGGTCTACAGAAACAATTGTCCTTTCTTTGCTTTCCCACGTGATCCCTTTTTCAAACAAGTAGCCATTGTGGCTGTAATGAAGGTGCATGGGATGGTGTGTTGCAGTGGTGCAGAAGAAGACTCAGAGTTGGATTTCTGGTAGAGCGTCTTGACAGGCAATTGAAGGCTCAGGTGCTTGCCAGAGAGGCAGTTTGACTGAGTGCTGCCCTCCCTTGCCCGCGTTTGCATAACGATCGGCTCTTGAGGCAGGAGGTCCACGTCCTTTCATCGTAGCCTCTCTCCTGTCGAGAGTCCGGTAACGACGCCTGCAGGAAAACACGGCCCTTGGCCGAGACAGCCCAGCCTGTTCGCTGTGTCACTGCAAAGGCAGTACACGCGGTGTGCTATTCTACGGCCTGGTTGTACTGCATGCATGAAAGACTACAAGCTATTCCAAGACCTGCGATGTCAAAGAATTATATGATCATCGCGATAATAATGGTGCCATTGTTGATTACATAAACTTGTTCGGTTTCTTCTTAGAATTCCTCCATAATATGTCACGTACACAGGAAACGACAGAATATTACTGTTATCCAACGCTGATGTTGTACATTAGCTGTTCCATTATGATGAATTATGTCGGGAAAACAAGTGCAAACATCAAAAAGTTTTGCAACCTGTGTATGACAGAAAACACATTTCTTCCGGAGCAACGTTGACATGATTCGAAAAACTTGCTCCTTTGAACAGCCACAAAATGTCCCAATCTGTCGAAAGTACACCCATTTTATTGTACAGTGCGTTTAAACACGATGTTCCTGGTACTGCAGTGTGACGTGTACACATCGCAGGACACTGAAACTTCGTAGATACATTCAGTTATCGGTCCACTCGCGGAGTAGGAGGAAATGAAATAATAAAAAAAATTAAAAAAGTAATAATAGTCACTCTTTCTTCCACCAAACGCAATTCTACATCTACATCTACATAGATATTCTGCAAAACACATTTAAGTGCCTTTCTCTACCGTTCCATAGCGCGGAAAAAGAACACCTAAATCGTTCGATTTTCGATCTGATTTCTCTTATTTTATTGTGATGGTCATATCTCCCTATGTAGGTGGGTGCTAGCAAAATATTTTCACGTTCAGAAATAAAATTCGTTGATTGAAATTTCGCTAATAGATCTCGCTCCAACGAATAACATCTTTTTTTAATGATTTTCAACTCAAATCGTGCAACATTTCCGTGGCGCTTTCCCCCCTGTAACTTGATAAAACGAAACGAGCTGCTCTTCTCTGGACCATCTCAATGTCGTCCGTCAGTCCCACCTGGTGAGAGTCCCACAATGGGCAACAGTACTGCAGGAGAGGACGCATAAGTGTGCTGTAGGCAGTCTCTTGGGTGGAGCTGTTAAATCTTCGAAGCATTTTGCCAATGAAACTTAACCTTTGGTTCGCCTTCCCCACAATATTTTCTATGTGTTCTCTCCAGTCCAAGATGTTCGTAAAACAACTAGGTATTTGCTAGAATTTACGACCTTAAGGTTTGACTGTTTTATCGTGTAATTGATGTTCAGCGGATTTCTTTTCGTGTTCATGTGTATTACTTCACACTTTCCATTATTTAGTATTAATTGACAATTTTCGCACCATGTAGAAATTTTGTCTAAATCTCTTTGCAGCTGCTACTGATCCTCTGTTGACTTAACTAACCGATAAACGTCAGCATCATCCGCGAACAGTCTAATGGAGCTATTTAGATTGTCTCCTAAATCGTTTATCAACACAAGAAAGAGTAGGGGAACCTAGAACGCTTTCCTGGGAAACGCCAGATATCACTTCTGTTTTACTCGATGACTTATCGTCAATTACTCGAACTGTGTCCTTTCTGATAGGAAATCGTAAAACCAATCGCACAATAGGGCGATATTCCATAAGCACGCAATTATGGCGCTATAAGCAGTTAAATGTGGTATGGATGCAGGAATGATCAAACAAAATGCTAACCGTGATTCTGGCACATTTATTGTGATATAGTCACAAGTTAAAACATGTCTTCAGTATGATCTTCCGATTCGACAATATGCTCCATCCGTAACACTTCGCGATCGACAACTGTGCGCGACCTGTCGATATGTCGTCGTATGCTATCCTTCAGATTAGAAAGAATTCAGATACATCTATGACAGATACGATACTTTAAATATCCCAACAACCAGAGGTCACATGGATTTAAGGTCGGGGGATGTGGAAGGCCTTGCATCTTGAAAGTGACTAGATATGATGCGGTCGTCACCGAAGGTTTCTTGAAGCACATAATACACCTGACGATCAACAGTGTTTCGTGCTTGCAAAATTGGAATCACGTGTTGCAGGTGGAGGGCTTTAAAATGGGCGAATGTCACTGTCAACCATCAGCCCCACGATGTCTCATCTCCTCGAAGAATAACGTACCGATAACGAAGGTGTTCATGAAAGCACTTTACACACCCAGTAACAGCAGTGGATGTTCCTACACAAAGTGTGGGGGAGTAGAACGCAATGTGCGACAGTTCCGTGCAATCACAACTACGTACATTCTAAAATGTACATCGTCCATCTAAACAATATTCTCTGGCCACTGTAGTCCATTTCCATCCGTGTCAAAGAAACCAAGGACAACATCACAGCACTGTGGCCTATCGTGAGGCTGCATTTGATGCATATTACAATTCTTGTAGGGATATGAGAATAAAAAGGGCCACGTAATCTCTTGAACTGTAGACTAGTGGAGAGACAATTCCTGTGTTTTAGCTCGAGCACTGGCTGTAGAATTTGAGGTCTGTACCAGTGGCGGCTCGTACAAAATTTGACCAGCGTGCTACAATATTACAAAAATAAACAGGAATCAAAATATACTGAAATAAAAAGTCAACATTTGTATGAATGCCTTTAATTAAATATCAATTAATACTGTATTGACAGTGAGACCTTCAGGGGATTCTATAACAGCGCTGCCAACTGCATGTATTCACTGCAGGTAGTAAATATAACGTTTAAAAAATATGAATTTCATTTACAGAAACTAAAAATTTAGACTCAGAGGTATTCGAATACGACCCTCACACAGGTAGGTTTGAGAGACAACGCGCAAGACGCCTGAGCCAGCACGCTATTTGACTCTGTATGCCGCAATATTCTTCATATACTATTCTTCCGAAGTCGTTACACGCAGTGCGAAGAGAAATATTGATCTGGTGCTGCAGTCGGTCTCAGCACACATAAGTCGCCAGGCATGACGTCACGTCTGCGCATGCGCAGTAGCGAACAGACGACTGCGCCGCCTCTCTGCGCACGTACCAGCGCGGCTGAATCACACTTCAGCACATGGAGCTGGTTTCCAGCTATCGCGGCGAGAGCGCTCCAAAATGCGTTTTCATCCTTATTACTAGCATTCTAATACGCATTTGAAAGGAATTGGCATAATTTTATTGTGATATGTGGCTCGTATTCCAAGAGAAAGGATGTATTTTTATAGCGATTTCTCGCTTGCATTCGAAGAGAAATGGCATAATTTTAGAAATATATTTACAGTGTTCTGCAGCACATTATCACCAGCCGCCACTGGTATATACTGCACAGCAAAGGCAACAGTTACAGCAACTCAATCACCAATCGCCATGGGAGTGGGACGCCTACCTCTCTCTCTCTGATGCACCACTTAATTCACCCGTTTCCTCAGATTTCTTGATCATTATAGCCCATCGATTGACATGGTGTCTCTTCACAGCTGTTTCTGTCGGCGATATTCCCGCAATGGTGCGCTTCTGTTGCTGGCGCTCTGATAAAACAATTTACCAGCAGTGTGCGGTCTTTTTTCCCGGTGACCATTGCAGTTCATAGGGAAAACTTGAAACTTCTTAAGCCTTTACACCAATAACCACTTCGTAAACGACATCGACAGGCATTACCAAACAACCAAACAGCATACTGATGTCAAAACAGAAAAATGTCGCATTCTTACCGCTTCCAGAGCCACATTTTTGACTTGTGGCAGAAAGTGGAACTATAATTTTTTCAGAATACAACGGGAGCGCATCGATTGCCGAACATACCCACGAAGTTTCAGCGTCCTGCTTTGTGTACAGCCCGCACTGCAGCACTCGGGACAACCAGTTTAACCCTGATGTCAAAAATGAGTAAACTTCTAATAATTTTCACAATAGTTACTTTTATTAGTGTCATAAGAGATGAATAAAAGAAAATTTAAATAAAAAATTTCTTTAATGTAGTTTCACTGCGAAACCACTGGGACACACAGTTTTGAACCGGCTATGATTTCGAGAGGTATCTTTTAAAGCGGTCTTTCCCCGGGCACAATCCCACATTACACCGTTACAATAACATTTTGTTTTGTGAACGCGGGTTCGATCCCCGCCAGGTTCTAGGATTTTTATCTGTCACTTTCCACTTCTTCCACCTCTGGCAGCGTTGCTGATGTGAAAAATATCGAGTAGCGCCGTGCTTCGGAACCCGCGTTAAACTGTAGTTCCCACTATAACTGGCTGGGTAAGCTAGTTCGAAGGTCGGCGGAAGGCAACGACATACTACATCCAAATAGGGCCAAGCCTAGTAAAGCACTGTGGTGTTCAAACCACTGCTTTACCTTACCTTTAATAATTAATACAACACAGATACACAAACAGCGAGGCAGTGATACGTTGCAGATGTCGTAAACACAAAATATGACCTGTTTAGAATATATTATTTTTCTTTTAATAAGTTTTCTTTGTGTAAACTTATTTTGTTTATCGACCGTAATTTGTTTAAATTCATGAGCACAGTAATTCTGAAAATTGCACTGGAAAGAGGACTGGAAAATCTATCTGAAGAACACTTCGCCGCGTTGGAGTGGCCAAGCGCATTCAGGCACTATGCTCCGATCGCCGAGGCCGTTCACCGTTGGGGTCCGAATCCCCCCTCGGGCATGGATGTTTGTTTCGTTTTTAGTATAAGGTAGTTCATAAGTAGATTGTAAGTTTAGGGACTGATGATCCGGTGGTTAAGTCCCTTAAGGTATGCATACATTTGAATTTTTGAAGGACTCTTTACTTAAATAATTGCTTGAATATTCATTGTGTGATGTCCGAAATACTTATTTGTCAGTCATGCTGAAAATATTCATTTGTTTAAAAATTTGGGGGTAATGTTAGAAATTAAAGTATGTATTTACATTAAAATTTTAGTGCGCGTCTAACGATGCGAGCATATCAACATTTCAATCATCAGCAACTATCATTTAAAAAGTTTTGTACAGTACTGTGAGAATCACTAAACCTCTTTAGGGGACGAATTACAGGAATGACGTCACAGATTGAATTTAAACGGCAGCTGGACCGGCCGAGGGTAGTGGACGGCAAAGCAGTCGATGGCGTTTGAGTTTTGAAGCGGTATCAACGGCAGATGTGTATCGGGAGTTCAGTGGAATCCAGTGTGACGACAGATGTTCAACATAGCTGCAGAATCCGACGAGATGGACTCTAATATATTCTGGACGTATGTGTACTTTGAGTTTTGAAACAGTATTCGGAACTCGGAAATTTTTCATTGCATTCTGGCTTTTTTTTCTTTTGTGTAGAACAATGAACTTTAATAGCAATCATTTTAGGAACACTATCCAAATGATTAAATATTCATATAGCTATATTGTTAGTAAAATTGGGGGTCGAGCTAACCATATCAGACGGAGTCTATCGACTTTGTATGACGGGCAACCACAGCTAAAATATTTATACATATTTAAGAAAATTTCACACATTTAAAAATTAGGTGTTAAAATTGTAAGAGTCTGAATGAAAGTCCTTGGTCCACTTGAGCTGTTATTTTTATTGGAGTCGTGAAGACCCGCACAACCGGTTTCGCAACCTACAGTTGCATCTTCAGGCGCGTTTTAAAAGTTTTGCATATAAGTGATTTATGATGGATAACGGGGTTAATGGTTAGGTGGTACCGCAAGCACCTTGGCCCTTTTCGTCAAAAAGATTAAAAAGAAGTCTACCGTGCGGTTCTTGTCATTTTTTTTAGAAGAACAGAAAAGTCGGCAATTGGTAAATTTGTTTTGCCTGTGCCAAAAAGCGACGTGATGGGTAGCCAGATTGTTGTCGGTGTAGTGAGGATCATCAGATCCATCCAGGTGATCAAAAAGTTGCATATTCGTGCTGGGTGGAAGTGCAAATACAACTGAAGAGACGGATCACCCTGTGTATGGGCCGCTAGACTGAGGCCATCTGAGGCCGACTTTTCTGTTCGTCTAAAAAAATGACAAGAACCGCACGGTAGACTTCTTTTTAATCTTTTTGACGAAAAGGGCCAAGGTGCTTTCGGTAGCACCTAACCATTAACCCGTTATCCATCATAAATCACTTATATGGAAAACTTTTAAAAAGCGCCTTTGCAATACTGGTTGTGCGGATCTTCACGACTCCAATAAAAATAACAGCTCAAGTGGACCAAGGACTTTCATTCAGACTCTTACAATTTTAACACCTAATTTTTAACTGTGTGAAAGTTTCTTTATTATGTATAGCAGTCTAACGAATTTAGTGGTTCGCGCCAGAGATAATCATGTAATGGGCAATAAACAATTTTAGTAAAAATCAACCCTCGCGCTGCAGTCAATTATTTAATAGATGCCACCCTAGTAAAAATTTCCCTGATTTTGAAATTAAAAGTTAAATTTTGAAAATAAGTGTATACGTATACATACAGCAACGAGCCAAAAGTTGCAGGAATAGTGTCATCCCCTAAGACAAACTTAGCTGAATAAAGGGTCCGTACCGTTACATCTTTCGCATTCACACAGTCCGATAAAAAACCCACACTAATTACATTTTCAAATGATGATGTTGGAATGTCACTGTCATACTCTAGCTTTTGCTATGCATATTGCAACATACGCTTATACGTAAGTGCAGCAAACTGATTTCAAATAACAGAGTGAATTTTCATATGAAATCAGTAAATATTGCCTAAAGAAGTGAACATGAAGGGGTTGGAAACATTTTGTTGTGTGATATCTCTCATCTGGAAGAACTTGCATCTAGAAGGGTATGATCAGTATGACTCGCCCAGGAATCACACAACAAAGTCGGCGTTTTGTATGGAAATGACGCGCACCACTGTTTTGTTTATAATTGCTTGTTATTCTAAGCATGGTTTCATGCAGTTCCGAGCGACCCAGGAAAAAAGGTGTCCCTTGTTAGTGAAATTTCGGTCAACATTGTTATTGTTCGAAGCGAAGTAGTAGTTACCTTTTGCTCCTAACTCTGAGTAGCGTCTAGAGTTCAGTTCAGCTACCAAGACCGGTGCTCCTGGCATTTTGTGCTGATAAAGAGGTACGATCCGCTTGTATGCTACGAATTTCCTTCCGTCAGTTCCTGTATTCTGAAAGCTGACACCGCGTGCTAGCATAAATATACAGAAATAAAAACATTTTTTTCCATAGGTAATCATGATTTACGTCATTTCTTCAAAGATTTCAGTATGTAATGGTTTGTATTTTGAATAACAACCATAGTTTTTTACTACGTTAGATATCCACAGTGATAAAATATGCTGATATACAGGGTGTTTCAGGAGAAATAGTAAATATTTTAGGAGGTGGTGGAATAAACGAAATGCATTGCCATACAACAGTCTCCAACTTTTACTGAGTACTGGAGTACAGTCTCACAAAAAAGTTAAGAGGATACACAAATGAAAACATTCAAAGTTGATTTTCAAAAATTCCACTTCCAACTTCGACGCACTTTTTATTTCTCTTAATAACACTAGATTTGGCTCTTATGAGGTCATCTGTGCGTTCTTTTATTGAGGATGCACTATTCGTAATTCGAACGAGCAAATTTACCCATTTGTTTTCGTTTAGTTTGTAGACTTCATGTTTCATCCTTTCCCTACTGGCCAAAATCTAAAAGAGTAAGTTCTGGGATGGTGGTGGCCGAGAAAAGTGCACATCTCTACCGAGCCATCTTCCGAAGAATTTTACGTTTAGATGATGTGTCACTTGGCGATATAATGTTCAAGAGCCCCATTTTATGACTACTATCGTATGCACCATCACAACAATACGTCCAAATAAATTTAAACAACACAAAATTCATATATACACATTTATATACATGCAAGTGACATTATTTACAAGAAATAAAATATATGAAACGACCCAAACTACACATGGATGTTGTTGGACTCAATTCAGCAGAGTTTCTCGTCGGTGCTTCATGTATCTTCTTAATGACACTCATTTACAGTGTGGCTCATTGTTTGTATATCACCACAGTCACACTACTGTCACTGGAAAAGCCGCACTTAATGCATGCTATATGCTCACATACCTTCTTCAGTCCGGTGTCATCTGTACCAACACCTCTCATGGTTGATGGAAGCCAGGAACTACCAGTGTTGGATCGTCTATAAGTTCATGGTTCCGTGTTCTCGTAGCTTACCATTCACGTTTCCACTCTGCGTCCTTGTTGAATCCTGTGAATTTGGAGTCCTATTTCATATTATGGTCTTATGGATTTGAGGAGTTTACAGGGCAGTAATAGTAACTCATCATGAAGAGGGATCGAGTCGTTTCTGGAAATTTGCTGACAAAGGTTGTAAAGAACAGCCCTTCGACGGAGGTAAGGTGGGCAAATGTTTGCTAGCACAAGTAGCCAGCATGTAGGTGTTGAACACACTGTGTCATTAATGACTCTCATAGCCGCGTTCAGTTGGACGTCTTCTTTATTTATGTGCGCAGTACAGAGCCAAACTGGTACTCAGTGCGAGAGATGGTACCAGTGGTACCAGTGCGAGAGATGCTCTACGGAGAATTGGTGGCCGGCCGCGGTGGCCGAGGTGACTGAGGCGCTCCAGTCACGGTCAGCACGGCCACTACGGTCGGGGGTTCGAATCCCCCCTCGGGCATGGATATTTGTGCCGTCCTAGTTCGTAAGTAGTTCATAAGTAGTTTGTAAGTTTAGGGACTGATGACCACGTAGTTAAGTCCCATAAGCTTAACAAACATTTGAACATTTTTTTGAGAATTGGTGTACTTGCCCCCGATGTACTGCCTGCAGGCTTTCTCACCAAGTTCAGTATATAATGGTTTGTATTTTGGGCAGCAACGCTCTGTGGAAGCGAGGGCATATCACGGGCTATGGACTTGTGTCCCCCATTAACCATTCTCAATATGGGGTTGCAAGCTTTGTCCACAAGAACTGAAATGATGTTTCAGTTATCCTGGAAGATAAATCGGATGAAGGAAATGTGATGGACCGTGATTCAGATCGGAAATATAAAAGTAGCAAATATATACAAATCATCGAACACAATTTAGAGCAATAACTCCCGTTGGTAGATAATCCATCAATATATGTAGGCGATATTAACAGCTACAGTCATGAATAGGATGAAGAACGAAGGATTCTGGTAGAATTGACGGAAGCACATAACTTAAAGCTCCATTATGATGCAAAATAGGCACATTTAAGTCTGGATGATGGTGCACAGAGAGCACATTTTACCTCTATCAATTGTGAACTCAGAGATCAACAGCGAAACCATCACAAGAACGGTCCTGCACGACTTTCCCAGAAGCCAGAATCGCCCCATTCTCATCTCCTACGGACTACACATCCCTCTCATGAGATCCGTTCCTGTATCCCGCTGGAACTTTCAAACGGCAGACTGGGATAAATTTTCAAAATTGCTGTTTGGGTCAATAAAACAAATTCCTGATCTAAGCTGGAACAGCATACGCATTCTTGTAGCCAAATAAATCTCTTTGTTAAGCTTTCTTGGAAATGTGTCTCCATAATGGAATGTGGATATTCTCCGGATCACAGATGTCAATTACGAGTGTAATTGATGCAATCACGAGTGAAACTGGATTCAACAGTGAAGAGTAAAAATGGGATTACTTGGCGATTTTCAAGTATAGAACAACACTATTCATCTCCTACTCGGAGGTGTAGTTTGAGCTGTATGTAAATGATACGGATCGAAGATGAGCGTACATAATGTCCGCCATAGTCTTGTATGTGGGACAATGATACTTGCAGAAATTTTACGTGTGCTAGTTGAAGCAGTACGTTCTACCGACGGAATAATACTTCTACGTCATCCTCAGTTTGTTAGTTTACACGTACAGATACATTATGACTGGTGAGTAGTGTACCAGTGTCACGAGTAAACCCTCTTAAATCTGGTAATCTGACGTTAGCAAATCGTATGCCGTATTCTCTACAAGCACTCATTTCCGTTGCAAAACCAATGCACAAATACCATATCGGTATACTCAACATGTGCCAACAAATTGGAATGGAAACTTCAATGTAAACTAAAACAAGTCTTCACCATTTGAACATCAACACTCTACTAGTGACATTCGTTAAATGGATCCACAGCAATCAGTAGCATACAGTGTATCAACCACGAAACGAAAATGCATTGAACTCAATTGTACCTCTGTTCACTATAAAAACTAGGCACATAACGTATAGCATTTTTATTCCAATTTGTCTATAGTATCACCTCCTAATATACACTTGTGGAAAATCATAAATGAAAACCATGGATTCTTAGACCCAGCAGAGGAAAATTTTATTAACACATTCCTGATGATATACATAACGCACGATCACACAATCATACAGACAGAGCATGCTCAATGTCGACGTTAGTACGTATATACACTCCTTTTGCAGCAAGCAACCTGCAATTGTCCCATGTAGACGTTTACATAGGGAGACACGATCGCCGTCATAAAAGAAATGGAATGGCGAGAATTACAATAAGAGCGGCAAGATGAATCCTCTGCTATGCACTTAAATGTGATTAGAAGAGTATTTATGTAGATGTAGATCTTGGAGGTGCCAAATTAAGTTTTGTGGAATGGCTTACCATGCAGTTTCCACCTGGGCCAGATTTCGTGCCAGACGTGCAGAGGGCACAATATATTTCATCCTGTCCCAAACATGCTCAATGGAACACAGATCTGTGGATCGTGCTGGCCAGGGTAATTGGCTTACACCATGAATGGACGCTGTGTGGTACGGAATACCTGTGGATGTACATGTACCTTTGGTAAAGCTCGTCGGCCTGCAAATATGGTAGCAAGAATTGAATGATGGTCCCAATGTACCGTCCACTGTTCATTGTTCCTCGATGCAAAGGAAAACAGGCAGCGGGAGTCAGCCCCATGTACCTTCTGCCGTATACACTCCAAATTTTCATGCTCTCCTGCACGACGCCACACATGTGTACGATCATCATTGGCGCCGAGGCACAAGCGACTCCCATAAAAAGACACATTCGTCCTCCCATAAGCGCGTATCGTTGCACTACTAGAGGCGGACTGAACGGTGTTGGGGCGTGAGTGGAAGGCGCCCTAATGGCAAGAATGTCGTACATCAATGGTGTGGGGAGCCGTATCGAAACTGGCCGTTACCCTCTGGAAATAGTCAAGGGAACATCGAACAGTGCACGGTGCATTGAAACCATCATTCAACCCGTCTTGCTACCGTTCATGCAACAACAAGGCGATATGCTTATCCAACAGAACAATGCACGTCCACTTGTATCCCCTACCATCCAACCTACTCTTCAAAGTGTACGCCAACTACCCTGGCCATCATGATCCCCAGATACGAGGGCTATTCAGAAAGTAGAGAACGTTTCCGTCTGAAACCACTAGGCGCGCGCCAATCGCATACAGTTTGGTATGTTCATATTCGGCAGGTCAGACGGCATCCAGCCGTCACAACGTCTCAGCGCTTGTTTCTTCTATATTCGAATTTGAAATGTGTGCTGTAATCGAAAATCCAGCCAGTTGTGAGGTGTGGTCTGTCATACCTGAATCCTATAGCAATTTACCATGAACTGTGCGAAGCGTACAGAAACAAATTAACGAGTTAATGTTCCGTCCGGGAATGGAGCATTAGGTAAAAGTGGCCGAACCAACGTTCATGATGAAGAGAAGAGTGGAAGCTCGAGCACTGTGAGGTACGATCTTATCGCTGACATTGATGAAACGACTCGTGAAAACCGTTGCTTCACAATAACGGAGTCTTCTCTTTCTTTTCCACAAGTTCCACGGACATTGTTGTTTGGCATTGTCACTCAGAAGCTGGGCTACCACAAATTTTGTCCATGATGGGTGCCAAGAATGCTCACAGAGCATCGTAAAGAACAGCGAATGAATGCAAGTCTGGAGGCCTACCACAAACATGGTGATTCGTTACTGGATCGAATCGTAACTGGTGACGAGACTTGGGTGAAACATGTCAATTGCTAGACAAAATTACAGTCCATGGAGTGGGTGCACACTAGCTCCCCCCCGAAAACGAAGATGTTTGCAACCTTTGTCAGCACCTTAGATGATGGCGACAGTGTTTTGGGATAGGCAGTGTGTGATGCTTATTGATTTTCTTGAACATGGAGCAGCCACAAATTCTGTCCGGTACTGTCAGACTTTTCACAGCCTCAGAAGAGCATTGAAAACAAACCCCGAGGAAAGCCGATGTCCGAAAATTTGTTTCTGCACGACAGTGCTCGACCTCTCACGGCAAATCGCACTAAAGAAATTCATTCAGATGGAAAATTTTCCCTCATCCATCCTACAGCCCCGATCTTGCACCAAGCGATTTCTACTTGTTTCCCAACATGAAGAATTGGCTTGCAATGTAGCGCTTTGTTGACGACGCGGAACTCCAGGCGGGCGTGACTCACTGGCTGAAATCTCAGGCGGCAGAATTTAACGACGAAGGAATTTCAGAGCTTGTCCACCGCTATAAGGGCCTCAATTTGTTGACTATGTGGAAAAGTAGTATTGTAGTCGCTATTTCAGATGTATATAACAAAATGTTTTTCTTGTACTCTTTTTTTGATAGCAAAACGTTCCCTACTTTCTGAATAGTCCTCTTATGTCCCTCATTGAGCATATTTGGGGCAGGGTGAAACGTCAGCTTGTGCGGCTGCACGACCGACACAAAATAAGTCCCAGCTGAGGCACCAGGTGGAAATCGCATGACAGGTCATTCTGGAAGGCTATATTCGCAACCTCTACGATTGTCTCCATGGAAGAAATGAAGCTTGTATTGCTGCAAAAGGAGGATATACACGGTAGTAGCGAACGCTCTGGTGACTGTACTTACGAGCTCTTGACTCTGTCTGTCCTCAAGAATGTGTCAAGAAAGTTTTCCTCTGCTGGGGCGATTAATTCATGGTGATCTTCCTCCATTTTCAAGGAGTGTATTTACTAATGCTCCCGAAACATCCCGTACAAAATATTTTCGAACTTTAAAAATGTTTGGCCTTAAGGATATCAGAAGCAGATAGCTTATTGCGTCACTGAAAGATGATTTCCTTTCACTGTGCAACCTACTAGAGCAGCGCACGTGCGCGCTATATCGCAAGTGGACAAGTAGCTTATGTGCCGCACTGTGCACGAAACACTAGCTAGGAGACCATATGCAAGGAAATACAGGGGACTGATTATAGTTAACAAAATATTCAATATAAGCCACATATACCAACATTTAACACTACTGGCCATCAAAATTGCTACACCAAGAAAAAAAAATGCAGATGATAAACGGGTATTCATTGGACAAATATATTATAATAGAACTGACATTTTCACGCAGTTTGGCTGCAAAGATAAATCAGTACCCATAACATCCACATCTGGCCGTAACAACTGCATTGATACGCATGGGCATTGAGTCAAACAGAGCGAGGATGGCGTGTACGGGTACAGATCCCATGCAGTTTCAACACGATACCACAGTTCATCAAGAGTAGAAAATGTTCAAATGTTTGTATAGTCTATGAGACTTAACTACGGGATCATCAGTCCCTAAACTTAAAAACTACTTATGAACTACTTACGAACAAGGACGGCACAAATATCCATGCCCGAGGGGAGATTCGAACCCCCGACCGTAGTGGCCGTGAAGACCGCGACTGGAGCGCCTTAGTCCCCTCGGCCACCGCGGCCGGCGTCAAGAGTAGTGACTGGCGTATTGTGAGGAGCCAGTTGCTCGACTATCATTGACCAGACGTTTTCAATTGGTGAGAGATCTGAAGAATGTGCTAGCGAGGGCAGAAGTCTAACATTTTCCGTGTCCAGAAAGGCCCGTACAGGACCTGCAACATGCGGTCGTGCATTACCCTGATGAAATGTAGGGTTTCGAAGGGATTGAATGAAGGGAAGAACCACAGGTCGTAACATATCTGAAATGTAACGGCCACTGTTCAAAGTGCCGTCGATACGAACAAGAGGTGACCGAGACATGTAACCCATGACACCCCATACCATCACGCCGGGAGATACGCCAATATGGCTATGACGAATACACGTTTCCAATGTGCGTTCACTGCAAAACACGGATGCGACCATCATGATGCTGTAAACAGAACCTGAATTAATCCGAAAAAAATGACGTTTTGCCATTCGTGCTCCCTGGTTCGTCGCTGCGTACACCATCGCAGGCGCTCCTGTCTGTGATGCTGCGTCAAGGGTAACCGTAGCCTTGGTCTCCGACCTGATAGTCCATCTCGACTGCTAGTGATACGAGGCTGTTGGGATCCAGCACGGCGTTCCGTATTGCCCTCCTGAACCCACCGATTTCATATTCTGCTAACAGTTATTGGATCGTGACCAACGCGAGCAGCAATGTCACGATACGACAAACCGCAATCGCGATAGGCTACAATCCGACCTTTATCAAAGTCCGAAACGTGATGGTACGCTTTTCTCTTCCTTACACGTGGCATCACAAGAACGTTTCACCAGGCAACGCCGGTCAACTGCTGTTTGTGTATGAGAAATCGTTTGGAAACTTTCCTCATGTCAGCACGTTGTAGGTGTCACCACCGACGCAAACTTTGTGTGAATGCTCTGAAAAGCTAATCATTTGCATATCACAGCGTCTTCTTCCTGTCGGTTAAATACCGTATCTGTAGCACGTCATCTTCGTGGCGTAACAATTTTAATGGCCAGAAGTGGTTTTATTTTGAAAAATGTATTTCTGTTAGTTGACGATTGATGAAGTACTGAATTTCAGTCCTCGAGCTGCAGCAAGACGCAAAATACACTCTCTGTGAAGTTTTAAGCATGGCTGCGTTTTTTAGCGACTGCTTACAATTTTTATTGGCTAGGTCCTCAAGACGAGATCTATCTACAGTTTGTATTCTCTTCAATTTTAAGATTCACAACGCCTGCCAAATACGACAGGTAATCAACTATGACAGAACGAAAGTACGGAACCAGAACTGAAAAATGCTCCTACCACGGAACAACAGAAGGCGAATATGTTCTGACCAGGTCCCAAAATGTAAAGAGGAGAACAACTTTTTTGACTTATCTGGCAGATTTAGATTCATTAGTAACCTCTTTGGTACGTTTTGGCCGAACGATAGTTATCGTTGGCGTGCAGCGATAGCTGCTGGCAACAATGCTTAGAATGCTTGGAATGTTTTTTGTTTGTTGGCCGGTGTGTTGCAGTCTCCCGCCGACCGCAGAGCGAGGCAGTAGTAGGTTGACAGTGCGTTCGTAACCCGCGTTTAGCGGTGGCTAAAGGTTTTGCCCTTCAGTCGTATCGCATATGAGTTTCAGTTGCATATTAAAATGTTTCAGTGTGGACTTGTAGACATTCATCGTAGTGGCACGCGGTTATTTAATCAGTGTATTTAAAGAAAGAGATTTAACATTTGTCGTTCCATAATAAAGGAAGTTAACAAAGTTTATTGTTATGGATCAACCTAGTAATTATCCGCATCCCATACCGTCAAATCATTGGAACAATTATTAAATGATTAAGTAGCAAATAGAATATAACGGCAACTTCGCCCATCGAGGATTAGGTGGACGCAGCTGTGACGTTACAAAGTGCATGCATATTCTGTTAGCACCCACCTACATAGGGAAACAGAATATGTTCGCATTCGGCAGAGAAAGTTGGAGAAAGAAATTTCGTAAAAAGATCTCGTCGCAACGAATAAACCCTTTCTTTTAATTATTTTCGTCCTAACTCATGCATTATTTGTCACTCTCTCTCCTATATCATGATAATAGAAAACGAGCTGCCCTTCTCTGTACTTTTTCTAAATCGTCCATTAGTCTCACTAGGTGTGGATCCCACAACGCGCAGCAATCCAAAAGGGGACGCACAAGTGCGGTTTAGTCAGTTTATTTATTAGAAATGTATCTTCTAAGTGCTCTTCCAATGAAACGTATTGTTTCACATTCCATACTTCATTCACTATATGTTCTTTCCAATTTAAGTTGTTCGTAATTGTTTGATTTGATTTTTCCAGGGAAGCCAAAACAGTCTTGGTCTAACCCGCCACTGCCCGCACCGAAACTAAGTTTATTGTGCGGTATTGCTCCCTGTTTATCTAGTAAAGCCAACCAATGCCCTTGAGCAGAGCAAGGAGTCCCTTTACCAGTTCTTTATTAGACAAAATTTCTTCGGGTCTAGTTGTCCCAAATGTTCTGTGCCTTTTACTCTCCAATGCAATGCATTCGAAGATTAGATGTGATGCAGTTTCATCACCGTCATCACAGATCCTACATTTAGGGTCTTCTTCTGTTATTCCCATTGTATGTAGGTGTCGTAATTGTTACTCCTAGGTATATAGTAGGTTTGACTGATTTCTTGTAAATGAAGTAGTCATATGGAACACTTCATACTTATCATTATTAAGGAACAATTGACAAGTTTTGCTCCAGGCTGATATCTAAATCATTTGCGTTTTCGTTTGATCTGGTGACTTTACTAACCGACAAATGGCAACATCATCCGCGAAAAGTCTAAGGAAGACACTTAAATTGTCTCCTAAACCGTGTATAAAAATGAGGAACAGTAGGGGCCCTGTAACATATCCCTGGAGAACGCCATATATCACTTCTACTCAATGACTTACCGTCAACTACAACGTACTGTGTCCTTACCGAAGGAAATCGCCAATCCAATTACAACTGTGACGATATTCCATAGGCATGCAATTTGATTAGAAGACGCTTGTGAGGTACAGTGTCAAAAGACTACCGGCAATCTAGAAACACGGAATTTATTTGACATCCCTTGTCGATAACACTCATCATGTGTCAACAATTTCTATCCAGTTCAGTACCATCAAAAAATGTTCATATGTTTGTAAATATATGGGACTCAACTTCTGAGGTCTTCAGTCCCTAGGCTTAGAAGCTACTTAAACTAACTTAAGGGTAACACACACACAAACACACACACACACACACACATGTCCAAGGGAGAACCTTCGTCACGCAGCAACCGCGCACTCCACAGGAAGGCCTCTTAGATCGCTCGGCCATTTTACAGCGGTCAGGTATCATCCTGATAGGACAGTCGGCTATAAGCTGAAAGTTTCAGCTGAGTGTAAGATTATGGAAACCACGAAGCACGTAAATGTAAAGGAACTATACAAGAAACACAGTCAGATTACAAAAGGAAAATACGTGACTCCTGCAGGATTTTATTTGTTTTATCACACTGTGTCGTACTGAGATTAATATTTATGGGATATTAACAGAAATATGTGATTGGATATGGGCATGGTTTTTATTTAAGTCAATTTTGATCTTGATTCGTAAATAAGTTTATGTTACCAGAAACTCCTACGTCTTGTTTTTCTTTATTATATTTTTCAAGCCCTTCGTCTCTTAAAATATGTTTATTTTACAAGATATATTTAATTTGTTTGTAATAAAATATCAGTTCATTTTGACATGTTTATTTAGTAAAGCATATCCGTTTCTTCTGTTGAAAGCTAGACAAATTGTTAACCTCTACAGTAGAAATTGTGTATTAAAGTACGCCTCATTAGCTCAGTGGCAGCGTCGCTGATCACCATGCAAGCCGGCCGCCGTGGCCGAGCTGTCTGAGGTGAGTCAGTCACAGTCTGCATGGCCACTACGATCGGGGGTTCGAATCCCCCCTCAGGCATGGATATTTGTGCCGTCCTTAATCTTAGCTAGTTCATAAGTAATTCTTCAGTTTCTCCCGGCGTATTTGATAATCAAAATATCCACGGCTGTACTGCCGGTCTATAGTGTCCAACGGGCACAATATTTCGGCGATCATACATGTCGCATCATCAGGTGAACTGACGGACTGAGCTCCTGGAAACGCGCCGGCACGGAGATCCGCACGCCACGGCTGCTCGAAGGGAACTGGGTTCTAGCCCGGTAGCGAGCCATTTAAATACCCTTGGCCCACGGAGCGACCCCTCCGCTGTCCGCGCCGCGGCCGCGCAGTGAACCGATTGCGACGGCGTCTGAGATGGCGTCGGTGTGAGGGCTCTGTTCGCCGTGGTCGTCACTTCGTTACGTTTGCTAGATTTACTCTTAATTAACTCAATCGCTGGTTCCCAAGCTTTGCTAAGATTATAGCCACAGTCACGGTTTATGAGGTCGTCACTTGTGCGAATTTCAATGTACACCCGTGGATATTTTGAGTTCATAAGTAGTTTGTAAGTTTAGGGACTGATGACCCCGTAGTTGAGTCCCATATACTTTACAAACATTTGATTTTTGATCACCATGCAAGGAACCCAGGTTCGATTTCCGGTATGGGACGGTATATTGTGTGTTTTTGTTCATCATCGCTTTCATCATCATTGACACGCAAGTTGCCGAAGTGGCGTCAATCAAAAGGACTTGCAGTAGGCGGACGAAAACCCAATGGGGATATCACTGCCAATAAAAAGCCATACGATCAATTAATTTTTTTCTGTGTGTTAAACTTAGGAAAATTTGGTGGTAAGTCGACGACCTGAAGCACCAATTCAATTTAAAAATGCCCCCAGATCGAGGTTTTGGACGTATCGAGGAAAAACAAAATATTGGGAAATAATTCTACATCTACAATACACATATTTTAGGAATTTGGAACTGACATCCATCCAGATGTATTCTGGAATTGGAAAAAGGCAGTGACTGACGCAATGAAACCTCCAGGAAATTGACATTTCAGGTTTGCCCCCAGAAAACGATTTGTTATACACAAAAACAAATGAACTACTATCCAGGTTAAACAAGCTATCTTACAGGTCTTGGAGTGCCAAGGGGTGTTTGCAGAAAAGACAAGAGCATTAAACGGATGGTTCTTGAACCCTTATCTTTGGGTATTATACCTAAATCTTCGAAAATCAGAGACTTTTGAGCCTGATAAATACGCCTTTGGTACCGAATAGTACACTGGAGCTGAAGTTTTATAAAGAAGTGATGGAGTCTTGTAAGTCTAACTTACGACAACGAAAAGAGGAAGAAGAAGAAGATGAACCAATGAATGACAAAGGTGGTATTTCTGCTGTTCTTCACCGAAGCAGTGTTTTGTAGGTCGTTACCTTTAAGCTATTTTCAACCATAGAATACGTTTGTGTACAGCAGACGCTATGCCAATATCGCAAACTTTACCACATGGCAACCATAAAGCCCAACAGTTTTAAGTTTTTGTTAAAGAAAGAAGTGCTTATTTGTTTCTGATTATACTTCGAATTCCAAATAATTTTTAATAACAACAAATTCATCTTAAAGGGGTTATCCAATAATAGTCCAAAGGACGTATTTGGAATGGACCCTTATCAATTTTATTCTAGCGGGCAATTTGTTTTTAATTACTTTTATTATTTTTTTTATGTTGTAGCTGTTATAAATTACAAATTTCCTCCATAAATTAGATATTTTTATATGTATACTTAAATAATGGCAAATTTTTATCCTGGGTATCGAAAAATTCAACAATTTTCTATTTGTACAAAGATCGGTAGTTTCTGTTTTTAAGTGCATTAAGACACAAATGATTATAAAATACGTATGTCATATTTTGTAATTACATTATTCACCTAACTATTTTCTAATTATATTAAAACGGAAATATCTCTAACGAGGAGACCACATGGGTATCGGATTTTAGAATTTGTTGATATTTATGGTAGGTGAAGTTCAGTTATTAAATTACAATCTGCCAAAGTCATTCTACATAACTCTCAAAATTTCTCGAGAAAATCGACTTCTGCAAACCTCATGTAAGTACCACTATAATTCCGTGATTTGCAGTATCTGCTGGTGTATCTCACGTTGTAGCATTCTGGTCTTACAGTCATTGGTTCGAATCCCACTGTGACAAATATTTTTTCGTTTTCGAATAAAACATTTTGGGATCTCTAATACCACGCGTTGTGTCAGTTTTTGTTTATGTGTATGTAGACGAAAATGTTCAAATGTTTGTAGAACTTATGGGATTCAACTACGAGGTTATCAGTCTCTAAGCTTACAAACTACTTATAAACTAGCTAAGACGAAGGACGGCACAAATATCCATGCCCGAGGGGGGATTCGAACCCCCGACCGTAGTGGCCGTGCAGACCGTGACTGGAGCGCCTCAGTCTCCTCGGGTATGTAGACGAGCTGAAAACTGTGTCGTCACGTAAAACGATGGTTAAATAGGATAGCTGCTTGGGAAGACATTAGTAATTAGGGAGATGAATTTCCAAAAACAGTGTCGTAACTCCAAACAAACAGAACAATCAGAGACTATCATCGTAAACTAATAGTGAAGCGCCGGCTGCGGTGGCCGAGGAGACTGAGGCTCTCCAGTGACGGTCTTCACGGCCACTACGGTCGGGGTTATTGAAACCGCTATTAACAACTCTGTATAAAATATAGAAAATGGCGAATAAACAAAAATAGTTGCACTTCTCGTAAAAATTACCATTGGATATTAAAATTGTGTCAGTATTCGAACACAACTAAAAAATATATGAAAAACTGTCATGACAGGATTCGAACCACCGACTCTTGCGTTGTTGGGCCATAACGTTACCACCTTAGTACACTGACAGCTGCTACAGTCAATACAATGACTGGTACTTACGTTTACTTGCAAAACTTCGAAGTCGATTTTCTGGAGAATTCTTGAGAGTTGTTTTGAATGGCTGATTTTTATTTCAATTCTGACCTTCATGTACCATGAATATAAAAAAAAAATTATAAAATTCGGTACCATGTGGTCTCCTTGTAAGATTTTTTGCGAACATTTCATGATTTCTAGAAACCTTTCTTGTTTTATACATTGCAAAACTCATTTGCAATTATTTATGAAAATTTGCAATGTATTTTATAGCAATAATCACGTATATGTTTTAAATAACTTTCCGCATTTAATTTATTTTTTATAGATTTTTTAATTTCAGTGTAAAGTGACCTAATAGTTTTTTCCACTTTTCTCCATTTCGCTGCACACGGATATGTTCAGTTTTGGCAGTGATCGCCTCATGCAGAACTTACACTTCTGACTGTTAATGATAGTTTACACGACGACACTACGTTTCAAGAAACTGAACTACTGGCCAGTGCGCATGCGCGGCAGTCGTACGAGCAACTCGCTGACGAAACTAAATAAAATTTCTGCACCTCCCAACTTTGACGAAACTGTTTGGGAGAGTTTTTAGTTTAGGTGATAACCAAAGCAAAACTAAATAGAAAATAAAGTGGGTAGTGGAAGAAATTGTTCAGTTTTTGGACATATTGTGATGTATAGGAGTTTATGGGCTTTTAATGATGAAAATATCTGGAATAAGCAGCGGTGTGTTGGTGCTCTTGAATCAATCATTCGTGAATTAAATATTGATGGGTTAACGATAGGTAATTTACAGACTAAAATACATTCAATTCAAAATACCTATACAAAGAAACTTTGCAAAAGGCAATCTAGTATAACATCTGGATGTTGATCAGCGCAAGATTACAAAACGAAGATAACGTGGTATGAACTTGCAGACTTTTTAAAGAAAAATTTTACACAGAAGAAAAGGCTACAAAAATCTGTTAACCTGAATTCTTTTATTTTAGATTATTTGTATAAAGCGTGACAGCTTTTACATTCACAATTCTTTGTATTTATTTAAAACGTGACAGGGTATTACATTCACTTTTTTTGTAAATACTTTTAAACATACTGATATTGCCATGATACAGATCCCTCTGCATGGAAGTTGTTAGCTAAACCATTATCTTGTTAATGCAGCTGCTTTGAATAATTATCGCTGCCGGCATGCCGCGTTACATCAATTACTGTTGCAGTATTTGTATTTCTCCATGTTCCTGGCTGCTGTTAAACTCCACTGTCCACTTTCTCCTGGTTAACCAATTGTGAATTTCGGAACACGATGCAGGTTCTGTAGAGACTAAAATGAATCTCCACTTGACGAGAAACGTAATTTCAGTACTGGTGACAATGCTTTACGCGTAAGAGTATATTGTTTCCTTATTGCATTACTATGTTTAAAAAAAGTAAACCGCTCTAGTGACATTTTAAGATAATTAAAATAAGCCGCGGTGGAGTAGCCGAGTGGTCTAAAGCGCCTCGCTGCGGAGCGCGCGGTTGCTTGCAGTGGAGGTTCGAGTCCTCCCTGGAGAATGGATGTGTGTGTTGTCCTTAGGTTAGTTTACCTTAGCTTAAGTAGTTTGTAAGCTACGGACTGATGACCACGCAGTTTGGTACGATAGATTTACAGACATTTGAATAAAAATATTTTGTAGGGTTTTCTACCACAATTTCTTACAGCAACGTCGCTGATGAACCGAGCTGAAGTCTTTTTTTAATCCATTCACCAACCGAAACACGTTTTTTAGTCTTTTTATGCTTAGTCTTATGAAGTGACACCACACAGGAGAAGTAATAGCTTTGCCGCAACTCTTACAGCTGAGAAAACTGTCATTTCACGACGACGGCGACACTCACAAAACAACGTAACTGTAGTGTATTGTTTTGCTGACGTGTCTACAGAAATACACGAAACCAGTTGCCTGAAACTCATTTCATGCAACGGGTGTCGCAACCTGGTGTCATCGTGTAGCCTTTAGCTTTCCTGGCGCAAGCAGACGTGTAATACCATCGCCCGCTAGTATACTCCCGGCCTTCCCACTTGGCTCGGTTTGCGTGTTCTGGAGCATACAGCAAAAGTTACTGCCTTGGCAGCTGCGGCGCTAGTAGCGTACACTAAACCCGCGCTTCACGAACATTGTAATGAACTGAAGAAACTAAGTAAAGTGTAAGTTCTTGTCGTTTGACTTCCTACATTAGCAAGAGTATACTGAGGTATGATCAGGGAATTACGGTGGAATGATTCCGTAATAAGAAGGTATGTAATCGTACTAGATTGTTACTAGAAAACCATCACAGGGCTTGCAATAATCCGATCTTCATGTTTCATACGCCCTCTCTAATTTTCTACCCCATCGGTGTATCTGGTCTGATTAGATTTATGATCTTAAAATATATTACTTTAACACAGTAACTTTTCACTACAGGTTTTAATTTACCTTTCTGCACAAGCAAAAGTGGTAAAGCGAAAGGAGTTTCATTTCAAGAATTACCCAGCCAAAGTGATGTCAGAGAACAGTGGCTGAAAGCAATATCAAGAGCAGATTTTACGCCCAGTTCCGAGGGGCTGATTATCGGAATAGATTAAAAAATTAAGAGATTCCCGACTTTTTTTCCTTTTCATCCAGCTTATAAAGTTGTACAAGCAAAAGAAGTACTTAGACCTATTAAAATAACACATAGTTAAATATATATTAAAAAAATAAAACAACATGAAAACGCTCAGGAAACCGATGATCAGAACATTAATTCCAATGTCCCACTGCTCGAAAATCATGGCAGTAACAGTTGTTCTTCCATTCACATCCATGCGATATTTTAGACGAAAATCTGATAAAAATAGAGCAAAATAAATTGCGTGTCAAATTGTGGAGGTCTAGAGTTAAGCTTTTACATCTTGAAATGAAACGTAACAAAATTACTCATGAGCTGGAGATGTATAACAGCATTTATCACAAAACTTTGTCCCAAATAATTAAAACTGCTGAATATGATCCATCAAATGTTAAATCTTCCTTTCCTCTTGCACAAATATAAAATTTCAATAAAACCCTCTCCGATATGGACAGAAAATACTATAAAACATAGTGTAGTATGGGAATCCATTTGACCTAACGCGTACAGATATGCTAGAAAAAATATCATGCAGTTACCTTCAAAAGATCACATTGTCCCGCTATTTGGGAGACACATCATGCGAAACAGGTGTTTCCGATCTTGTGAAAGAGAGGTTATCCTTTGAAGCTAAACGTCTGATCGAGGCTGAAAGATTTTGTTCTTTGATAGTGAATGAAATGGCGATCAAACAACAACTGCAATGTGATAGAAAGTTGGATGCTTTCTTTGGTAATAAAACTACACCTGGTAGAAAAAGCTATGAAAACACTAACGATATTACATCTGAAGTTAACATGGTGTATGATTTCGTGCGTGAAGCCGACAAATTTGTCAGCACTCAAGCTTGTTCAATATTAACTTCTTTGGTTGTCCAAGTGTTGAACACTTCGAAGGTTTTACAGTACACAAGTGAAACTTCAGAACATACAGAAAAAAAAATCGCACTGACGTGTTTTACGCCCCACTTTAGATTTGTAGTTTTATAAGTTTTTCCAAACATTTTGGACAAAAATAATAAATTACTTAATAAAAAATTAATTAATGAGAGTGTCTGAAACACTTTTAGGGAAAAAATTAGGTAGTGGTGGATTTCGATCCACTGACCTCACAGTCCGACGCATTGCCTACTACGCTACGAGTAAGAGCTAGAAGTTGCGTTCTTTAATTTCATACTATTGATGGACGTTGTTAACTGATGCTAATATGGCATTTGTAGACACTAGTTTATCATTCATCGTACGAAGAACGACGTGTTTTGTTAATTCTTCAGTGCGCCATTTCTTTGAAATGACAACGTGTAAGTTACAATAAGAAAATCATCAAACACGCAACGCAAGATGGCGTATACCAGAGAGAGTACTGTGCGAGGAATGTCACGCGACGTCTGCGAACGGCTGGTTTTCGTTAATTCAATGGAGCGTGTCAACACTCCGTTAATTTTGCAAATATCTCTCAAACGACACGAGATATGAAAAAAAAACATAAGGGAAGAAAGTTGTAGAGAATTTTCTCCACTGCAAATTCGTTTATTCAATTATTGCGTCAGATGAACAGTTTATTTGCAATTAAAATTAAATTACAAACAACTTTTTATTAGTATTAGTAACTTATTTCTTGTGCAAAATATTTCAAAACGCGAGGTACTGGTCTCTGGAAGCCAACAATTATGTCTGAAAACTTGGTGCCGATCGGTTGAACGGTTCGACCTAAAAAGTGGGAAAAAGTGGGAAAAATTGGGAAAAATTGGAGAAAAGGGAGGGTCTGGTCTCTGCCGGGCTACAGTTATGTCTGTAAAATTTGGTGCTGATCGGTTGAACGGTTCGTCTTAAAAACAGGGAACACTTTACGGACAGACAGACAGACGGACATACATCCAAAAATCGCCGTTATTTTTGCAAATATGTCTGAAACGATACGAGATATGAAAGAAAACATAAGAGAGCAAAGTTGTAGAGAATTTTCTCCTCTACAAATTCGGTTATTCCTTTTTTCAGATTGCGAGCGTGAAGGTAGGGGTGAGAGTTTAAAATAGAGAAAGTTTAATTTTCAAAACTCACAACCACCAGCTGCGAACCAAATTCCTAAACATGCAAAAACACTGGAACTGTGATTGCGACTGTTTGACTCGTTTTCTAGGGGATGATATCACACGTTCGCATCTTTCCTTCCCTGCATATGATTAACAAAACAAATTCATAATAAAATCAAGTTCATGAGAGAAAGGGGTGTACTAACTACTATTTTTAAAAACGTGAAAGTTCACTTTATATTGTTTATTTCACAATATTAGATCCCTGTGGCTGATACGTCTGTACGTCGACACATTTATCAAATAAAGTTATAGCTCGTGAGCCCCCAGACAAAATGAATATTTGTCGCAAATTGTTTTCACACCATGTGGCTGTCTCAAACACCGTTTATGTTCATGCCTATGCGACGACACGTGTTACATTAACAAATCACAGTCACTTTAATTCAATGCGATGCACACCTTGTTCCACCGGCTAAATATTCACAAACACACAGTAGCACTCGATTCAACTTGGCGCAGTCTACTACGAGCAACCACACGTGGCGAATGCCACACACAAATCTATAACCTCCACCTCGCGATCCACATGCCGACTGATGCAGAGTGACGCCGCCCGGCCAGCTACCCCACGTGGTCCGACTCTTCACTTCCAGCCCACGCAACTGCCGGGTTTTTTTCCCTACGTCATCAACTTCCCCATGTTAAACGTAATGTAATCTCCCCATGTGAGCTGTTCTAACCGATTTGCCAACGTACAGCGCTCAGCCAATACATTTCTAAAACTTTGCTAAAATCAAAATAATTACACTACACATTAAACAAATTTCTTTTTAGGTTTTTATATTGGTATAAACATCCTTTGTACTGTTTATCATAATCGTACAATTTCATATATCACAGATAAGTGATTTAACCGAATACTTCAAGATAAAATACACAAGAAAATAAAATGAGAAATAGTTAATGTATTATTTTTATAAACAAACATTGCCATACTAGTTGTGTAACTGTCTTGTATTCATTGGTAATTTATTACTTTTCATTGTCAATTAAACATATTATGCCAGATGTGACTATATCAGATAATGTATTGTTTATTTATCAACAGGCTATTTTGTAATGAGGGCCTTAAAGGTTACTAACTGCATCGTATTACTTCAAATACCAGTAGTGTTAGAATATTTTATTTCACACTGTGCACTGCACTGTGCCTGGCACTCGCCATTGTCCCTCTCTCCCCTCACCGGAAACGAACTGGAAAATCCTAAGCTGGAACAAGCCACCAACGTCGGCCTGCTCGCTGGCCTCCCGTCAGCTACAAGCACACAGCAAATCTCAACGTGGAGAATTTCTACCTTTGGCCTAACTATAAATGTTTGTCACCCAACTGCGTACATACATTGCTACCATAATTAATAAGATTAAAATTGTGTAAAATTTAGTGCGCTGGCATGGTCAATGTTTGCAGTGAACTTAATACTGTTTAATTATTAAATGCTATTAATTACCAGTATTTCTATGGGGCGGTAATCTTACAAGATGAATGGTTAAGCCGTTATTTTCATTTCCATTTCGAGCTGTCAAAAGACGATCGCAAAGGCCCACTTTTAGTGTTACTACCGTAACTAAAGTGGGCCAATTAGGGGAGGTAATATGTAAAACAATTATACCAGTCGTCTTAAAAAACATTGGAGCATAGATCAGTCCTTGGAGCAGAAGTGACTGAACGTTTTCAATGGGCGAATTATTTAATAGCAAGCCCACAAACAGAAAAATAATCCAAATGCAACAAATGTCGTTAAGTGGGTATAACGGCGGACAGCAACACTAGGGCACGCTTGCAGCGCTGCAGTGGCGATTGTGAATACTTCCTGACTTTCGATGATTTCCCTGGAGTGGGGAGGCTGGGAGTATACTAGCGGGCGGTGGTAATACACTGCGCTCTTGTGCCGTACAAGTCGCCTGACAGTGAGAATTCCTTTACAAGCATAAATATCAAGATAAGACGAATGAGCGTTCATACATCTCGGGGCGAAGAGACGCACGGGCGTGATATATGTCTGGCAATGACAGCTCACAATTTATTCCGAGAAGAAAAGTTGCCGGTGCTCTGGGAGCGGTAGCGCGGTGCGCGCGTGCACTAGTGATTTATTGTGACGCGGGATGGACAGAAGTTGGGCTTCTCTTTCGGCGCGCCTTCCGCTCGGCCGGATTCGCGAGCTGCGGAGATCCTCTGGCGCGGGCGTCCGATCGGAAGGGGAATAAAAGTTGGCCGCCAGCTGCGCCCGCCTCTCTGAATACACCCGCTTCCTCTCCGGATCTGCAGCAGCGGCTTAGGGGACCGTCTCCAGTTTGCCGGACGTACACAGGCGGACGTTCTGCGACGACGGCCGGAGGGCGCTGTTTGCATCCGCGCCATGTTATGCGCCGAGGCAGTGGCTTTGCTGTTGACGCAACTCATATTGCTCGCCGTACAGGATGCTTCTGTAAGACCGTGCAAAGATTTAACTGGGCGAAACAGGAATACCGTCACAGTACTGTGTACCCTTTGTTAAAAACTACTGTACGAGGGACGTTTGAAAAGTCCTTCCCAAGGTTTATAAATATAAGGTTGCTTGTAACGTCACAGCTGCGTTCACCTAATCCTCGATGGGCGAAGTTGCCGTTACATTCTATTTTATGCTTAATCATTTAATAATTGTTCCAATGATTTGACGGTATGGGTTGCGGACAATTACTAGGTTGATCCATAACAGTAAATTTTGTTAACTTCCTTTATTATGGAACGACAAATGTTAAAAACTCTTCCCTTTAAATACACTGATTAAATAACTGCGTGCTACTACGATGAATGTCTACAAGTCCACACTGAAACATTTCAATATGCAACTACAACCCGTATGCGATACGACGGAATGGCAACAACTTTAGCCACCACTAAACGCAGGTTACGAATTCACTGCCGACATGCTACCGCCTCGCTCTGCGGTCGGCGGGAGACAGCTGCACACCGGCCAACAAACAAAGAACATTCCAACCTAAGCATTGTTGCCAGCAGCTCTCGCTGCACGCCAACGATAACTATCGTTCGGCCAAAACTTACCAAAGAGGTTACTAACCTAAGACCCTGTATCCTCACATGCTCTGACATTGGCTAGTGCTGTGACATCACTCTAGGACTGCGCGCTTCCAAACGGCCTGCACAGGCTTAGTCCACTACGCACGGAATGTGCATTTATATTTACGTTTTTGACGAAAGATATTGTTTCTACCTTAACTGCTATTCTGTTGTAAAATTTATCACTTGGTTCATAAAACCTTACATTTTTTGCGGACAAGCGACCACACGTTGGCATGCATAAAAAGTTTCTGAAATGTCTAGGTCGCAATTTACTTTATTTGACAATTACGCGTTTCGACAACATTATCACCAGATCTGTGGCATAAAAATGGAAGAACATTACATTTTAGATGTTTACAGTTTATGATCACAATATTCACAAGGAGAACAAGTATATGCACATATACTTACGGTTTTTTTAACGATGGGAATTAAAATACAACTTAACGGAGATGCGTAACTAAAACATAAACCAGGAATAGCGTCACAGTACTGTGTACTCTTTTTTAAAAACTACTGTACGAGGGACGTTTGAAAAGTCCTTCCCAACGTGAATAAATATAAGGTGGGGCAGTAAGCGCTCTACTCTGCCATTGGCTGGCGCTGTGACGTCACTCTAGGACTGCGCGCTTCCAAACGGCCTGCACAGGCTTAGTCCACTACGGCACGGTATGTGCATTTATATTACGTTTTTGACGAAAGATATTGTTTCTACCTTAAATGCAAATTGCTATTCTGTTGTAAAATTTATCACTTGGTTCATAAAACCTTACATTATTTGCGGACAAGCGACCATACGTTGGCATGCATACACGGTTTTTGAAATGTCTTGGTCGCAATATACTTTATTTAACCATTATGCATTTCAACATCATCATCAGATCTGTGGTATAAAAAATAGAAGAACATTACATTTCGGATGTTTACAATTAGGAATTCATAAGGAGAACAAACAAATTATAAGCACATATACTTACAAACTTTTTATTTTCATCGATATGGAGATGCATAACTAAAACATAAACCACCATCATGGATGTCTTGTGAAGGTGTTCAACTAGATTAACATGCCAAACTGTGGTGGGAGGGGGTCGGAACCCGTAACAGGTAAATTAGGCCCAATAGCTGCCAGATGGCACAGGGTTAAAATTAGAAGTTATTTGAATAAAACTACAATAACTTCATCTTGAGCCCTCTTCTCTGCTTACTGCCATGGAAGCTATGAAAAACATGTCTACAAGATGTGTTAAGTCGTATGAAAAATATGTAATACGTGAGATATGGCATAAAAAAATGAATGTTCAAGTGTGCGACTTAACTGCGGGGTCATTAATCCCCAAACTTACAAACTACTATTCCTGAGGGGAGATTCGAACTACCGACGGAGAACGGCATCGAGCTTCGTAGCATAGCGCCTCAATGCGCTCAGTCATTCCACCGCGAAACACTTTGCTTGGCTCTGTTTCGAAGTTTCCTGTAAGCTTCGAACAACTAAGGAATTGGGTTACTCATGAAGCCTTTATGTCCAGCATCGCGTTTATTCATTGACTGCCGTAATACAGTGTTGAGCCATAGAGCGGGAGCTCTCTTTACGTTGACCAAGCGTTTAGGGGCATGTTTGTCATAGCCTACACTGCAATAATTCTGCGACAAAATTCACGAACATTACTGTCTAATGTCGGTTCATTGCTTATATCATGCCAGGGGCTGTCTGAGCAATCCTGTTGAAGAGCGTCATGGTTAACCTTATTTTAGGTTTCTGTAGGTTACTAGGTGAGATTTTTCTCTGGTAGTCTCAACTGAATAATTTAAGAATGTCATGAGCAGAGAGTCCCGCAACAGGAGTCTTGATTGGCGCGAATTATTTAATCTGGTCGCTTTGTTGCTATTTTATCTATGAATGTCTTGCTGTGTGGTGTGTGACTGATTGGATCGAGCGGTATTATGCTCATATCATTCGAGTGGAACAGTTTCCTAAGTTTCTCTGCAGAGCGAGATTTAGCTCTGAGTCTGTATTTGTGTCGCCCATAACGATTGTATGTTCGTACTGTGACACAAGTGATGAAAGGGTTGACTGAAAGGAGGATAGAGCACCGACGTTTGGTGGTTTAAATATTACTCCAATTAGCAGTTTCTAATTGGAAGTATTTATTTCGAAAAGTAAGAACTCTGCTTCCACCCCCGCGACGTGTTTCACGATCCGCTCTTAGGAGAAAGTAACCAGTGATACCGACAGCGTCGACGGAGACTCATCCTCAACAGCCGTTTGTTTTGATTGTGTTTATTTTATTTTGCTATCTGTTTTGACACTCCAGTAGTGTCATCTTCAGGCCAGATCAATGACTCAGAGACAGTATAGAGCTACTTTTTAATCTGGTCTTAGAAAAATTAACAATTATCACAAAAAACTAAAACGCAGTAGGAATAAGGCTGGGTTGCAACTCATGATCTTTCATATTCAGACAACAACGAAGGCGAATTGCAACTAATGAGAAGCTCTTACTGAAAGATTGAAAGAAAAGTTAGAAATTAATGGGAAGAAAACGGAGTACATGGTCGCTATCGTGACTGCCAATGATCGTAGTTCACTGACAAATGACGATCTTATTAAATGTGCACAAAGGTGTTGGTAGCAGTAATTTTATTACATATTTCGTGTCCCATCGTCTGATATGAAGAGTGAAATTTTTTTGACAAATGTAAGTACATAGAAAAAGCATTACAAAAGACAATCAGACAACTTACATGCAAATCTGATAAAACCTCAAGATCCAGAGCAAAAGACAAATTAGTTATTAGATTGATACGTTTAGGTAGATGTTACTATTCAGGTTACATGTGCCAAACTAGCTTTGACGTGTTAAACTAAGAGCAAATTAACTAGATCGACAGATGGCAGTAGCATAATTGTGGACAATTTGTTAAAGGAAGTATGTATTACAGCTGAGGTCATCGCTTCCTAGGGTGATACACCACTTAAACCAGCATTAAATTACCCTCTATTCTGTATTCAAGATGATGCAAAGCTATTCCATTTTGCTGAAGATACAAGTTTAGTAATCACACCTGACAAGAATTAACTGATGAAATTTTCAGAAAATTATGGAGTGGTTCTCTGCAAATGGACTCTTATTAAATTTTTATTAACGCAGTATATAAAGTTACATACGGTAAATGGCATGACACCATTAATAAATAAAGTCTGTGGACAGGAATCTGTAGGTAAGGTAGAATATTCAAAGTTTTTAGGTGTGTACATTGATGAGAAACTGAATTGGAAGCTATACATTGACGATCTACTGAAATGTTTAAGTTCAGCAACTTATGCTACTAGTGTTATTGCAAGTTTTGGTGACAAACATCTCAGTAAATTAGCTTACTATGCCTATTTTCATTCACTGCTTTGATATGGCATCATATATTGAGGCAATTCATCAGTGAGGAATAAAGTATTCGTTGTACAAAAGCGTGTAACTAGAAAATTTTTTGGAGCCCACCCAATATTATCTTCCAGACATTTAAGGATGTATGGATATTCGCAGTAGCTAGCAGCTTCATATATATATATATATATATATATATATATATATATATATATATATATATATATATATATATATAATTTGTTATTTATACCCAAACCCACTTCAAAGATCACAGTATTGTGTATACTTACAACTCTGGGAGAAAGGATGATGTATACCACTGTTTTTCAACATAGGGCCGTGACCCGCAAGTGGGTCGTAAAGACTTATTCGGTGTGTTATGTGTGTGTGTGTGGGGGGGGCTCTCCATCACATGAGGAATAGCTGCACTATAAGACAACCAGGCAGGAGCATGTCTGAATACTAGAGGCTCCGTAATACAGAAACATAGACCCAAGTAAAATTTATTTTACGTTAAAAGTATGTAATCCATTTGAACATTAATTCTGAATTGAATCGAATGTGGAATGTAAAAGCTCAATGCCTGAAAACTTTTCAGGAACCAATCGACAGACAAATGAACAAAATACAATAATTAAGTCCACGAAATTTGGAAAATAATCCACTGCCTCACAAAGTGTCTATGCATTGGGGCCTTTCTTAATGAGCTTAATTCGATTTTGACAATCGAATTTGAAAGAAAAATATTAAATACAGATGATGTATAACATTAATTTAATCCAAAACATGGCTATAAACAATATTTAGTCAATGTAATTCTTCCCTTTCTGTTCTGCGGCTTCTTCCTTACTATCCGTCGATTTAAGTTTCGTTTTCATGCAGCTCATAGTTATGACATTATATACCCTTGACTATATGTCCTATAGTAATATAATTTTGTAGATTTGTAGAGTGTAATATTAGGAAACTATTTGCGATGAATAAATAGTGGATGAATGAAGTCTTGTAAATCAGGCATCACGTAAAGGGAAAGTTTTGTGACTCATTGTTTACGGCTTATCTCCTGAACTATATCTCGTAGGTAGTTTTTAACCCGATAGCGATTGTTGTCTGGTAGTAAGCAATATGTGTATCAAGTTTGGTTGAAATGGGTCCATTATTTTAGGACGAGATGTTAAAAAACAATTGTTCTGAAATATCATTGTTTATGACGTCATATCTCCAGAAATATGTATCGTACTATGAAGTAAATTTGAAGGTATATTCAGTGGAATATGTACCTAATGTCTGAAAAATTTGTCGTGAATGGTGTTAGTAGTAAAGACATAATAATTCGAAACCTCATGTGTCATGATGCGGTTTTTCATTAGCCATATTCTTTATGAATTCATATCTCAAAAACTATATGTCGACATGTGATACAGTATCGAAGAAACATTCAGTGCTATGTATCTGCACTGTCTGTGAATAGTCTTGCGAATACAATTTACAGAGTAGAAGTAATAACTTGTCATGCCAAATGCCGTAGATAGGCTATATGTCACGAACATTGGAAAGTAGTAAGCGAGAAACATTTTCCCTTCCATCATTTTCTTGGAGTTGTTAGCGATAAAAAGTTTCGCAAAGATTTGAAATTTTGTTCAAAGTTTTTTGCTTGTCGCTAAGTGCTCTCATTCTCAAATACTTGACGAATAAAATCACGCTATCACGCGCTGTAAGATGGGGCAGTTTTCATTGTTTATAACGTGATATCGTATGAACTTTGTATGGTAAATGGTTTTTTGCAACCATAGCAAATGATTCCTGACCTAAAAGAATATTTGTACCAAATTTGATAGAAATCGGGTCATTAGTTTAGGAGCATCTATAGAATATTATCGCATGATGCAACCGTTTTTCACAACTGTCATTGTTTATGACGTCATATCTCCTTACGTATGCCTCGTAGATGGTTCTTATCCCGACAGCGCTTGTTGCCTGATAGCAAGGAACGTGTGTACCAAGTTTGGTTGAAATCAGTCCAGTAGTTTAGGAGGATATGTGGAAAATACATAAACACACACATACCTACATACACACACATACAGCCTATTTTAGAAGATGTACTAGCTTAATTCCCGCTGCTTTGCAGGCGTAGATTGGATGGTCTGCATTGGTTGTTTCTACTTCTAAATATAAAATTTCACAGATTTAGCTCTAAAAATGCTTTCTTAATCAAGTATTTTGATACAACTTGCCACCCCCTATTGCACCATTGGTGGCAGAAATCAAAACATCCCGAAACACATAAAAGAAGAAAAAAAATTATAACCATGGTTCCAAATCCAAATTTTCTCACCCTTAAAAGATTTTCCCTTATTTCAGCCGCTTAGTGGTTGAATTTCCAAAAATATCGAAACACGTGTTCCTACAATTTAAATCCGAAGATTTGTATTTCTTGCTTCAAAATTGCCGGAATAGTAACGTATTTTCAAAAAAAAAAAAAAAAAAAAAAAAAAAAAAAAGTTCATCCCCTATTTCCACCCTTAAGGATGGGAATATCGAAAAATCGCTTATGCCTACAGTGTAAGATGAACAATGTCTACAAATTTGAAGTTTCTATCGTCTGGAGATTCACTTTTCAGCGTCGTTTTCTGTCTTTTAGAGCAAAATATTGACATCCACACGTAGAATTTTATATAAGTCTGTAGCTTTGAACTCCCATATCTTTCACCCCTTTATCGTTATCAACCCTCTAGCAATATAGTGCACAATGGGAGACTGATACGTACTACCACATACATATTCGTTTGCGATGTGTAGTTTTGGCTGCAGAGTGAAACATAGGCACAAACACCTCAATTTTTATTAAATTGAGATAGATTGGTCGCCGGAATATATTCACTTGGAAAGGGGTTGAAAATTCGAAAAGGTTGAATAACTCTGATCTACACTATTCAAGGTTGAATCCAAATTTGGCACAGAAGGGGGTGAATTATGCTGCCACTTACCAAATAACACAGATAGCCAACCAGCATGTAAAACAAAAGTGATGGATTTTCTGAATGACAATTCCTTCTACTTAGTAGAAGAATTTTTACACAGAAATTAGAAATTTTATAAATAAGTAAATAAAATACAATAAAAAATAGAAATATAAAACAAATTTCTATATCTTGTTTCTTTTAATAAACTGACAAAGTCCATACCATTACGTAATCTCGTATTCATGATCTACGGAACAGATATTAATCTAATGTAATGTAATCTAAAGCTAAGGATAACCACACACTCATGCCGGAGGTAGGAGTCGAACCTCCGGCGGTAGCGACATGGCGCCTCAGACCGTGCGTCCATTGCCACCTGACATTATTTTACTGGTTGCGTGGATTATTTCTGGTCACTTCTTTCTATTTGTCCCGACGCTATCGAACTTTATTTTGTCTCACATGTTCACCATTTCACCGTTATGATGTGCTGAGCGTAAACACACAGCACAAAAAAACTGTCAGCTTTTAGATATCGTCCTTCGTCAACCTCACAAACGTTTCGTCCAACGATTCTGCCGAATTTTCGCACGGTGGTTTCTCTTCCGAAACAAACTTTGTTCTCGGGATAGAGCAATACCTTTACCGGCAGTGGAATACCGACGGAACACACGAGGCTACAAAAGGATAGCTAATGAGACACGGCCGGCTTTTATATCGGCGCATATCAAAGCGGCTTTAGCGCCCACAGACGGCGCGTGTGTCACTCCCTGTTTCGCGGTGCCCATTGTCATACGAGCGGCTAGAAACGGGAGCCGGGGCCACATTTCATCGCGCGCGGGAATTCGATTTGCAGGGCGCTCCGGCGCGCTGCACCGTTCGTTTGGCGGGCCTTTTGTCCGCGCGGCGTAATTGGACGAGACGGGACGGGGAGGCGGGGCCCCGCGTGCACTGTTTGCCGTGTTTACGCCCGGCCGGCCGTCCCGCGGGATGCGCCACTCATTTGTATCCCTCCGCGGCCCGTCTCCAATTAAATCACTCCGCGCTGTTTGCGTGCGAGCGTCGCGTGAACGCTCGCCTGCTGGATAGTTTTTACAAGGGCTCTACTGTAGCGGATTTCGACTGTTGTGCACGGCCGAACAAACGTCGGTTATTTCGGGAGCGGAATACAATCGGCAGCTGCAAGTATAGTGTAACGAACGGAGTGCATTGGGTAGTGGCGCAGCCAGGGCTTTATTTAAAAATAAAGCCTCTTCAATTTGTGGCGTCGCACAAGTATGAAGTGTGCGCCACGTACTTTCGCCGCGCGCCGCCATGCACGCACGGCGCGACGTTCTTACGACGTCAGCCACGAGCCCCCTCTGCTGCAACTCCGCTCGTGGCCACGACTGCTGCGTCTGCCACTTGGGAATCAGATAGGCACCAGTTAAGAGTTGGTTATCGGATAGGCACTAGGAATCATCAGTATGCAGGCCTCTATATAAACTAAGTATCTGCATTCTGCAGTCAAGAACTATGTAAAAAGTATTACCAAGACTCTACGAAATATATATATTGTTCTAATTTAGCATAGTGTTCTAGTTTCTGCTGTCCCAGTGGCTGGTCACCCCCGTACCTGCACACGCGTGCATTCTTTATTCCTGTGTCGGTCTCTTTCAAAAATGTTCAAATGTTTGTATAGTCTATGGGACTTAACTACGAGGTCATCAGCCCCTAAACTTACAAACTACTTACGAACTAGGACGGCACAAATATCCATGCCCGAGGGGGGATTCGAACCCCCGACCCCGTGACTGGAGCGCCTTAGTCCCCTTGGCCACCGCGGCCGGCTCGGTCTCTTTCTACTCGGCCACCGACACCTACGACAAACGGCGGAAACGAGACACAAAAGTGGCGACGAGGCTGGGACACAAAACAATTTACACTCCTGGCCATTAAAATTGCTACAACACGAAGATCAAGTGCTACAGTCTCGAAATTTAACCGTCAGGGAGAAGATGCTGTGATGTGCAAATGATTAGCTTTTCAGAGCATTCACAAAAGGTTGGCGCCGGTGGCGACACCTACAACGTGCTGACATGAGGAAAGTTTCCAACCGCAGTTGACTGGTGAAACGTTGTTGTGATGCCTCGTGTAAGGAGGAGAAACGCGTACCATCACGTTTCCGACTTTGATAAAGGTCGGATTGTAGCCTATCGCGATTGTGGTTCATCGTATCGCGACATTTCAGCTCGCGTTGGTCGCGATCCAATGACTGTTATCAGAATATGGAATCGGTGGGTTCAGGAGGACAATACAGAAAGCCGTGCTGGATCCCAAAGTCCTCGTATCACTAGCAGTCGAGATGACAGGCATCTTATCCGCATGGCTGTAACAGTTCATGCAGCCACGTCTAGATCCGTGAGTCAACAAATCGCCAAGACAACAACCATCTTCACGAACAGTTCGACGATGTTTGCAGCAGCATGGACTATCAGCACGGAGAACATGGCTGCGGTTACTCTTCATCCTGCATCACAGGAGCGCCAGCGATGGTGTACGCAACATTGAACATGGGTGCACGAATGGCAAAACGTCATTTTTTCGGATGAATCGAGGTTCTGTTTACAGCATCATAATGTTCGCATCCGTGTTTGGCGACATCGTGGTGAACGCACATTGGAAGCGTGTATTCGTCATCGCCATACTGGCTTATCAGCCGGCGTGATGGTATGGGGTGCCATTGGTTACACGTCTGGGTCACCTCATGTTCGCATCGACGACACTTTGAGCAGTGGCTGCTACATTTCAGATATGTTAGACCCGTGGCTCTACCTTTCATTCGTTCCCTGCAGAACCCTACATTTCAACAGGATAATGCACGACCGCATGTTGCAGGTCCTGTAGGGGCCTTTCTGGATAGGAAAATGTTCGACTGCTGCCCTGGCCAGCACATTCTCCATATCTCTCACCAATTGAAAACGTCTGGTCAATGGTGGCTCGTCACAATACGCCAGTCACTACTCTTGATGAACTGTGGTATCGTGTTGAAGCTGCATGGGCGTCTGTACCTGTACACGCCATCCAAACTCTGTTTTACTCAATGCCCAGGCGAGTCAAGGCCGTTATTATGGCCAGAAGAACTTATTCTGGGTACTTTTTTCTCAGGATCTATGCACCCAAATTGCGTGAAAATGTAATCACATGTCAGTTCTAGTATAATATATTTGTCCAATGAATACCCGTTTATCATCTGCATTTCTGCTTGGTGTAGCAATTTTGATAGCCAGTAGTTTATTAATCTATGACTTATTTTTACACTTTTTATAATTTAACCAATTATACTACGAAAACAATTGCACAATAAATAAAATAGGTAGTCTCGCATTAATATGAAAGTGGAAGAGGAGCAACGTGGTGGAAATGGAGTGCATATAATCAGCTCGTAAAATAATGAAGTATCTTCGATTTACTAGCCAAAGAGAAAGTTCTTTACAGTTCAATTAACTTTATGTGTAACAATTGGACTAAAATAACGCTATTGTTGTTCATAAGATTCCACTCGGTGGCGCCGCTGACCTGCTAAACAGTGGGTCGTCGCGTATGAACAATCGGATCAAAACTTCAGCATCAGTAACATTAGCGTCAGCATCAAGGCTGGTCACGACGGCATTAAATCCGCTCACAGCACACGTGCTTAGTGTCGGCATTACGTTAGCGACCTGCTGTCACGTTCACTTTTGCTCTGCAAATTATAGTTATGTTTTGATTTCTTACATGTGTACTGATTCAAATTTCCGCTCCCGACCTACTTAAAAAATTAAAAATTGAAAAAATTATAAACGAAAAAAAAAATAATTAAAAATTCTTTGCGAGGTACTTGGGAGGTGGCTTCAGGCCCATTAGCTCCCCGCCCCCTCCCCCCGTTCTCCACCGTGGCTGTGCCACGGCCATGGAGGACCTTCGCCAAATAGTAGTTTGCGATACCATGCACGATTTACGAAATCGAAGTTTCGGATACATACTAGGTGGATCCGGAAAGTGCACTATATGATAAATAGTTTCCGGACACCCCCAAAAACATCCGTGCAGGATGGGAGCACTCCGCGGAACTCACGGACCGAAGGTGAGCAGCTGATTGGGTGACACAAGTCTGTCCGCGAGATTTGATGGTTTTACGTTTTAGGGGGACAGAACTGCAGAGGACATCAGTCCCCTAGGTCCACCGTTTCTTATATGAGAGTGAAAGGACACGTACAGCACGAAAGCGTACAGCCCGACCTCGTCTGTTGACTAACAGAGACCTCCGACAGTTGAAGAGGGTCGTACAGTGTAATAGGCAGGCATCTGTTCAGACCATCACACAGGAATTCCAAACTGCATCAGGATCCACTCCAAGTACTATGACAGGAGGGAGGTGAGAAAATTTCATGGTCGAGCAGCCAGACGTCATGCAGGTCAATGCCAAACGACACCTCATTCGGTGTAAGGAGCGTAAACGTTAGACGAATGAACTACGGAAAACGTTGTGTGGAGTCAAGAATCGCGGTGCACAATGTGGCGATCCGATGGCAGGGTGTGGGTGTGGAGAATGCCCGGTTAACGTCATCAGCTTGCCTGTGTAGTGCCAACAATAAAATTGATATGGTGTGGCAGTGTTTATCATGTAGGGGACTTGCACCCCTTCTTTTGCGTTGCACAATCACAGCGCTGTCCTACATTGCTGTCTGAAGCACCTTCGAATTGCAATTCGGAAACGGCAACTGTATCTTTCAACATAATCGAGCACCTGTTCATAATGCACGGCCTGCGGCAGAGTGATTTGACGGCAATAACATCCCCGTAATGGACCGTCCGGCAGAGAGTCCTGACCTGAATTCTGTAGAATACTTTTGGGATGTTTTGGTACGCCGACTTCGTGCTAGGCCTTACCGACGTACACCGACACCTCTCCTCAGTGCAGCACTCCGAGAAGAATGGGCTGCCATTCTTCAAGAAACCTTACGGCACTTGAATGATGTATGACTGCGAGTGTGGAAGCTGTCATCATGGCTAAGGGTGCGGCAACACCATTTGAATTCAAGCATTACCGATGTAGAGTGCCAGGAACTTGTAAGTCATTTTCAGCCAGGCGCCCGGAAACTTTTCATCACATACTGTAAGTAGCGACCATTTTGTGAAAAAGTGGTCGTAAAAATACTTTTTGAAATATATTTATTGTCACTTGAAAGACAAAATCTTTAATTACTTTTCCGCGTAGTTTCCACCATTGTTGAGGCACTTGCCGTAGCGGTCGAGCTACTTAACTACTCTTACCTTCACTGACGAGAGGAATTGCTGCACACCGAGTTTGAATCAAATTGTGACAGGCGATGTGACTTGGGTACGTCATATCATACCGCAGTCAAAACAGCAGTCAATTAGGTAAAGTCACACTCGATCTCCCACAAAACAGAAATACAATACGACAATATCCACTCAGAAAATCATGTTCACGGTGTTTTGGGACCGAAAGGGTACATTGCTTGTTAAATTTTGTAACATTCCCTGCAGAAATGTCAATACAGAGGCATTATTGAATCGTAGTCAGATACGAGTGTTACATGTAGTGATGTCACAGATGACTGTTTCAAACTAAGGATAGTAATGAGCAATTAAAACTAAGGAGTAATATCATAATGGTCGGTACCGGTGGTCTTTGGGTAAAGTGCTCTATTGGAAACAGAAGTGTCTCGGGTTCGAAACCCGGTCGGACCTCGGATTTTTTCCGTCTACATTTTAACCCATCCTTCACCTCTCCACGATGCGAGGAGTAGCCAGCAACTACACGTGGTTCGGATTCCACGTTAAGCTATAGGTCCCCTTTCTCCGGTTGGAAAACTGGGTTAGGCTAGGGACACACAAGTCGCCGAAGTGGCGTCCAATTAAAAGACTTGCACCAGGCCAATGAGCCACACGACATTAATAATATTACGATGTTATCTTAGTCCATTGTTCAATACTGTAAAAGGCATTGTCTAATCTTTATTCGCTCTTGTCTGATGTAATCCATTGTATTGGCAGGACATTGGTCGAACCTACCAGTAACAAACCTAGCTGCTCGCCTCTGAACTGCTTCCATGTCTTCCTTTAAACTTATCTGTTGCGAGTCCCAAACACTTGAGCAATACTCAAGACGTTTCGTACTATCGTTTTATACGCGGTCTCCTTTACAAATGAAGTACATTTTTTCAAAATTCTCCCAATAAACCGAAGTCGGCTGTCCGCCTTACAATTGGTCCTTCGTTCCATTTCATATCGCTCTGCAATGTTACGCCTAGATATTTGAACGACGTGCCTGCATCAAGAAGCTCGCTACTAATGCTGTATTCGAACGTTATGGGACTGCTTGTTCTACTCATGCGCACCACCTTACACTTTTCCACATTGAGAGCTAGCTGCCATTCTTCGCACCAACTAGAAATTTTTTCTAAATCACCCTGTATGCATTACAATCACTTAAAGACGACACCCTCCCATACACCACAGCATCATCAGCAAACAGCCGCAAATTACAAGCTACTCTGTCCATCAGATCATTTATAGAGATAGAAAATAATAGCTGTCCTATCACGCTCCCCTGGGGCACGCCTGACGATACACTCGTCTCTAATGAACACTCGCCATCAAGCGTACTGCGTCTATTACTTAGGAACCTATTCCATAAGCTCGTATCATCGTTAGCAAGATCCCTGGTGTGTAATAATCACAAGTAGCTACAGTTCTAGCAACTAATTCCATCTCTTTATCCAACGGTATCTCATAAGCAAGTGACTTGATATATCCTCACAGTAAACAATGATGGCCGTGGAATAGGAGCTCTCCTCCAAGTCCAGTGAGGTGTTGCACCGTCGTGTTTTATCACGTCCTCTCAGGAACAGACAAGGGTACGTTCTCTAACTGAGGTAGAACTTGTGACGTTACAACAACATACAACACCCATATTGAAGCGCAAAGATCGCTAGTTTGACAGCGGAGAGTGTCGAAAGTTGCGACGACTGAAGAGGCAATCAGCTGCTGCAAGGAGGCAAGACTTCGTCCCGCTTCGTATCGGTGGGTGTAAGAGCGCATGTAGAGCACTCAGTTGGACGTGACGTATATTAAACTGCCTTTTCTCTCCCCAAAAATACGGCATTATCTTTTTTTTTAGATACTACTCTGTAACTATTAAAGCGTAGTACGGAGAAGCAAATGAAAGAGAAACATCATTTATATTAATGTTATATCAAAAGTTACTACGAAAACACCTATTAATTCGTTTGGAAAAATTCAGAGGCAAAACTAATTGAAGTACAGTAGGGAGGGAGGGCTCAAATGAAAGGTCTCATCGAGACTCGAAATTTGGTGTAACCATATTATCTGTAACATTCATATTGCGCATAATGAAGCACTTTTAAGGAACAACAAGACAGATAGACAAACAGCGAGGCAGAGATAAGTTGCAGGTGTCGTGGCACAAATTATGACCTGTTTAGAATATATTATTTTTGTTTATTTTTAATATGTCGTCATTGGGTAAACTAAATTAACTTATTTATCGACCGTAATTTGTTTACATTTATGAGCACAGTAATTATGAACAGTGCATTGGAAAGTGGACAGGCAAATTTATTTGAAAAATACTGTACCCGTGTGATTGTTTAAATATTCATTGTTCGTCGGCCGAAAGACTTATTTATCGGTCATGCTGGAAATATTTAAACTTTCGATTTTGGGTGTATTATTAATCTTAGAAATTAAAATAAGGTATGTATTTGCTTTAGAATTTTAGCGCGCATCTAACGATGGCGTCGTATCAACGTTTCAATCATTATGTAAAGAGTTTTGTACACTACTGTGAGAATTACTAAAGGGCGTTAGGTCACGTTTTCTAGGATTGACGTCACAAATTGTATACAAACGGCAGCCTGGAGCGGTTGAGGGGCAGTCGATGGCAACTGAATCTTGGCGGTGCTAAATTTTAGGAGTGGTCTCGACGGCAGACGTGTATCAGGAATGCAGTGGAATCCATTGCACGATAGGTGTTCAACATAGCCGCAGAATCCGCCCCGCTTTATTCTGAAATATTTTCGGACGTATGTCGACTTTGATTTTCGAAACTGTAGTTGGAAATAAGGATTTTGCAACTCATTCTTTTTTATAGAACAATGAACTTTAATAGCAATCATTTTAGGAGCATTATCCAAATGATTCATATAGATATTCATAGCTATGAATATTCATATAGCTATATTGTTACCAAAATTGGGGGCTCGAGCTAATCATATCAGACGGAGTCTAACGAATTTAGTGGTTCTCGCCAGCCATAATGATGCACCAGGCAATAAACAATTTCAGTAACAACACAACCCTCATGTTGCACACAGTTAATTCGTAGGTGCCACCCTAGTTACAAATTACCTGACTTTGAAATTGAAAGTTTAGTTTTAAAAGTAATGCATACGTGTACATACAGCGACGAGCCAAAAGTAGTGGGACTAATAAGTCATCCCCTAAGACAAAGCTAGTTAAATTAAGGGCCCATACCGCTAGAAAATCCTTGCATAAATCTCAAGTGCAGGTGGCCAAGTAGAAGATATGGCTCATACTCCTTGTTTGCTTGGAACAAATAGAGTTCACATGTAAATAAAGAGGGCAGTACTTGTAAAGTTGTACGCATGTTAGTTGTAAATAAGGTGGAAAACAGTAATGCGAGACAAAGTGGCAGACAACTTTACTCCCACATCTCCGTAAGCCAGTTTCTCCGATGCAGGTTCCCTACTCCATAGAGCAGCGGTCGGCAACTGGCGGACCGCGATCCAGGTCCGAACCTCGGAAGGCCAAAATCTTGACCGCCAAAAATGTTTTGAAAGTATAAGTTACATACTCAAATTAATAAAAAAAAATTCTGTGTAGAACAATTCGTATGAGAGCCACCCCTATAATTTTTCTAGAATTTTACTGCTATCTGTTGAGTAATTAGAACACTTAATCATAATTATAGGCAGATTAAATAAATGGTTGTCATGATGTGCGACGCTGGAGGGTATACTTACGAGAGGCGGCAGAAGGCACCAGGCTGACCGGTGATCCGCATAAAAGCCCTGTAGACACGAATGCAGCACGATAACTTTATCTAACGAACCAGGAAATACTATAAACAGACTTCATACTCTGACAGTCTCTGAAACCTCTATTTAGGTGGTCAGGGCATATGCATTTAAATACTATTTTTGTGCACTTAAAAATCATCTTTCGAGGTTCATCCAGCGTCAGAATGGACTGATGTGACTGCTAATTTGTCCCACCTTACAAAGGCTATACTCCAGATGGAGATAATAGTCTTGCAGGAAAAGATTTCCTTGCAAACATTTAAAAATGAATCCACTGACGAATTGTGGATTGAACATGTCCCGGAAAATATGAAAATTATACGGTAGTAAATAAATAGTGCAACTAGCCACCACTTCCTGAGGCTGGCTGCAGTGTTTATTTACTACATTATTATTACTAACATAGATGCGGTGTTCTCTAACCAAAAATAATGGATAAAATAATATGAAAATTACAAAACATTAGCCATCTACCTGGCTACTATGTTTGGCTCCACATATATTTGTCAAATTTTATTAAAACAATTAATTTGTTTAAGTACCGCTAAAGATTAACGGCAGCCCAGGTTGGAGACACTATTCGCATAAGCTGCTCCGCATGTGGAATTGCCGGCCGCAGTGGCCGGGACTGAGGCGCGTCAGTCACGGTCTGCACGGCCACTACGGTCAGGCGTTCGAATCCCCCACTCGGGCACCGATATTTGTGCCGTCCTTAGTGTTAGCTAGTTCATAGGTAGTTTGTAAGTTTAGGGGCTGATAGCCCTGTAGTTAAGTCCCATAAGCTATACAAACAGTTGAACATGTGGATTTTACTTTAAGAAACTGGCTGAAGGCCCCAAATGTAATTCCTTGAATTGATTTTTTAACGCAAATACAAATAGTTCGCTGTATTTCATAATTTTAGTGAAAATGAAGCAAAAAATAGTACGTTTAATGAATGACCTGTTACTGAATTTTTCAATAGAAGTTTGACTACACATTTTATTTCATACTTTTTCCGAGTGAAAATAATAAATAGATAGGAAATAACATAAAGTTTACTGGATTATTATAAATTTATATTGCACATCTTTTGTATTTCATATTAATTTGAGATTGAAAATTAAAATTAAAAAATCGCACTGGCGTGTTTTACGGCTCACTTTAGATTTGTAGTTTTATAAGTTTTTGCAAACATTTTGGACCAAAATAATAATCTAAATAATAAAAAATTTATATTAACAGTGTCTGAAACCCTTTTAGGTGAAAAAAATTAGGTAAAGGTGGGTTCCGAACCATCGACCTTTAGCGTCATAGTACAACGCCTTGCCAACTACGCTACGGCTATCAATCAAAAGATGAGTCCTTTAATATTGTACTATTGATGGCCGATGTTAACTGATTCCAATATGACATTTGTAGACCCTAGATTATCATTTATCGTACGAAAAACGATGTGTTTTTGTTAATTCTTCTGTGCGCCATTGCTTTGAAATGACAACGTGTAAGTTACAATAAGAAAATCATCAAATACTCAATGCAAGATAGCGTATGCCAGAGAGAGTTCTGAGCGAGGAATGTCACGTGACATATCCGAACGGCTTGTTTTCGTTAATTCAATGGAGGGTGTCAAATCTCCGTTATTTTTGCAAATATGTCTCAAACGATACGAGATATGAAAAAAAAAAAAAAAAAAAAAAAAAAAAAAACAAAAAACAAACAAACAAGAGAGCAAAGTTGTAGAGAATTTTCTCCGCTACAGATTCGATTATTCAATTTTCGTGTCAGATGAACGGTTCGTTTGCAATTACAATTATATTACAAACGGCTTTTTTGGTATTACTACCGTATTTTTTGTCCGACAAATTTGAAAAAAAGGAGGTTCTGGTCTCTGGTGGCCTAAATTTATGTCTGTAAAATTTGATGCAGATCGGTTGAACGGTTCGTCTTAAAAACAGGGAACACGTTACGGACTGACAGACAGACATACATCCCAAAATCGCCGTTATTTTTGCAAATATCTTTCAAACGCCACAAGATAGGAAAAAAAAACATTAGCGAGCAAAGTTGTAGAGAATTTTCTCCTCTACAAATTCTGTTATTCAATTTTCGTGTCAGATGAATAGTTAAGCCGTTATTTTCATTTAAATTTCGAGCTGTCAAAAGACGATCGCAAAGGCCCACCTTTAGTGGTGGCCGAGGAGACTGAGGCGCTCCAGTCACGGTCTACACGGCCACTACGATCGGGGGTTCGAATCCCCCCTCGGGCATGGATATTTGTGACGTCCTAGTTCGTAAGTAGTCATAAGTAGTTTGTAAGTTTAGGGACTGATAACCCCGTAGTTAAATCCCATAAACTATACAAACATTTGAACATTTTTAGTGTTACTGCCGTAACCTAAAGTAGGCCAAAATTGATAAGGAAGATATGGTTTTGCTTTTTTTTGGAAATATCCGGACCCCATCCAAAATTACTTGCCGACCTCTGTCATAGATGTTCTATTGAAATTTTGCACGCCCTTATTGACACAACCTGCTTAGGAAATAATGCCCTTATCGAATTGGGGATTTTACTAGTTAATTAGTAAAATTAATTTAACGATCAATAGCGAGTGGATAACGAGAATTCTGAAAGCCATTTGGAGCCTCCTCTCGCAAAACAAAGTCCCGTAGCTGGGTGGGACTACATATTGAAATAATCGGCTGTACAAGACTGTGGGGCTCGTAAATTAGGCGGGATTCGGCCCGAAGGGCTTCCGTTGCCTAATGAGGCCAAAACAGACGCGCCTCCATTCCGCTGTGTGCTGGCTGCCTGCAGGCGCAACCACTTTGCTCCGGCCTGGGTGGGGGCTCTTTAACGAGCCGCGCTCGCATCCCTGTGTCGCGTGCGTCGCGTTAGTTAACGAGCAGCGAGCACAAAGGGCGGCTGTGGTGTGCTGCGCTGCGCTGTGCTGTATACCGCGGCCTCCCACTTACCTGCCGGCGCAAACAACGGCCACTTGTCGTGACGTCACGCCGCGTCTGTGGCAGCCACCGGCACAACAGCGCCGGCTTATTTCGTTATACGCGGAGGCTGACAATAAAAAAGCGGTCTGTTCCTAAAGCTGCCAGGAAACTGTGACGCTCGTAAACACTGGGAAAACTGCGTGACAGTAACACTTCTGAGTAATTTTATATGCTCGTGATAGCTGTTCGCACAGTGGAACAAAAATGCCAACAGTGGGAGATAACCTCAGAATTTTGCTCAGTAGCGGTTCCTGTTAAGCGTATGCTATTTATTTATAAGTAGCTTATTTCGTTATACGCGGAGGCTGACAATAAAAAAGCGCTCTGTTCCTAAAGTTGCCAGGAAACTGTGACGGCCGGCCGCGGTGGCCGAGGAGACTGAGGCACTCCAGTCACGGTCTGCACGGCCACTACGGTCGGGGGTTCGAATCCCCCCTCGGGCATGGATATTTGTGCCGTCTTTAGTATAAGGTAGATGATAAGTAGTTTGTAAGTTTAGGGACTGATAACCCCGTAGTTGAGTCCCATAAGCTTAACAAACATTTTGAACAAACTGTGACGCTCGTAAACACTGAGAAAACTGCGTGACAGTAACACCCCTGAGTAATTCTATATGCTTGTGACAGTAAGCTGTTCGCACAGTGGGACAAAAATGCCAACAGTGGGAGATAACCTCAGAATATTCCTCCCTTCATTTCACATCTCACCCTTCTATTTAAACTATGGTAATATAGATGGGTCACATCATACTCAATCTTGCTAACTCACACCAATTATTTATTAATCTTTGGCTCTTTTCTTTCATCAAGGAGTATACTAGATCTTCTTCAGGTGGAATAGTTTTATAATTGATAAATAAACAAAATACAGATAAACACTTATGACTTGTTAGCATTGTGATGACTGGCACTTACAATGTTTGTGAAGCTAATTGGATTTAACTGCGGGGTCATCAGTCCCTAAACCTACAAACTACTTATAAACTACCTTATATTAAAAACAGCACAAACATCCATGACCGAGGGGGGATTCGAACCCCCGACGGGGAGGATGATTGGTAGATTGGATGTAGGTGTTCCTCTAAATCATGTACCCAACTACAAATGATTTACGATTCAAATAAAAGAGTTTATTAGTTTCTTTTGACCCTATTCAGTCCGCTGGTGATCTCAAGTCCCTGCGATACATAAATAACAGCCGAGGTCCTGTATAGCGTGTACAATTCACTATATAAAACAAATAGGTGGAAAACGCTGGACTGTATTCACAGCTATGAATTACAAAAGGAAAAATAAAACCAAATTCTCACTACTGTACCAAAGATTGACTTCAACACTGCCCCAAGATACTAAAACTGCACAGGAATATTTCTAAGTTCCTCTAGACGTAAAATATTTCAAAAACTAGCTATAGGCTATGACATTGTCCCCTTCAAACCTTTGCGTATTAAACTATCCACTGAAGAGTACCCAAGTATCCGACCTTATAACACTTTGGTCATTCTCACCAGGAAACTGCCTCCCTTCCCCAAACCTTTGCTCCTCACAATCTAAAAGCGCGCCAATTGACGTTACACAATTGTCGCAAATGATCACGAATTCATTATCAAAAGTTTTTATGTAGGTTGTATCTTGATTTTGAATTGTTGTTGTTGTGATTTTCAGTCCGCAGACTGGTTTTATGCATCTCTCCACGCTATCCTGTCACGCGCAAGTCTCTTCATCCGAGAATAAGTTCGGCAATCTACATCCATTTGAATCTGCTTACGATATTGGTCCCTCGGCCTTCCTCTATGGTTTTTCCCTCACACAGTTCCCTATAATGCTAAGCTGACGATTCCTTGATGTCTCTGTGTTCCACCAGTAAATCCCTTCTCTAAGTCAGGATATGCCAGAAACTCCTTTCCTCCCCAATTCAGTTAAGCACCTCATTAGTTACGTGATCCACACATCTAACTTTCATCGTACGTCTGTGGCATCACATTTCAAAAGCTTGTATCATCTTTCTATCGGAACTCCTTATCGTCCACGTTTCACTCCCATACAATGCTACACTCCAGACAAATGCTTTCAGAAAGAACTTTCTAACATTTAAATTAATATTGGATGTTAACAACTTTCGCTTCTTCAGAAATGCTTTTCTTCCCATAGACATTCTGCATTTTGTATTTTCTTTACTTCGACCAACGGAAGTTATCTTGCTACCCAAATAACAAAACACATCAACTACTTTTATTGTTTCATTATCAAATCTAATTACTTCTTTGATGTTAATCTTATACCCTTTTTTGAAGACACTGTCCATTCCATTCAATTGCTCCTTCAGATCCTTTGCGGTCTCTGACAGAATTACTATATCATCGGAAAACCGCAAAGCTTTTATTTCTTCTCCTTGAACTTTAATTCCCTCTCCAAATTTCTCCTTCTATTCCTTCACTGCCTGCTCAGTGTACAGATTCAACAACATTGCGGAAAGGCTACAACCCTGCCTTACTCCCTTCCCAAACTCTGCGTCCCTTTCATACCCTTCGACTCTAAAAACCGCTGTCTTGTTTTTGAATAAGTTGAATCCAACTCTTCGCTCCCTGTATTTTACCCCAGTTACCTTCAGCATTTGAAAGTTTATTCCAGTCGACTTGTCAAGAGCTTCCTTCAAATCTACAAATGCTAAAAAAGTAGGTATAGTTTTCCATAGCCTATCTTCTAAGATAAGTCGTAATGTATTTCCTCCCGTGTTCCTACATTTCTCCTAAATCCAAACTAATCTTCCCCAAGGTTGGATTCCACAAGTTTTTCCATTCGTCTGAAAATAATTCGTGTTAGTAATTTGCAACTATGACTTAATAAACTGATAGTTATGTAATTTAGACTTTTGTCTACACTTGCTTTCTTTGGAATTGGAATTACTATATTCTTCTTGAAGTCGGAGGGTATTTCCCCTGTCTCATACATCTTCCATACCAGGTGGAATAATTTCTTCATGACTGGCTCTCCTAAAGATATCAGCAGTTCAGACGGAACTATTCCAGGGGCCTTGTTTCGATTCAAATCGTTCAGCGCTCTGTCAAATTCTTCTCGCAGTATCGTATATTCTGTCTTCTCCACCTCGTATTCCATTTCTAGATACTACCTTGAAGTTTATTTCCTATGTACAGGCCCTCTATATATTCCTTCCACATTTCAACTTTCCCGTCTAGTACTGGTTTCCCGTCTGAGTTCTTGATGTTCATACAGCTTTCTTGTCTCCAAATATCTTTTATTTTTCTGTAAGCGGTATCTATCTTTCCCCTGGTTATACATTCTTTTATGTTTCTGCATTTATCCTCTAGCCATTCCTGCTTAGCCAGTCTGCACTTCCTGTTAATCTCGTTATTCAGACGTTTGTAGTCCCTTTTGCCTGCTTCACCTGATGAATTTTTATATTTTCTCCTCTTATCAATAAAGTCCAGCATATCCTGTGTTATCCAGGGATTTCTGTTAGGCATTGTCCTTCTGCCTATATGACCCTATGCTGCTTTCACTACCGTATCTCTCAGAGCTACCCATTCTTCTTCTACTGTATTACTTTCCACCGTTTCAGCCAATCCTTGCCTACTGCTTTCTCTAAAAACCCTCAACCACCTCTGGTTCCTTCGGTAAGTCCAGGTTCCATCTCCTAACTTTTCTACCATTCTGCAATCTCTAATGTTTGAATCTACAGTTAATTACTAGTAAGTTATAGTCAGAGTCTATATCTGCCCCTGGGTATTTCTTATAGTTTAAAACCTGGTCCCTAAATCTATTCCTTACCATTATAATCTGGTACCGTCCAGTGTCTCCTGGTGTCTTCTACGTATACAGCCTTCTTTCATGATTTTGAATAACGAATCAAAATTCTATTTGCACCGTTAGCTGTGCACTTAAACTCTACATTCAAAACATATGGGTAAATAATTTTCAGGAGCACAGGTTAACCTCAAATGAAAAATAAAATATTTCAATTTTATGATTGCAAAGCTGATAATTGTATATTCTTATGGTTGTTGTTGTTGTGGTCTTCAGTCCGGAGACTGGTTTAATGCAGCTCTCCATAATTCCCTTTCCTGAGCAAGCCTCTTCACATAAGAACGGCAACCTACATTTTTCTGAATCTGCTTACTGTATCCATCTCTTGATCTTCCTCTGCGGTTTTTCCCCTCACACCACCCTCCAACGCTACATTCACATTTCTTTAATGTCTAAGAATGTGTCCTACCAATCGATCCCTTCTTTTAGTCAAGGTATGCCAGAAATTCATTTTCTTCCCAATTCTGTTCAGTACCTCTTCATTAGTTACGCGATCCACCCACCTAATCTTCAGCATTCTTCTGTAGCACCACATTGCAAAAGCCTCTATTTTCTTCCTGTCCGCGCTGTTTATCGCCCATGTTTCACTCCCATACAAGGCAAAACTCCTCACAAATGCCTTCCTTAGGCTTAAATAAATATTCGATGTTAACAAATTTCTCTTTTTCAAGGCCGCTTTTCTACCCATTGCCATTCTGCATTTTATATCCTTTGTGCTGCGACCATCATTTGTTATTTTACTGCCCGAGTAACAAAACTCATCTACCTCTTTTATTGTTTAGTTACCTAATCCATTTCCTTCAGCATCAACTGATTTTCTTAGACTGCGCTCCATTACCCTTGTTTTGCTCTTATTAATGTTCATATTATATGTACCTTTCAGCACACCGTCCATTCCGTTCAACTGCTCTTCCAGATCGTTTGCTGTCTCTGACAGAATTACTGTGTCATCAGCAAAACGCAATGTTTTTAATTCTTCACCCTGAACATTCATTCCTTCTCCAAATTTCTCTATGTTTTCCTTTATAGCTTGCTCAATGTAAAAATTGAATAAAAATGGAGAAAGGCTACAGCCCTGTCTTACTCCCTTCCCAACCACTGCATCCCTTTCATGCCCTTCAACTCTGACAACCGCTGTCTGGTTTTTGTACAAGTTGTAAATAACCTTGCGCTCTCTATATTTTACTCATGCTTGCTTCAGAACTTCAAAGAGTTTATTCCAATCAATATTGTCAAAAGCCTTCTCCAAATCTACAAAAGCTAGAAATGTAGGTTTGCCTTTTCTTAATCTGTCTTCTAGGATAAGCCGTAAAGTGAGTATTGCCTCCCGTGTTCCTACATTTCTCCTGAACCCAAACTGATCTTCCCCGAGGTCGGCATTCTTATGTTAACCTTACAATATAAACATAAAATCACTTTCATAGAATTTTTACTGCCTTTTTTAATTATGCTGATAGAATTTATGCATATTTACTGCAATTTAAATATGTAAGAAAACAAAGAAAATGTACAGTAAAAATTAACAGATTAACATCAAAATAGTGTGTGTGATTTATAGTATCCACTGCCAACACATACTTACATGCCAGTAATGTGTGTTCATACAAAGGATATATTGATTTCGATTAATTTCTAAATGAAAATATTTCCCACAGTTTATAGTTCAAGTAATTAAACATAAAGTCGTTCCATCGATGCATCTTTACAAGAACTAGATAGTGAGTGTTTCATAAATGTGTGTCAGGAAATCTTATCAAGATAAAATTACTTAATTATTTTATTATGCGCGATAATATCTGTAGTATCTCCGCTCGAGTCATATATATATATATATATATATATATATATATATATATATATATATATATACACCAATGTGTTTGTTATTTCATCTACCACCATGTCACCATCTTTGCCCGACAGACTCCATACTGTAGGCTTGCATATTGGAACAATAGCTTACAACGTTCAACCACCGATAGACTCTGACGTCATGGCCTGCTGGGTAGGGACAACACACTAGCACTCACTGTGATTGGCTGTGGAGAGCGACCACCTCTGTCCTGCTCAGTAGCATTAAAACTATCGCCGAAACCGAAACACATCTAGCACGATTCTTTGGTATACAGTATCCCTATGAGCAGAAATTACTAGTGGCGTGTCAACGTTTGTCTCTCATTTCCTGAATACACTGCCTTCTAATCGAAATGAAGCATGGAGCTGGTGAGGATACTTGTGATTTTTGCGTAAAATTACACTATAACAGACTATATCTTCGTCGTGTACTAATTTAGTAAAATAAATTGTTTCTTGTTTCAGATTTACAGTATGAAGCAGATATAACGATTATAGCAGCGACACAAAGTACCGTATTTGTTGTAAACTTACGGTATGTAAGTATTTAGTGACACTGAAAAGATGAAAGTGAGACTTGTAAATAATGTGCCTATCACATTTAAATTGGACAGTTTTTTTCGTTTCTGTGTTGAAAAAGATAAGGAGTTAAGTAGTAAAGCAACAGAACTTCATGAATGCATATTTTTATAATAACTGTAAAGAAAGTATTTATAAACACGAACAGTATAAACAGTGATGAAGCAGAAAACGTCCTGTCGATACCTTGTTCATTAGAGACAGTGATAAGAGTAAGTGCTGATACTCAATATTAGGTTTTTTTAAATAAAAAAAAACTTTTTATTTAACTCCTCAGATTCTGTTGGACCATATACACCTAACCTACTTGGTTTACAAACGAGGCACTATATACTATGAGATTTTGAAAACCATAAAACCAAATTTAAAAGAGCGCAACATTTATATACTACATGTACTAAATTGTATACTCTTTTCTATTATAGAAGGACTGAATTGGTTATAAATTTTTTAATAATTAATTTAAATGTAACTGTGCAATTTTCTTCCTTTTTCCGAAAATGGGTAAGCAGAGTTAGTATACATGTATTTAGATAGATTGATCAAAAAATTTAATAGTGACATACGTGAAGTTCTGTAATAATTACCTAACGTACATTGTTACCATTATTGCCAATAGTTTTTGCTTTCTATTACACTTTATGGTAATACTGAATTTTATCGTTAGAATTTATTCTGTACAACAACGAAGTCCCTTGATTTATAAGAGCGTTGTTTTTTCAAATAAATTGTTTAGCGTATCTCAATTATTTGAATATTTATTGTTTTTGCCCAGTCTGAATTGTGACAGTGTGGCAGTTAGACCGCTGAGTGATATTGAGTTTGCAGAATTAGTAAATTCCACAAGAGGTGAGCCAATACTTTCCAAGCATGAAAATTGAAATATCGCTTCTGAAATCAAGTGTTGTGACGACAGTGATAACATTCCACAACCTGCATAAAATACTGTACAGTCTTTTCTTTCTAGAATTAGGAGTATAGTACAACATACAACCGCGTATAAGGCATTGCCGTCTATCAGCTTCAAATATCATCAAGAGTATTCCGTCCGAGCTATGAATCTGTCAAAATAACTTACGTAAAAATTGAAGTTGAATATTGTGTAGGCTGTCCAAATGAAATAAATATGTCAAATACTCAGAATATTTTTGGAACAAAACTTTGAAAGTCACTGTTAGCAGTACATAGTGCACTAATGAAGCATTTCGAAACAACAGAAAATTCTCTGAGAAATGTCAGATTCACCCACAACATGAAGGTGTGGTGGCATGTGTGGCAGAAAGTCAGCAAGATCACGCCCTGAATGTGCATGCTGTCAACTAGAAACTGGTTGCAATAAAACAGATTGTGTGTAAAATATAGAAACATGTTTTCAAAACGTATTTCCACTATTTGTGTCCAAAATACGACTAGTAAAATAAAAGAAGCAAAAAATTTTAACAGTGCCATTGATTCACATTTACGATGTTTTCATTATTTATGTGACTACTTGTATCCCAACTGCAATCAGCGAAGCAACAAAACATGAAAGGAGACGTAATTAATGATGTCAAGAAGGAGGTCTTACCTATTGCAGTCTCTGTTTCTACATCTACCGTATGTTAACAAAAAAATAAGAAATATTTCTGAGAAAAGTTTTGCTTATTGTTATTTATTATTAAGACTCAAATTTAAAATTAAATTCTAAGTATTATTATTATTATTATTATTAAACACGTTACAGACTTTTCATGAGACCAGGCGAAACACTGACGACTACTTGTTCTTCACGTATTCCTTCATTCTTCCACTGAAGGCTCTCCCTGACATCACTTCCCACTTTTACACCTTGTTTCTAAGGACGACTTTGTCTATGATGCCTGATGAATCTATGTGTGCCCTTTCCAGATCAATTTTGACTTTTATCAGCCACGGTGTACCTGAGGACTATGTTGGTGAGTCTCGTCTGCGGAAGTCTGCTGATGTGCCCATAAAATTTTAGTCGCCACTTTATAATGCCCGTAGCGATGTTGGAGAACTTTTCTGTGCTTTTCCTGGAGCGAAGTCTATAGCCTTCGTCTGTTAGTTTTGGTCCAATAATTTCGCTAATGATTTTTCTTTCCTGTGTGAGAATGTTTTCAAGGTCGGTATTTTGTGTAACATCAGGGTCTCACTGGCGTATAACACCTCAGGTTCGATTACGGTATTGTAGAGACGAATTTTGGTGAAGACGAAATTATTACTTTATTTATTTATTTAAAAAAAAGGAAAAAGGTGCACATCAACGTCAACAACAGAAGAAAACGGTGTGTTGACAGAAGCTTTTTGTAGTACTTTAATGATCGGCCATACAGGCCCACACTGTACGTTAGTATAGCAAAAGCAAACAGATCATCCAGGTTAAGAGCTAAAAGTTTTGACTGGTTGGCATTCACCGAGTGAAGATAAGCTCCTTTTGAATCAGGGTACGTTATTAACCACAATTCTAACGCAGGAGTATGCGTCAGATTATAAATTCGGAGACTGTTAAACACCGGTCTCAATCACGTCCACAAACTAACAGGGAAGTTGTTTATGACTGTCCCTTTGTTGAATAAACTCACTGTGTATGAAAATATTTTCAGATTTCAGTTGCTGGGTTAATTGCAGTTATTTTTGCAGTACACTTACAAAAGTTTTGATTAAATAAAATTTCAAAAATATGATGCTATTCATCTACCTTATAACACAGCACAATATCATCAGTGCGATTCTCATCTACCTTAGAACATACCAAATTACAAATCAACAGCTTACTTTTCATATCATGAAGCAGTGTTTCAATGAGTTGCGACGGGGAAAGACTGAAGATATTTTGTACGTAGTTTCACAGAGTACGCTGAGACTACCAGGAAAGAAAAAGGTTTGATCTGTCATGTGAAATAATTTCGGAGAAAATATGAATTTATGATTGGAAATTATAGGGGAGGATTTGCCTAGTTTTAGTGAAAGAAGTGTCAAGATAAATCGCACAGTTTCTTATAATAAGACACTGAACTGTCGGTTTCTACCAGCTTTTCCACCCTTCTGTAAATAATTCGTGTTAATATTTTGCAACCATGACTTATTAAATTGATGGTTCTGTAGTTTTCACACCTGACTGCACCTGCTTTCTTTGGAATGGGGATTATAACATTTTTCTTAAAGTATGAGGGTACTTCATCTGTCTCATACATCTTACACACCAGGTGAAACAATTTTGTCATGGCCGGTTCTCCCAGAGACTTCAGTAGCTCTGAGGAAATATCATCTACTCCAGGGGCCTTGTTTCGACTTACGTCTTTCAGTGCTCTGTCAAATTCATCTCTCAGTATAGTAACTCCTATTTCATCCTCATCTACTTCTTCTCCCCTTTCTACAATATTGCAGCTAAGCTCATTTCCTTCATAGAGCCTCTATATATACTCTTTCTACCTTTCAGCTTTCCCTTCTTTGCTGAGAACTGATTTTCCCTCAGAGTCCTCGATATTCATAGAGCTGTTTTTCTTATCTCCAAATGTTTCTTTTATTTTCCTATAGGTTGTATCTATTTTTCCCCTATTTATACATTCTTCTACATCCTTGCATTTGCCTTCTAGCTACTCCTGCTTAGCCATTTTGCACTTCCAGTCAATCTCATTTCTTAGTCGTCTGTACTCCACTTTGCCTGTTTAATTTACTGCATTTTTATATTTTCTCCTTTCATCGATTAAATTTAGTATCTCCTGTGATATCCAAGGATTTTTTGTAGGTCTTGCCTTCCTACCTATTTTGTCCTCTGCTGCCTTCACTATCTCTCAATACTACCCATTCCTCCTCTACTGTTTTATTTTCCATCGTTTCTGTCAATTGTTGCCTAAAGCTCCCTCTGAAATTCTTAAGAACTTCAGGTTCCTTCAATTTATCCAGGTCCCATCTCCTTATTTTCCTACCTTTTTGTAGTTTCTTCAGTTTCAGCCTACAGTTCATGACTAACAAGTTATGGTCAGAGTCTATATCTGCCCCTGGGTATGTCTTACACTGTAAAACCTGGTTCCGAAATCTGTCTTACCATTATAAAAATCTATCTGGTATCTCCCGGTGTTTCCTGATCTCTTCCACGTATGCAACCTTCTTTTGTGATTCTTAAACCAGGTGTTTGTTATAACTAAATTATGTTTCTCTTTCATTCCTTTTGCCCAGACCATATTCACCTACTATCTTCCCTTCCTTTCCTTGTCCTACTATCGAATTCAAGTCTCCCATAACAATTAAGTTTTCCTCTCCCTTAACTGTCTGAATAATTTACTTTAGCTCTTCATATATATCTTCGATCTCCTCATCATCGGCAGAACTAGTTGGCATATAAACCTGTACTACTGTGGTCGGTGTTGGCTTCGTACCTATCTTGACCGCAATAATGCGATAACTGTGTTGCTCATAGTAGTTTACCCGCATTCCTATTTTCTTATTCTTTATCAGACCTACTCCTGTAATACCCCCAACTGATTTTGTGTTTGTAATCCTGTACTCACCTGTCCGAAATCCTGTTCCTCTTTCCACCGAACTTCACTAATCCCCACTATATCTAACTTCAACCTATCCATTTCCCTTTTTAAATTTTCTAGCTTCCCTACCCGATTAAGGGATCTAACATTCCAAGCTCCGATCCGTAGAATGCCAGTGTTGTCTTTCCTGATGATCACATCCTTCTGAGTAGTCCCCGCCCGGAGATCCGAATGGGGGACTATTTTACCTCCGGAATATTTTACCCGAGAGGATGCCATCATCATATGTTCATACTGTAGAGCTGCATGTCCTCGGGAAAAATAACGGCTGTAGTTTCCCCTTGCTTTCAGCCGTTCGCAGTAACTGTGTGACAAAGCCACATTAGCTGACGTTAAAAGGCCAGCTCAGTCAATCATCCAGACTGTTGCCCCTGTAACTACTGAAAAGGCTGCAGCCCCTCTTCAGGAACCACACGTTTGTCTGGCCTCTCCACAGATACCCCTCCGCTGTTGTTGCATCTACGGTACGGCTATTGAGGCACGCAAGCCACCCCACCTGGGCAATGTCTGTGGTTCATGGGAGTGGACAAATAGAATTAAGAAATGTAATAAAATTTTATATTTACAAATATAATTATATTATATTTACAATTAGAATTAAGAAATATAATAAAGACAGAGGGATAATACAAAAAAACTGTGTATTAAAAAATTCATAACGAATATAATCAGCAAGTGAGATTTAATCAATGGTCTGCAAATGAAAGGCTATTGTAATCAATATATATGATAATGCGGCTAAAACATATGCAGACCTAAACTTAATATATTAAAATACTCCATAATTATAAATTAAGTCATATTTTTCATGGTGCAATGCCATCTATTGGGTCATTAGATATGACGCCGTTACCATGGTAAAGGGAAGGTCAAGGATGTTAGCAATTGGTGACGCCGTTGTCATGCCAACACAGAAGTTAAAACGGTGGGTTGGTAGTCAAAGATGTGTGTAGAAGTTGCCAACTGCCGTTATGGTTTTGCAAATACGTCAATGTGGAGAGTGAAGGTCGTTAAGACGTATTTTTCGAGTGCATGGAATTCGAAAACGTTAAAATTATGAAAATGACAGTGATGTATGTTAGAAGGAAATAAGAGTTACCATATCTTTGTCCCTTGGTAAAATACTAATAAAACGTTATACAATGTGTTTAAAGGAATAAAATGAACAATAAAACGTTCCATTAATAGTAGTAGGAACTGCATAGTATGATAATAAAATACTATGGATAGTGAGATAGATTTCATAGTAGTAGAAACTACTAGTATTGTAATAAAATAGCAAAAAGTGCCAAAACAGTAGATAATATGGCGGCTCTGAAGAGAGTCATGAAGGAACAGTAACTTTGGTCCCTGTAGTAAGAATTATTACTATTATAAGTAAAATACAGTTAATTGAAACTGTTAATTTCTGTGATCAAGACTGTTTTTTGTATATTGACTATGAAAGTGTAGGATAAATAAACACTCGGGCAACGCCGGGTTTACAGCTAGTATAAAATAAAAATATACCGAGAAACTATAGAACTAGGGTACTATGGGAGTTTGATTCAAGAGATTGATTTGAGAACAGAACAATTATACAGAGGGTTACCACATGAAATTTTGTTTTATCCATTACAAGATTTTCAAATCAAATAATCTCTCAGAGCCGATTTGACTGAGCGCGGATACGAGTCAGATATGAATGGGGAAGGAATTTCCAATTTCGTATCTCACCAACATTGACTTGAGGTGGGCGTCAGGCGTTGGATCGGTGCGGTGCGGCTACGCGCTGGCAACGGCGGCGTCGCTTCTTCGTAGCACAGGCCAGCTATGGGCTCCCCGGCTCTGCATATGTGTAGCGCGGCGCGACCCACGAGCGGGCAAGACCAAATTCCACAGGCTAGAATCTTGGTTCAGCACACTTGTGTTATGCAACGATCTCTGAATGAGATCGGCTATCTCTAGATCCATTTGCATATCGTATTCGTCGCTGGGTATTCCTCTTCGATTCCCCCTCAAACAGACACATTTTCCTCCAATGTTAAGATGAAGATATCCTAATGTCTCACAATGTGTCATACCAATCGATCTCTTATTGTAGCCATGATGTGCAGGAAATATCTTTTCTACCCAGTTGTGTTCAGTACCTCCTCATTTTTAAGCGATCTACCCATCTAATCTTCAGCATTATTCTGTAGCACACAATCTTCTATCAATTTCCTGTCTCCACTCCTTATCGTTCACAATTCTCTTCCATACAAGGCTACACTCCAGACAAATGCCTGCAAAAAAGACTTTCTAGAATTTTTATCTTTCTCACGCTCTCTCTTCTTCAGAAATTCTTTCTCCCCATGGCCATTCTACATTTTATCTCTTACTCTACTTCGGCCATCACATGTTATTTTACTGCCTAAATAACAAAATTCATCTTCCATCTTTGTTGTCTCGTTACCTAAACTAGATATTTCTGCATTGCTAGATTCTCTTAGACTACATTCCATTACTGTAGTTTTGCTCTTGTTAATGTTCATCTTACATCCTCATTTCAGGACATTGTCCATTCCATTCAGTAACTCTCCAGGTCCTTTGCTGTCTATGACACAATTACAACGTCATTATCAAACAGCAAAGTTTCGTTATCTTTCTAGCTTTCTCCTAATTTACAAAATCTAAAAACCTAGGTTTGTCTATCCTTAACCTATCTTCTAAGATGTGTTCCTTCGCGTCTTCCTACACTCCTTCTATAACTGAAATGATCATCCTCGAGGTCGGATTCTACCAGTTTTCCATTCATCTCTAAATAATAAGTATTTTGCAACCATGACTTATTAACCTGATAGTTCTGGAATTTTCACACTCATCTGTACTTGCTTTCTTTGAAAATTTGAATTATTATAGTGTTTTTGAAATCTGGGGGGTATTTCACCTGTCTCATACATTTTGTACCCAAGGTGGAAGAAATTTCTCCATGACTGGCTCTCACAATGATGTTAGCAGTTCAAGGACATATCGTATACTCCAGTCGCCTTGTGTCGACTCAGACCTATCACTGCTCTGTCAAATTATTCTCGGAGTATCGTATTCTCTATATCTCATCTTCATCCACTTCTCTTCCATTTCAAGTTCAGTTCCCTTGTATAAGGATCAATAAGTTTAAAGAAGGTGAAACGATGGCTGAAGACAAACCAGCAAGGATTGGATGAATTGATTCATTGGTCAGACCAATCACAGTTCGTGAGATGGCAGCACAACTAGTCTCTGGACACGATGCAGTGAAGGAGATGGTGAAAGGCTTAGGGTATCGGAAAATATGTGCGAAATGGGTACCAAGACGGGTGACACGTGATTTGAAGGACAGAAGGGCGGAAGTCTGCTCCGAGCCGCTGGAAGCATTTGAAAGTGGCGAAGACACGTTTTTCTCTGAAACTTCCTGTCAGATTAAAATTGTGTGCCGGAACTGGGATTGGAACTTGGATTTTTGCCGTTCGCGGGCAAGCACTCTACCGTCTGAGCTATCCCTGCACGCTTCACGGTCCGTCCTCACAACTTTACTCCGGCCAGTATCTCACCTCCTACAGGTTCAAATCCCGTTTCCGGCACACAATTTTAACCTACCAGTAAGTTACATATCAACGGACACTCCGCTGCAGAGTGAGAGTTTCATTCTGGAAATTTTTCTCTGATTTAGTCACATGGGATGAAACATGAGTATACACGCGTGATAAGGAAATAAAGAATCAGTAATAAAGGTGACATCACACCTTTTCTGCAAGACGTAAAAAGTTTAAAAGCAGACGATCAGCAAAGAAACTCATGCCGACAGTCTTTTGGTGTGACAAAAGAGTCTCATTGTTTTCTGGGACGTGGTTGTACTGTGAACAAATGTTTCACATTCAAATGTTCAAATGTTTGTAGAACGTATGGGACTTAACTACGGGGTCATCAGTCCCTAAGCTTACAAACTACTTATGAACTATCTAAGACTAAGGACGGTACAAATATCCCGAGGGAGGATTCGAACCCCCGACCGTAGTGGCCGTGCAGACCGTGACTGAAGCGCTTCAGTCCCTTCGGCCACCGCGGTCGGCAACAAATGTTTAAATGTTTGTGTAGCTTAAGAGACTTAACGACGGGGTCATCAGTCCCTAAACTTACAAATTACTTATAAACTAACTAAGACTAATGACGGCACAAATATCCATGTCCGAGGGGGGATTCGAACCCCCAACCGACCGAAGTGGCCATGACTGGAGCGCCTCAGTCCCCTCGGCCACCGCGGCCGGCTACTGTGTACAGCAACAGCTACATCACAACACCCAGGAAGTTTCGAGAAGCCATAAAGAAGAAGAGGCCAAACAAGAATTTGAAATGGATCGAAATTCATCATGAGATGCCAAATCCCATACGTCTTAGGTCACAAAGGAGGAGATTGATAAACTGGGCTTTTTAGTGGTCTCTCACCTGCCGTACAGTCCAATTTAGCACCTTCAGACACTTGTTTGGGCCAATGTAGGATAGTATTCGGGTACGACATTTGCAGGACACAGATGAGGTGTGAGTGGCAGTGAAAAACTAGGTTCGATAGTGCAAACCTTAATTTTTCCAAAATGAATTCGAGTTCTGAATTCAACGATGACGGATATGTATCGCTTGTAATGTTGACTATGTTGAATAGTGTGACTGTGTAGAGAAAGAGTTATTTTAATGAAGTGACCTCTGACATGTTTTCACTGTTACGCCAACATTTGCATTACTTTCGGAACGACCCTCGTACATCCAACTTCTGCAGCGTCCGAATGTCGTGTGCAAACAGAAACGTCCTGAGCAGTGCCATGGTGGTCAAGAGGAGGATATGTAAGAATTATCCGGCCGCGGTAGCCGAGGGGACTGAGGCGCTCCAGTCACGGTCTGCACGGCCAATACGGTCGGGGGTTCGAATCCCCCCTCGGGCATGGATATTTGTGCCGTCCTTAGGATTAGCTAGTTCATAGGTAGTTTGTAAGTTTAGGGACTGATGACGCCGTAGTTAAGTCCCATAAGCTATACAAACATTTGAACATTTTTTGTAAGAATTACTTGTCTCTTGAATGTGGGTTACGTGGAGAATGGGTATTCTGTGGTGTACATAGCAACATCACTGGATGTGTTGGCGTCATAGGATTCCATTGATTATCATGGATGCAGAGTATGTTGGTAGAGATCGCCTGGGGCTTCGTTAGCCGTCACCTTTGGTGCTGGTTCTTGGGCATCATGATCATCTGAGGGTAGGAGAGTGGCGCAGACGATACTTGTACTTGAGGCCGGGCTGGTTGTAATAGTGGCGATTAAGCCACTTCTCTGTTTTGACTATCGTCGCTCAACGCTCGTGTGTATATATAGGTTCAATCGGATAAACGTTGCATCACAAATACCGCGGAAATGGAAACTCACATTGAAGTGTCGTTTTCACAGGATGGATTAGAAGTTAGGGGTTATTATTTTGCGCTACTAAATTAATTTTGAATATCTTTATAAATAGAAATTTAAAAACCCTGAACATGTTTTGCATGTCGAAAATATCAAATACATTAAGGATAAAGGTGAAGCATTGGATTAAAATTTGTGATGTGGCCGGGAATCGAATCCGGACCTCCATGCCTACTAGGCAGTCGTCTTACCACTAGAATACTGGACCATTTACGATTAAGGCAATATTTCATGGAACACAGAATCTGAATTAAAGTTTGTGACGTGGAGGGAAGTCAGACTATTCCGAGGCGCCTTGATCGATTGTGATGCGGTGGTCTAGTGGCTCAATGCCCTCAGTAATAAAAAAAAAAGCTGAGCCAAATATCCAAATATTCAACGACCAACCATGAACTAATTGAAACAACGACCGCAAAGCATAGATCTACCTAAAAAAAAAAAAAAAAAAAAAAAAAAAAAAAAAAAAAAAAAAAGTATTCAAAACATTTGCCCAGTAAGCATAGAGGTCCGGGTACGATACCCGGTGGAATCACAAATTTTAATTCATTGCTTCACCTTTATCTCTAAAGTGATTTTATTCACACATGGAATGTGTATTATTTAGCAAACATACATTTTTTGAAAATGGAACAATGCTTATTACTACTGACAAATTAAAAGAACGGTAAATTAAAATGTCAGTGGTGTTTGTTGCAGGACTCTAGTGACATTTCTATACGAGGGACCGTATCGTGAAAAGTTTGCAGTTTGACCCTCGTTTGCACCATGCAGCCTGCATTGTTTATAGGTAATTTGTCGTTATGTTTGCTTACATCGTGCTTCTGTGTTCCTTGAGTGTATTTCCACTTCCTAGTCAGTTTGTGACAGTCCAAGCAGTAACTTGTGAATGGACAGTGCGATTTACCAATACAGAAATTGTCAGCATGTCCATGGTGGGTGAAGAGTGTAGGATGAATGTTGTCGGTTACTGCACAGTGTATGCAAAAACATATTCAAATAGACGTTACCCATCTCGTCAATTATTTATCAAACTCTTCAACCAGTTACTTGAATAGCACCTAGTGAACTTAGCAGAAGAGAACCAGTGATGACAGAAAAGGGGGAAGTTAATTTTTTGCCTAGCAGCAAATATGATGATCTTCCTATAAGGGAATATGATTAGTTTCAACCTATGATCAAGCATTAATTGTGGCCTTGAAATCTCAACATAGTTTTTCTTTTACTTCCACCTACAATGAGAAAATATCATACAGAAAGAGAAATCAGAGATCTAACGGAGAGATTTCTCCCCGCGCTCTATTCGAGAATGGAATGGCGGATAAATAGTGTGATGGTGGTTCGAGGAACTGTTCCACTCAGTTCAGTGTGATTTACCGACTAACCATGCAGATAGCTTAGTATAACGTTTAATTAAAGAAAGATAAAATATTAAGGAGTTTATGCAATGAAATTACGATAAAACTAACAAGTAATAACTACTAAATGTCGTCACATGTCTCAGACCATGGCCAACTCTCTAAAGGCGTTATTTGAAATATGGTACTGCAAAATTTGGCGTACATTAACTGGCATTGCAAGCCGACACAAGTATGACAATGCCTTTGTAACACTAAATGGCAAAACGTTGCGCAAGTATATCAACAGGCGATATCAATCACAAATACGTGCTGCGAGAAGAATGGTACATGAACTCTAGATGCAAGTGAGAAATTAGAAGCCCCTCTCACTTTAATACAAGAGGTGAGCGCACGACGCAAAAGAACACCTTGCACAATGAAGTCGCCATTTCTCTGACACCGGCGTGGAAAAAAAGTCTGTGAAAACTCGGTGTAAACTGTAACCAAAACACATCTGCATACTGAATAACAGCTACTGCATAAAAAGACGCGTTCTCAAAATGAGACGAGGAAAAGATACGCCGAGAGAGAAAGGCATATTGCGTGTGAGCACCGGTTCGTATGGACACACACACACACACACACACACACACACACACACACACACACACAAACACCAATGAAATAAAGAAAACAAGAAACATTTCATCTACATGCATAACTGCTGCTGTTTTGAGGTCGATGTTTGCCAGGGCAGAGACTGAACGAATCTCAGCGAAACTCAGCTTTGTAAGGCAAAATATTGTGAGAACATGGCGATTATGTTATTTACGGCGAGCTGCGAGGAGGAGGGGTACTAAGGTCTTTAGCGTCAAAATTAAATGCTGAGTTAAAATAATCTACAAAAACACGGAATTTCATAATATTCATTTCTCTCGCCTTCCTTCACACACTCCCACACAAACACAAATGATGAATGTTTCTGAGAAATAACGATGAAAAGGACAAGTGACACGTGAAACATTCAAAGAATGCCAAGCATAGAAATGGATTCATAAAAACGAACGAGGGTACACTCAAATCATTATATAAATACGTGTACACGACAGTAGAAGTAGGAATTTTTAATATTATATGTACGAGCGAGCCAAGGGAACTTATATAATTCCAAAAGTGCTTTCCAACAGATGTGCAAAAAATAAAAATCATGTGTGTACTTTTCCGTTAAGAGCGGTAAAACAAGTACATGTTTTCAAAACCATAAATACCTAAAGTCTAGCATCGATGGAGTAGCCGAACGTTCGAAGGCGCCTAACTGCGGAGCGCGCCACTGCTCGCTGCCGGAGGTTCGAGTCCTCTCTCGAACATGGGCGTATTTGTTGTCCTCAGCATAAGTTAATTTAAGTAGTTTGTAAGGGGCTGATGAACAGGGTAGTGAAGTCCCGCAGATTTACAAACATTTGAACTAAAATCTCCAACTGTCGTAATAAGTATATTTACAATTATTTATATGGTCAATATTACAAAAAATTTCCGGGCTATTATGTCGTGGTCTTATGGATATATTATTGAAACCCAACGTTTTGTCCCCAACTGCGGATGACATTTTCAAGGGGGATGGTGCCACTTTTGAATGTCCGATGCACACCCTGGCTCACTACTGACTGAAGCCAAACTCCTTTTACGAGGACTCGCGCACAGAGATGTGACGTCAGATGTTTTTGATAAGTGCTCGCAATTCCTCGTTGCCGATTGCCGTTGTTTGTTGTTAATATCGTCCCGTGGTGAAAGACATTTCTTCAACACTGAAATCCAGATTTTATTCAGTTTCACGCCCTCCTCCATCCTACTGAAATTTATTTCTATAGCCTCTCTGTACAGTCTGTCGTGGTATCCATTTGTGGCTGCTAAAATCTGAGTCTTATCAAATTGAATAACGTGGTCCCCTGGTTAAAAAACATGTTCAACAACAGTTGATATGTCAATCTCTCCCCTTCTACAGTTCCCCTTGTGCTCTTCTAGTCATTTTTTGACTTCTTTTTTTGTGGTGCCCACGTATACGTCTCCACAGCTACATGGAATCCTATAAATTCCTGCTATTTTCCAGCGGTTTGTGAGCATCCTTCGCTGATTTCAGGTGATCGTGTATCTTCCGAGTAGGTTTGTAAATAATGGCAAAATTCCGTTTCGTCAAAATTTTACCGATGCGGTCGGTGACAGATCAGCTGTTGCTGAACATGTTTTTCAACCAGGTGCTGGTCTGGCTGCAATACGTGTTCCAAGTGCATAATGGACGTGCTCGATGGGGTTTCAGTCCTCTGAACAAGCTGGCCAAACCATTCGTTCAATTCCCTCGGCTTCAACCAGGGGACCACCTTATTCAATTTGATAAGCAGCCACAAATGGACATGACGAAAGACTGTGCGTAGAGGATCCAGAAGTTGTAAAACACCCCAGTAATTTCAATAGGATGGAGGAGGGCGTGAAACTAAATGAAATCTGGATTTCGGTGTTGAAGAAGAAATGTAACAGTCTTCCACCATGGGACGATATTAACGGACGACGGCAATCGGCAACGACGAATTGCGCGCGCATATCAAAAACATCTGACGTTACACCTCTGCGCGCGAGCTCTCGTAAAAGGAGTTTGGCTGCAGTCAGGCCACGGCGGATTAGCCGCGCTTGCTGGAGCGCCGTGTTGCTGTGCGCGCGACCGTCCGCCGTCGGGTGTTCGAATCCTCCCTCGGGCATGGATGTTTGTGTCGTCTTTAGTATAAGGTAGTTCATAAGTAGTTTGTAAGTTTAGGGACTGATGACCCTGCAGTTAAGTCCCTTAAACTTTAAAAACATTTGAACATTTGATTTGCTTCAGTCAGTAGCGAGTCAGTGTGTGCATAGGACAAAAGTGTCACGATCCCCCTGAAAATGTCCTCCGAAGTTGGGGACGAAACTTTGGGTTTCAATAATACATCCACAAGACCACAGCATAATAGTACGGAAATATTTAGTAATATTGACCTTTCCGGCCATGAAAGTTTACATTTTACAATATTTATATGGTGTCTGTTCTTTTCGGTCACGTCCGAAAGAACAGACACCATTTGTTGTATTAAAGGTCGTAATTTTACGAATTCGAGATATTTAAACATTTAGACCATTTCAGGGCATTGAAATAAATCCAAAGTGAAAGATGAAAATTTGTGCTGGAAAGGGATTCGAACCCGAATTTCCCGTCTTTCAGGCATGTCCGTAAAGAACAGACACCATATTATAATTCTATATATGCTCAAACAGGCGACTGACATTTTCAGTGCGGACGCATTAATACGCTCGGTCCCTTACGGAAATCCAGCATAGCTGCGAACAAGTAGAACCACATGGGCGGGGGGCACTGCAGTCGCAGTGTGCTACAAGATGAGAATTTGGGTTGGAAGGGAAGCAACTTACATCCATAAAAAATTTATTGTAACAACGACCGCTAAAGCCTACGTTTACCTTTAATTCAAAATCATTTATCGGTTTTTGAAGTTACTGATAATTATTTATTTGATTGAAATATTTGATCGGCGATTTTATGTGTGCAAGAATCCAGAATGAGTGTAGCCGGGTTAGAATAGAAGCTTTAAAAGTTAAATAAGATGTCCTTCTAGGCAGATTGAGACGTTCGAACATTATTTTTTTAAATCTTATGGGACTTAACTACGGGGTCATCAGTCCCTAAACTTACAAACTACTTATGAACTACTTACAAACTAGGACGGCACAAATATCCATGCCCGAGGGGGGATTCGAACCCCCGACCGTAGTGGCCGTGCAGACCGTGACTGGAGCGCCTCAGTCTCCTCGGCCACCGCGGCCGGCACGTTCGAACAGTTGATACTGTTTCCCTACTTGATTTTACAGAGTATGGCTTCGCAAATTCGAGGTGCGGTAACGAGCATTGGATGATTCAGTGATTTATTGTGTATCTTGTGGACCATACACGAGTTTAAAAGCGTGGCTTTGTCAGATGAGTCCCAATTTCAGCTGGTATATGCTGACAGAAGGGTTCGAGTGTGCCCCCCCCCCGCCTCCCTTCAAGGATAAGGTGCTCTGCAAATTGGCGTTGGCTCCGTAATGCTATGTGCTGTCTTTCAATGGAACTGACTTGTTCTGTTCCGATCCTCGACTGGAAATGGTTTACTTCGGTTGCTGCGAGTGCGTCTGCAGCCATTTAAGTTCGTACGTTTACAATTTTAAACTGACTGTGAAGGCAGCAACAGTACATAAATTGTTGGTGTATTACTTGTCACTGCTTGCGTTATAAAACGGTAATGTTTGACCTAATTTCAACACCGACTGTGGGTCTCTTCATCAGAAAAACTTTAAATTACATATAAAAGAGAAATTACACTTAGAGCTCCAGCGCTCTCGTCTATTGGAGTAATTTTACCTAACGAGTGCGCTATCGCTCTGACATTTATTTTTTTATATTTAAAGTAGTTTTGTATGTAGCAAGAGGAACTAAAAGTTATATACAACTCGTACAAAAACCAGTAAAGAGTTGATGGGCATGAAAGGGTACCATTGGTTCGGAAGGGGGTAAGACAGCTCCGAGGGAATGACCGCACGGTTCCATACCTTTACAAACATTTGAATATTTTGAGATTTGTTAGTTGGGTAGCAACAGAAGTTCTGTTGGTCGAAGTAAAGAAGGTTGTTGTTGTTGTTGTGGTCTTCAGTCCGGAGACTGGTTTGATGCAGCTCTCCACAATACCCTATCCTGAGCAAGCCTCTTCATCTCCACATAAGAACGGCAACCTACATCTGACTGAATCTGCTTACTGTATCCATTTCTTGGTCTTCCTCTGCGATTTTTACCCCACACACTTCCCTCCAACGCTAAATTCACAATTCCTTGATGTCTAAGAATGTGTCCTATCAATCTATCCCTTCTTTTAGCCAAGGTATGCCAGAAATTTCTTTTCTCCACAATTCTGTTCAGTACCTCCCCATTAGTTACGCAATCCACCCACCTAATCTTCAGCATTCTTCTGTAGCACCATATTTCAAAAGCCTCAATCCTCTTCCTGTCCGCACTGTTTATCGTCCATGTCTCACTCCCATACAAGGCAACACTCCATACAAATGCCTTCAGAAAGGACTTGCTTAGGCTTAAATCAATATTCGATGTTAACAAATTTCTCTTTCTCAAGAACGCTTTTCTACCCATTGCCATTCTGCATTTTATATCATCTGTACTGCGACCATCATTTGTTATTTTACTGCCCAAGTAACAAAACTCATCTACCTCCTTTATTGCTTCGTTACTTAATCTAATTCCTTCAGTATCATCTGATTTTCTTAGACTGCACTCCATGACCCTAGTTTTGCTCTTGTTAATCTTCATCTTATATGCACCTTTCAGCACACTGTCCATTCCGTTCAATTGGTCCTCCATGTCCTTTGCTATATCTGACAGAATTACTAAGTCGTCGGCAAAACGCAATGTTTTTAATTCTTCACCCTGAACTTTCATTCCTTCTCCAAATTTCTCTAAGGTTTCTTTTATAGCTTGCTCAATGTACAAATTGAACAACATTGGAGAAAGGCTACAACCCTGTCTTACTCCCTTCCCAACCACTGCATCCCTTTTGCCCTTCAACTCTGACAACCCCTGTCTGGTTTTTGTACAAGTTGTAAATAACCTTACGCTTCCTATATTTTACTCCTGCTTGCTTCAGAACTTGAAAGCGTTTTTTCCAATCAACATTGTCAAAAGCCTTCTCCAAATCTACAAAAGCTAGATATGTAGGTTTGCCTTTTCTTAATCTATCTTCTAGGATAAGCCGTAAAGTGAGTATTGCCTCCCGTGTTCCTACATTTCTCCTGAACCCAAACTTATCTTTTCCATCCTTCTGTATATAATTCGTGTTAATATTTTGAAACCATGACTTATTAAACTGATGGTTCTGTAGTTTTCACACCTGTCTGCACCTCCTTTCTTTGGAATGGGGATATAACATTTTTCTTAAAGTCTGCGGGTACTTCGCCTGTCTCATACATCTTACACACCAGGTGAAACAGGTTTGTCATGACTGGTTCTCCCAGAGAATTCAGTAGCTCTGAGGGAATATCATCTACTACAGGGGCCTTGTTTAGACTTGGTGCTCTGTCAAATTCTTCTCTCAGTATATTCTCTCCTATTTCACCTTCATCTACATCCTCTTCCCTTCCTACAATATTGTCTCGAATTTCATTTCCTTTGTAGAGCCCTACTCTATACTTTTTCCACCTTTCAGCTTTCATTTCTTTGCTGAGAACTGGTTTTCCATCAGTGTCCTTGATATTCATAGAGCTGTTTTCCTTATCTCCAAATGTTTCTTATATTTTCCTGTAGGCTGTATCTATTTTTCCCCTGTTTATACATTCTTCTACATCCTTGCATTTGCCTTCTAGCCACTCCTGCTTAGCCATTTTCACTTCCTGTCAATCTCATTTCTTAGTCGTCTGTACTCCATTTTGCCTGTTTCACTTACGGCATTTTTATATTTTCTCCTTTCATCGATTAAATTTAGTATCTCCTGTGATATCCAAGGATTTTTTGTAGGTCTTGCCTTCCTACCTATTTTGTCCTCTGCTACCTTAACTATTTCAACTCTCAATTTTACCCATTCCTCCTCTACTGTTTTATTTTCCCCTGTTTCTATCAATTGTTGCCTAAAGCTCCCTCTGAAATTCTTGAGAACCCCAGGTTCCTTCAATTTATCCAGGTCCCATCTCCTTATTTTCCTTTTTGTAGTTTCTTCTGTTTCAGCCTACAGTTCATAACCAACAAGTTATGGTCAGAGTCTATATCTGCCCCTGGGTATGTCTTACACTGTAATACCTGGTTCCGAAATCTATGTCTTACCATTATAAAATCTATCTGGTATCTCCCGCTGTCTCCTGGTCTCTTCCACGTATACAACCTTCTTTTGTGATTCTTGAACCAGGTGTTTGTTATAACTAAATTATGTTCTGTGCAAAATTCTACCAAGCTGCTTCCTCTTTCATTCCTTTTGCCCAGACCATATTAACCTACTATCTTTCCTTCTCTTCCTTGTCCTACTACCGAATTCCAGTCTCCCATGACAATTAAGTTTTCCCGTCCCTTATTTGTCCGAATAATTTCCTTTAGCTCCTCATATATTTTTTTCGATTTCCTAATCATCGGCAGAGCTAGTTGGCATATAAACCTGTACTACTGTTGTCGGTGTTGGCTTCGTATCTATCTTGACAATGATAATGCGATCACTGTGCTGGTCATAGTAGTTTACCCGCATTCCTATTTTCTTATTCATTATCAATCCTACTCCTGTGATACCCCCAATTGATCTTGTATTTATAATTCTGTACTCACCTGTCCGAAATCCTGTTCCTCTTTCCACCGAACTTCACTAATCCCCACTATATCTAACTTCAACCTATCCATTTCCCTTTTTAAATTTTCTAGCTTCCCTACCCGATTAAGGGATCTAACATTCCACGCTCCGTCTCGTAGAATGCCAGTATTGTCTTTCCTGATGATCACATCCTCCTGAGTAGTCCCCGCCCGGAGATCCGAATGGGGGACTATTTTACCTCCGGAATATTTTACCCGAGAGGATGCCATCATCATATGTTCAAACAGTAGAGCTGCATGTCCTCGGGAAAGGTAACAGCTGTAGTTTCCCCTTGCTTTCAGCCGTTCGCAGTAACTGTGTGGCAAAGCCACATTAGCTGATGTTACAAGGCCAGCTCAGTCAATCATCCAGACTGTTGCCCCTGTAACTACTGAAAAGGCTGCTGCCCCTTTTCAGGAACCACACGTTTATCTGGCCTCTCCACAGATACCCCGCCGCTGTGGTTGCACCTACGGTGCGGATATCTGTATCGTTGAGGCACGCAAGCCACCCCACCTCGGCAATGTCTGTGGTTCATGGGAGTGGTATAAAATGCAAAATTGCTATGTCAAAAGTAAATCATTTCTGAAAGCTTTTTCCCGGAGTGAAGCATTGTAGGGGAGTGAAGCGTGAACGACAAGACATATTTCAGTCGAATTCTGTAGATTAGACGGGTAGATCGCGTAATTAATGACGAGAATTGGGGAGTACAGAATTTTATTTAATATCTTAAGAGAAGGAATCGATTGGTGGGATTCATTCTGAATCACGGAATCATCACTTTAGAATTGTAGGGAAGTGTGTGGAGTAAAAGTCGGAGAGCGAGAGCGAGAGACGAATAGCACAGGAAAAGAACGCGTTTGTCCGCAACATAAAACTTTTCAGGAGAGCAATTTTAAAGTTAGCAACCCAAATTAATGGGTACATAGGTTAAACTTAATGAATACTGATGTCATTTGGTAGGACGTGATGTAAACTTAAAATGTAATAGAAACTGATAGTTTAAATATTTATTTTATAGTTTTATTGGTATAATATTTATAGTAATGTCATGAGTTACAAGGTAAAAACGTGGTACTTATTTATAGCAGAATAGACTATAATGGAAGTAAAAATTATTGTTAAATAACATGTGTCCGAATATTTTGCAGTGAAAATCAATGTTTGAAAATAAAATAGATACTTGTTAGACTATTCATGTTTGCAATTTTAACTTGTCGTAAAAAAGTGGCGATAAGAATAAAGTGCACGCCACAATCTAGTCTGGAAGGTTTGTATTAAACACTCTAGCTTCTTGTCCACAACACTAAAAAATCTGAAGGTCTTTCGATATTGCCAGAGCACTTGTAAAGATAATTTTATTATTATTATTAACTTTGTATAAAATTATTCTAAAATATTATTTTATTATTTTTTATATTTATTCTCTGTAAGCAGGAGACGGTTACTATTCGGATTGCTGTTCTTGACGTCGCTGGGAAGTTTTTCTCAAATATTTCTTCTCTAGAAATGACTCCCAGTTTTGTACCATTTCTTGATTGAACACTACAACATCAAAAGCCGTACTTTTACACCAAGCTCCAAGCATGATCCGAATCCAATAATTTGGAAATTCTGCTACTGCTTTTGTGTAAATAAGTCCCATATTCTTATCATATTCCATAAAACAGTGTCCTCTGTGACTTTGTCTCCTAGAGTTTCATTTTACTCACAAGATAATTGAGATACATTAAAACAGTGTCATTCTTGTTCTGGCATGAACACGAATCACAAAAATCTTCTATATGTTTGACTTTTTTGTCCAATAATTCTATCACAGAATGATTTAAAAAGGAAACAACTTGATTGACACTTTTCTTTCGATATCACCTGTGTGAATGTAGAACACTGAAGTTGCATTCGAAAGCTGATGAATATTGTAAGAGTAAATAGATAACTGCCTTTGTAATAGACTTCATTTTTACTTACGTTTATTAAGCATAAATTTTTTTGGGCAGTGCGTGTAGTTGCTCCTGTTTCATTGGACTTTCGGCTTGTTAAATGGGCATTTCTCTTTCTGAAATACAATGTTTGTGCCTTGACTTTTTGTATCTTATTGTCAACGGCGCTCTTATTAATTTCTTAAAACACTTGTTTCTTCATGTCATCATCTAAAATTTCAGATAACCTTACATTCAGCACTTTCATCTCAGCGGAGTACTTACGACAGGTTGAGAATGTATCATTTGTTGGGTATACAAAAGCTATATTGAATTTTGTGGTGAATATTGTTAAAAAAGTTTTATATAAATGCTAAAATTCGGGTATTTTTCCTGGCACATTACCCACATTTTTCTTTCTTCTTTGAATGTTCCCCTGGGAGACAAAATTTCTTAGTTTTGCTATTGCTGTGATAAGCTACCCCTAAACGAATCAATGTGATTATAAACTACCCTTCCTGCTTCTTCATTTTCCATGGTCAATTTCCATGCTTACTCCTCCCAACAGGAGGAGGCTCCCCAAGTTTCATAAATTTCTGAACTGTCATTACCCGTCGCTTTGTATTCCATGAATGAATATAGGGATCTACGTAACGTTTCACTCTACGGCCTGTCAGATGCAATGAGTGTTCATTTCATTCAGCCATATTATTCCTCAAGAATGTACTCATTCGACTTCGTATTGGTCTTTTCTCAACACTTTTAGAGTAAGAAGGTATCTGTGTTTCGTTCTTAAATGAAATACTCATTATTCAATATGAACAATAATCTCTTAAAACTGAAAACTTGCAAAATAGAAAGTTTGACATTCAAATCAACAAGAATGCTGTGCCAACAATGCAAATGTCTTCTTGCCTTAACACTGTTTGGCAACCCACAAGGAATCTAAAAATTAATACACAAAATTGGATAAAGCACATTTGTTTCCTGTACAGAGAGAGACATTGTAGCGTGTCATTTTGAATTATGACTGACACTGGGTTGAATATCGCCACAAACTATGGCATCAGCTGATCTCCAAGAAAGGGAAAAAGAGAAATTTAATGTATTTTTAAATGTTTGTCTGTTATAGATTTGAATGTTAGACCGTGGTGTCAGCGCGAGCTTGTTGTTGCGGCACGTCAAATAGTAGAGCCAAAGATGCAGCGTCCCAAGACATCTGAACCGTGGGCCATGCCAGTGATATAAACTGCGAGCATCTGGCCGCTATACGTTTAGCTGAAGACTGCACGCCAGTGAATACTTCATTGAAAAATGTGCAAAACCGCTCTTCTTTTTTCTGTGATTAATAGTTCTACATAGAAAGTTTTGGAGGGTTCTTGTTGAGTCACCGATGCGAGAGGAATGTTGCTTAGTTCCAGAAATGAAGTTTGGAAGACGTGAATTTGGGAGCCTCCAAAATTTACTTGAAAAGGCTCTCGCTTAAATATCAGGATTAAATGGATTTTCCGGTGACAGGTATTTCAGTGTCTAATTTTATAAGTAGAGATCAGTATCGAATTTCAGCTTAATAGCTATTTAAAGTGTGTTGAAAGGATTTTAATGTGTGATAAATGCTGATAATTGCAACATCAAGTATTAGCAGCAATTTATTTGCGTAATATTCAGCCGAGAAATGAACGTTGAGGTACCAGGAAGTGAATAAGTGATAGCAATTTATCGGATTGTTATTGTTCTAAGTGTGAGTAAAGAATAATTGTAAGAGGGATTTTATTTAACGCTTAGTATCGGCTGTAGTCTGATCTGGTTCCATGTTGGATGGTGATTATATTGTGTCTGGCGCGGGAAAATTCTGCAGAAAGGCGATTTTTTTCCTATTGGTGGTTTATGGTGATACTGAGTATTGGTATTGCTGAAAGAGTATTATTGAGTGGTTTTACTGACGTACGCAGTGAGGCGATAAGTTTAATTGGACAGACATGTATGTTGATTAACTTTGTGGAAACTTTTAATATTGAGCAGTGGCATCACATTTCCGATAATTGCCTTTAATGAAATATTCCGGCTGAGACTATTATTGAGATTATTAATTGCTACTGAAAGTCGATATTTGTCTCATTGTTTTGAACTAAGGAAATAAAATGTTAAATTTCGTGACCGGAACTGGAACTATTAATGCGAGACTGTAGAACGATTTTGGACATAAATTGGTGACGAGTGATCTAGCTGGCTTAATTTATTTTACTGGGATTTAGTTATGCCAACATCTGAAGGGGATGAGTTTAAAAAAGCTTTATTTAAGGTTACTAGTAAAAGTGGTGGTGGCACATAGGTCAACGAGTCCGGCGCAGCTAGTCAGGGATACTAATTTTTAATAAAGCCCCTCGTTCATCCAGACTGGAACTAATATTTTTCTATAACTACATAGACAAAAGAAATATAAAAGAAAAAAAAGCGAATAGCTCTATGAAAAGAAAACAGAAATTAAATTTCTTTTTCTTTAAGTAGTAAGAAAAAGTAGTTTGACTACTTTATATGTTGAATTCTGAATGTATCTCGAATGTTCAAAATATCAATGTCAGAGATAAGTGTGTCATAGTTAACATCCCTGACTTAGTAAATACATTTACGTGATATTAGACTGAAAGAAATATTGAGATACGTTTGGAATAACTTTATTAAACATATTTATTGACTTTAAAGTACCGCAATAACACATTCTGAATTTAAATATCACTAATGTTCAGTAATAAAAATATCTGAGAAAGAGATCATTTCTTAATTTGTATTGAAAGAGAGGTACGCAATTTACGAGTTGATCTGTAATAAATTATTTACGTACGTTTATTTTGAGCGAGGAATACTAGCTGGACGCGGTGGCCGAGGGGACTGAGGCGCTCCAGTCGCGGTCTGCACGGCCACTACGGTCGGGGGTTCGAATCCCCTCGGGAATGGATATTTGTGCCGTCCTTAGTCTTAGTTAGTTCATAAGTAGTTTGTAAGATTCGGGACTGATGAACACGTAGTTAAGTCCCATAAGCTATATAAACATTTGAACATTATTGAGGATTACTAAACTCTTGTTGTGAGATGAAAGATATTTATGAGATTTTATGTAGATAGAGATAACGATTGTGAGACTTAAACAGTAAACGCAGAATATATGTGTGATGTTAGGCTGGCGCTACGAACCTGAATCTTAATGTAAATGAAACGCAGTCAGATGAAGTAAAAGTATTACCTAACCCGCACATTTTGTTCTGAATTTTTACGTGTCTTTTGTGTGGAGGATATTACGCCTTATCCAATACAGTTGTTTAAAAAAATGTTCAAATGTTTGTATAGCTTATGGGACTTAACTACGGAGTCATCAGTCCCTAAACTTACAAACTACTTATGAACTAACTAAGACTAAGGACGCCACAAATATCCATGCCCTAGGGGGGATTCGAACCCCCGACCGTAGTGGTCGTGCAGACCGTGACTGGAGCGGCTCAGTCCTCTCGGCCCAATATAGTTGCTAATGTGGTGTTGCAATCTGTAGGCTCTTTACAAGCACGACGCGTATAGTAAAATTTATACAAATCTTTATAGAGTGTTATAGGCCCGTCTCTTACTAGACACTTATAACAGAATTTCATTACTATTACCAACTTTTGACTATTATGCACCAGGACAGTATAACAAAATTTTAAAAGTTCTTAAATATTTGCCTGCAAATAAATAATAATCCCCACAACATTAACACATTATTTCCCTGCGTGCCTAATCTAAAAGGAGTTATAGAACGTAGACTATTCATGTTACCACACTGATCACTTAGCAATATTAAAGTATCATTGAATGTATAACTAAAAAGAAAAAATAAATAATGGGCAAAGCACGTTTTTTTCCTGTACTCCTACAATAAACAGGTTCAAAAGTAAGTTACCAAATTTACTCAGAGATGAAAAGACTTGCACATCACAAATTATCGTGGAGAGTTGTACCAGTGTTTGGACTGAAGGCCACAAAACCACACTGAAGAATAGAAACGTCGTCAAATACTGCCGCCAATCAACGCCAGCAGTGGGATGTAAACCACTGCCTGGAAAAGGACTTTGTCTTCCAAAACAATGCACCGAATCATTTGGCCATCCAGGTCTTCTGACATGAATCCCACAGGACGTTTATAGGGTATAATCGAGAGATTTGTTCATGCGCACATTTCTGTGCCGGCTCCAGTTTCGCAACTATAGAGGGCTATATAGGCAGCAGGACGCAGTACTCATGTAGGGCACTTCGAGTGATTCTGTCCATGTCACATAGGGCTGCTTCCGGATAAGATTAGGTCCGTCACCAAATCAGTAGGTATGCGATGACTTTTGTTATCTCGGTATCAGTTTCTTGGACTCCGTTGTGGCCAAGCGGTGGTGACCGTGACCACCAAGGCGCTTTACCGGCCCCTCAGTGCTGCTGTAGCAATCTTAGAATCTTTCAAAGAAAGTCTACACCAGGTAGTGCATAGGTATCCGGGCCATGTAATATTAGTCGGAGGAGACTTCAACCTTAATAGTATAGTTTGGGACCTCGCTAGTTACATTTCAGGCGGTACAGACAAGCAGTAATAGAAGAAAGCAAACGGAAAGCTGAAGTTCCAAATTTAACCTTTAAGAAATCTTTCACGCAGGAGGACCGCACAAATGTACCATCATTTGATCAACGTACTAATTCCGAAATGGGGGACATAGCAATAGTTATTTCCGGTGTAGAGAAGCAGCTGGTCCGGATGGAATACCAGTTCGGTTTTACAAAGACTATTCTGCGGCATTGCCCCCCTACGTATCTTGCATTTATCGCGAAACTTTAATTCAGCGCAAAGTTCCTAGTGACTGGAAAAAAGCGCAGGTGACTCCCGTTTATAAGAAAGGAAAGAGAACTGACCCACACAATTACAGGCCAATATCGTTGACATCAGTTTCATGTAGAATTTTAGAGCATATTCTCAGTTCGAATATAGTAAATTTCCTTCAAACGGAAAAGCTTCTTTCCATGAATCAGCACTGGTTTAAGAAACATCGTTCATGTGAAACTCAGCTTGCCCTTTTCTCACATGACATCTTGCGAGCCATGGATGAAGGGCAACAGGCGGATTGTGTTTTTCTCGACTTCAAAAAGGCGTTCGACGCGGTGTTCATCAGAGACGAGTGTATCGTCAGGCGTGCCCCAGGGGAGTGTGATAGGACCGCTATTATTTTCTATCTATATAAATGATCTGATGGACAGAGTAAGTTGTAATTTGCGGCTGTTTGCTGATGATGCTGTGGTGTATGGGAGGGTGTCGTCTGTAACTGACTGTAATAGCATACAGGATGACTTAGACAACATTTCTAGTTGGTGCGAAGAATGGCAGCTAGCTCTCAATGTAGAAAAATGTAAGGTGATGCGCATGAGTAGAAAAAACAATCCCATAATGTTCGAATACAGCATTAGTAGTGAGCGTCTTGATGCTGTCGCGTCGTTCAAATATCTAGGCGTAACATTGCAGAGCGATATGAAATGGAACGAGCATGTAAGGACAGTTGTAAGGCGGACAACCGACTTCGGTTTATTGGGAGAATTTTGGGAAGATGTACTTCATCTCTAAAGGTGACCGCGTATGAAACGCTTGTACGACCACGTCTTGAGTATTGCTCAAGTTTTTGGGACCCGCAGCAGATCAGTTTAAAGGAAGACGTAGAGGCGGTTCAGAGGCGAGCAGCTAGATTTGTTACCGGTGCGCGAGTGTCACGGAAATGCTCCGGCAACTCAATTGGGGATCTCTGGAAGAAAGACGACGTTCTTTTCGTGAATTTCTGTTAAGTAAATTTTGAGGGCCGGAATTTGAAGCTGAGTGTAGTACGATCTTGCTGCCGCCTACTTACATTTCGCGTAGAGATCACAAAGATAAGAGAAATTAGGGCTCGTACGGAGGCATATAGACATTCTTTCTTTCCTTGTTCAATTTGGGAGTGGAATAGGACAGGAAATGCCTAGTAGTAGTGCAGTGTACCCTCCGCCACGCACCTTACGGTCAATTGCGGAGTATGTATGTAGATGTAATGCGGAGTGCGCGTTTGCTCCCTGTCGGAGTCCCGAGTCCTCCATCGGGCATGAGTGTGTGTTTGCCTATGTGTATTGTCCTTAGCATAAGTTAGTTTAAATAGTTTGTAAGGCTAGGGACTGATCACCACTGCAATTTGGTCCCATAGCTTTAAAAGATTTTTATAACGTAGATGCCCTGCCGCAGTGGACACGTGGGTTCGCGCTTGATTACTGACGTTAAGCAGTGTCGTTCTTGGCTTCCACTTGTGTGGGTAACCGTCCAGGTCTGCCGAGCGCTGTTGGCAACAGGTGTGCAGTCAGTCCTTGCCAACTGAGGAGCAACTTGGTTCAGAAGTAGCGGCTCCTGTCACGAAACCTGTCGTAACGGCCGGGAGTGCGGGGTGCTGACCACACACCCTTCCATACTGCATCCTCTGACGCCTTCGGGCAGAGGATGACATGGCGGCCGGTCAGTACCTAGTGGGCCTCTCGAGGCCTGTCGGACTTAGTATAGTTTAGTTTGGTTTATTATAATTTAGATAAGACTGATCCTTGTGTGTCCCCATTTTTGATAGCTGCCCAAATAAAAGAATTACCTGTTGTTATAAACAGAACAATCCGGGTCGGATTGTATACCAACTAGATTCCTCTCAAAGTATCCTGATGCAATAGCTCCGTACTTAGCTATAATTTACAACCGATCACTCAGCGAAAGATCCGTACTCCAATATTCAAGAAAGGCAATAAGAGTGTTCCCCAAAATTACAGGCCTATCTCATTGACGTCGATTTGCAGTAGGATTTTGGAACGTATACTTTGTTCGAAAATTACGTACTACCTCGAAGAGAACGACCTATTAACCAGTAGTCAACACGGATTCAGAAAGTATCACTCTTGCGAAACACAGCTTTCCCTTTATTCACATGAAGTGTTAAGTGCCATCGACAAGGGAACTCAAATCGATTCCGTATTTCTGGATTTCATGAAGGCTTTTGACACTGCACCCCACAAGCGGCATCTTATGAAATTGCGTGCTTATGGAATATCTCCCCAATTGTGCTGTTGGATTCACGATTTCCTATCAGAAAGAACACAGTTCGTTGTAATTGACGGTAAGTCATCGAGTAAAACAGAAGTGATATCTGGCGTTCCACAGGGAAGCGTTATAGATCCCCTACTCTTCCTCGTGTTTATAAACGATTTAGGAGACAATCTGAATAGCTCCCTTAGATTGCTCGCGGATGATGCTGTCGTTTATCGGTTAGTGAAGTCAACAGAGGATCAAAAGCAACTGCAAAGCGATTTAGACAAAATTTCTGCTTGGTGCGAAAATTGGCAATTGACACTAAATAAAGAAAAGTGTGAAGTAATACACATGACCACTAAAAGAAATCCGCTGAACTTCAATTACGCCATAAATCAGTCAAATCTTAAGGTCGTAGATTCTACCAAATACCTAGGAGTTACAATTACAAATAACTTTGACTGGAGAGAACTCAGAGAAAATACTGTGGGAAAGGCGAACCAAAGCTTACGTGTCATCGGCCGAACGCATCGAAGATGCACCAGCTCCATCAAAGAGACTGCCTACATCACTCTTGTGCGTCCTCTCCTGGAGTACTGTTGCCCCTTGTGGGACCCTCACCAGGTGGGACTGACGGAAGACATTGAGAAGGTTCAGAGAAGGGCAGCTCGTTTTGTTCTATCACGTTACGGGTGGAAAGCGTCACGGAAATGTTGCAGGAATTGGGGTGGAAATCATTAAAAGAAAGACGTTATTCTTTGCGGCGTGATCTGTTTGCGAAGTTTCAATCACCTACTTTTAGTTCTGAATGTGAAAATATTTTGCTAGCACCCACCTACTTAGGGAGACACGACCATCCAAATAAAATAAGAGAAATCTGATCGAAAACGGAACGATTTAGGTGTTCTTTCTTCCCGCGTGCTATTAGAGAATGGAACGGTAGAGAAAAGTTATGAAAGTGGTTAATGATCCCTCTGCCAGGCACTTGAGTGTGATCTGCAGAGTATCGATGTAGATGTAGATGTAGGTGCTGTCGACATAAATTTATTTTCTTCTGCAACTGAATAGTCTATCCAACTTGGCGTTCAGGGCCATTACAATCACTACTTGTCAGTTCTACACAGTCGGTTACCACAACACAATACAGTATAGTACATTACAATAACGCTACTACTAGTCCAAATAGCCGGAAGTCGTAGGTCTGTCTGTAGACGGCTGGCGCAGGCATTAAATGGGTGTGACTTAGTACTGGCTGCTGGCGCACAGGGCGCTGTTGCTTAGCCACTCCTAGGATCACTCGGGTAGCCTCTGAATGCCCCCCCCCCCCCCCACACACACACACATTGAATTACGGGCTCTGTACCCAGAATCAGAGATGGGCCCTCCCCCTGTCCTCTTTTACTGTTGCGTGCACTAATTTGGAATTGCAAGTTTACATCTAAATCCTGCTCTTTTTAGAATGCACTGTAACTTGGTATAACAAGGTATAAATTTGATACGGTAAGCTTCATTTATAAAATTACTTTACTTAAAACTGAGACAACTTACAATGGCCACCGCAGGCTCGTATTCAGAATTTGGTTTCGGGGCTGGGCGGGAGGAATGAGGCAATTATGATGTACTAGTTTAAACCCGCGGCTCCGCTCACGTGTTGGTTGATTATGATAGATAATGCGCGAAAAGTCAAATCGATTTTTTTAAAGAGATGTATTAAAATAAATTTCTTTTTTACTGCTTTAATAATTTATTCTTATATTTCCTTATTCGAATGCTTATCCTTACAGAGAAAGAGCTGAACACATTTAGCACGCATAGACCAAAGATGTGGTCTGTGGCATCACGTTTCGCTGTACGTAACCTCCTTGCTATAGAGTCGCAAGCGTCGTCGCTCGCCGTCAGTGCAAATTTCTTTTATAATTTGACACTTTCAACCACCATATCTTCCATCCCCTTATAGCTATCGGCATGGAACTGCTATGGTATACAACGGGAGACTTCGGACAACAATTACACACAGAACATTCGTTAGCGTTCTCTAGTTTTCGCTGCAGACCGAAATATTAACACCCACAAACTTAAAATTTTATATACACCGATACCTTTCCATCCAAATATACTCCACCCTTTTATCATTATCAATCCTCAAGCAACAATGCAAGCAATAAAACCATTTTCAAAGAGTAAATATAATTTTCAAAGAGTAATTATTGTTCCGCATTTCGCGTTACATTCTTCAGATTACTAAATATCTATCAGATCGCTATAAAACCGTCCCTATAACCTTGCTCAGGTATAAATTAGTAACTATACAAATATTTAATTAATTTAAGTCTCTGAGGCTTGTCGTTCGAACGTGATAAGCATACACCGAATACATATTCACATTAATATATAAAGATAAATAGCTGTTCGATCGCCATAAATCCGTGCCTAAAGCGTTCCCCGGTTAGACATTAGTAACTGTACAAATTTTTAGCTCTTTATGTCTTGTGGTTCACACGTGATAAACGTACACCGAACAGACATTCACATTTATAGGTATAGGTATTCTAACTCGTAAAGCTTTAAAACGTAAGTTGAACTAAAGGCGCAGATGCGGGGGTGGATTGATCCAATTCATCCTCCCTTCCCCCTCCGGTTATGGCCATGGGCCACAGTATGCCCTAGTTTACCTTAACAGAACACTTGTTCGTACTTCTAGGATACGCTGCGCCAAAATAAGGCGGAATTGCTGTACATACATAAAAATCTCATCTTCGCAGGAAGTTAGCGAAAAGAAGAACTATCTATCACTACATTACATCTAAAGCTGATCCATCAATTCTTTTTCAAGCCACGCCAGAAGTACCGTCAAAGTGCTGCGCCAACGACATGGCTTGAGAACGAATCCTTAAGAGGTATGACAACCATAGTAAAACGGGCAAAGGAACTAATTATATCATGTTTCTATAGCTGCTATCTGGTCAACTTGGCATTTAATACTAGAAGGATCGCATGGAAGCTACTACATATATGAACCTCTGGGGCTAAATCGGACCCATGCAGTTTTATTGCTTATACGGTCAGATTGTGAAAGATAATTGAATGTAACCATCATATGTACTATTATTGTATGGAAGATCCAGAATGAAATGTTGATAACATGATATAGCTAGCAACTCACCGTAAAGAAGATAGATGAGCTGCCAACAAACTCATATTCACATTCATACAACTTGTAAATTTTCGATCATGGCCTTTGTCAGAAAAGATCACACTCACTCACACAATGAATCACTCAGGCATAACTCATTCATACATGACCGCCATCCCCAGCTGCCCTACCGCAATCAGTGCTGGAATGAATGGCATTGTTGTCGCATATTGACACAACAACGAGACAACAGGTGTTTTTTTTTTCATACACAGTATCACAAGGAAGCATGCCGAAAATGCAGAGAAACTCTATGAGGGGCCAAATCGGTCTTGCGATCCTTCTAAGTTGTAATCTTAATATTTAGGAACATATTTTAAGTAGAACACACTAAAAGAGGGTGAACAATACTTTGTATAAAAAGTGAAGAAAATTACAGAAATCAACTCAGTTCATTAAACGGTTTTATCAGGACACATGGGAAAAATTGGTAAAGGGGCAAATTCGGTCTCTCGATCCTACCATTGTAAAATGATTTTTAAATGGCCTATAACATGTTAAGCAGTACTCTTCAGAATACCTGGTAGATTAATTTAGTATCGCCTACATTTATCTTTCTTTTTCATTTAATCACAACAGTACTTTCGACCGGATAGTTCACCAATTGGCTTTGCAAAGTAAAATGTATGTGTTCAAATATGCACAAAATTCGGGAAATATGAGCTACAACAAGGAAAATATACAACAAAATATACCAATATGAGCTTAAAAACAACGAACTTTTACCTAAAACTAATACACGGTATAACTGGAGAAATAGGAATGTAACAATGTATTAGGCGTTTTTAATATTGCACTGACACTAAAACTAGTCTAGTATATTTATCTTATTTATAGTAAACTGGTAAATATTTTTGCAGATTTTTATGAAAGGCCTTCCTGACATCTGGCTGACGAAATAGAAATCCATCGTTGCAGTATCCGGTCTGATGTAGTGTTTCTATAAGTTGATAATAATTTCACGGCAAATATGAATATGCAGACTTTATCATCTAACAACAAAAGTTTACTTACAAATTATTCGTAGAAAAAGAGGGAACTGATGATTACTGTAGATGTTGCACCGGCTGAGGGCAGCCTTTGCAGACACCCCCACTGTTGTGGGCCTAAAGCGCCGCGTTGTACGCATATAGGCGAACTGCGCCTGTCGGCGACGTCAAACGTTCCTGGTGTTTAGACACAAATCGGCGGCCGACTGGGCGACAAATAGAAATGTGTATTGTCGCTGGTTCACGTGAAGTAAGACTGCCGTGGTATTCAACACTGCTGTCCCGTTAAAGGAAAAGTAGAGACAACAATAAAGGTGTTCTCGATGGCGTGATTAATGTGAAAGCACCGTGTTAAGATTCTAAATTCGATTGTTTCTTCCTTTTACTACGAAACAATATTCTTCGTTAAATAGTGACAAATTTCGAAGGCGATCATGGCGGGGTCCCCTCTACTTCTGGGCCCCCGGCGGCCATAGTACTTGCGATTGCCTTAATCCGACCATGAATCGTACAAAAATGTCTAATTGTTCTACTCAGTACCAGAAAAGTGCTTGAAGCTCTTCTCATAAACGTGCTGAGAACCTTCATTGGATCCTTTTATGGTTGACAGACTGCAGGCCTACGGAAGACGGTCTACATGTGTAGAATTTCAAAGATGCTGTCAGTATCTGCTAAATCTGAAGGATACTTTGAGGTGGGACTGATGATTTTAACTTTCAGTTCGTTACTTTCCAGGTCCACGAAATCCAAAAACTGGTAAAAATAGATGAAAAAATTGTTCATAGCTCGCAAATATTGTTGTCAATTCTTTCATTACAAAATTAAAAATGAGAAGGACACAAAAGATCTGAATTAATTTGATGCTTACAGATGAAGTTATACAGCTGTCCTTTCATTTGCATCAAGTTTCGTATTGATAATCTCTGATGAAATGCCAACTGCCTCAGCAACTACTTATTCATTCAAAGTGATATGATGTCTTTAACTTAATCAACGGCATCGCTACGTTGAGTGAAATTGCTTTGTTCTGTATAACGACATATTTTTGATCAGTAGAGGTCAAGACATTGCGCCAAAATGATATCAACAGGCCTTTGAAAATTGTCAATTACTTCTTGAGATCCAAAAGAATATTTTTTGCTGATGGAATTAATACAGCAGGAACACGTCTAAACCTTTGAAGATCGAAGGATGTTGCTTCAAAATTTGGCGGAGTATTTGTAGCCTTTGATTACAACAAGACTTAGACAAAGGGACAAGTTGTTTCAACAATTCCCAATTACCAGCCCCAATAGAGAAGAAAGAATAAAAAATTACAACATTTCAAAAAAAAAAAAAAATAAATAAATAAATAAAAAAAATAAATAAATAAATAAATAAATAAATAAATAAAAATTCTCATCATAATTCAGTACAGCAGCATAAGCACAGTCTCTGTTCAGTGAGTGTAGTCCACAAGGAGAAACATTGCATTCTGTGTTAATACTAAGGTGACCACATTTTCTAGATCCAGATTCGGGCCACATTACTAATTTTGTAATTTGTATATATATTTTCTTTATATTAGAAGAAGATTTTAGTGAAAGTAATAATTACAAAATATATGTTAAGGTTCGGGCCACATTACTAATTTTGTAATTTGTATATATATTTTCTTTATATTAGAAGAAGATTTTAGTGAAAGTAATAATTACAAAATATATGTTAAGGTTGTTACAAAAAGTACATTAATTTACACTTTATTAGTACTTTATATGATGAAGGAATACAATCAAAACAACTTTATTCAACAGTGGAGTGAATTTTCTTCAGCAAGTCTGTATTTTTCAACAACAAGTGAAAAAATTCTGCACAAGTTTCATAGTAATTTACTCTAGTTACTAATATTAATTTCACAGTATCTATGGCAAGCTGTGTTCTGTCACTTGTCCCTATATTATCATATGGGGAAAATACCCTTTCAATACCAACATTATTTCCGGAAAGGCAGAAATGAAACTGCACTAGCTTAAACACGTTAGAAAATGACACATGATTCTGTCTGAAATGAGAAATAATATCAATCCATCTTTGATCTGGAAAAGTGGTTAGCAGTCCACTGTTGTAGTTTGTGCGCGTATGCTTAGTGGAAACTGTTTGAACGGTTTATACAGTTTATGATAAGTACTTTAGGCTAGCGAAACATTTGTCAAACAGTTTCCCATCATAATTAAAACTAATAATAAAATAAACCGATACAGCTGAGATAAATTTCTAAATCGAAACATAATTTTTAAATCCGGTACAAATAGGTGTACCGAATTACCTTGCAAAAAATTCGACACACACACACACACAAATCGTGACTGTTCCGAAAAAATCGGTACGGTTGGCCCACTTAGTTAATATTCAATACCAATAGCAATAACTAAGAGCATCAATCAAAGTACTCGTCTAAGATAAGAGGTTTATCATAAATATTTACTACAATTGACTGTAGAATCTTCTAAAATTTCGTTGGATGAAAAATATTCAACATGTTTTTCTAGTTTGGTTTTGATTTCAGTAACCAAACAATTTAATCATTTATGGGTGGCTCGGTCCCCCTTCAGCACCGGGCCCTGGACCCATGGGTCCACCCAGCCCTACCCTTGTGGGGGCCATGGCCTTCTGCTATAGTGCTGGCGTGTAATTCTATGCCTTGGCGTCGTGGCCTGGCGCCTGCCGGGTTGGCAACTTGTGGAGCAATATTGTCAGCCGGGTTGCCGAAACAAAAGGCTCTGAGTCGCGTGGTTGTGGCAGCTGTTTCTTGCATATCATGTGAACTTTTTATTTTAACTTTCTGTACTCTTCCAATTATGATTTAAACTCTTAACTCAATTCTTCAGCTTGTGTAGACGAATTCCACGGTTTACGCAATCAAAAGCCTTTGAGAGTTCACAAAAAATCCCAATGGGTGATGTCCGGTTGTTAAGAGCATTTAATATTTCTACAGTGAAAGTATATATAGCATTTTCTGTTGATAAACTTTTGTGTAAAACAAACTGAAATTTTTTAGAACTTTATTTTTACTAACCCGTGAAGGTACTCGAGATTACAATAATTTTTGAAAAAAAAAATTGGGTAAAGCTGTCAGAAGTGAGATTGGGCGATAGTTGTTCAAACGGATGCAATTTTATATGCAATGGTTTAACGATAGCATGTTGTAGTCTATCGGCTTTACACAGCTATTACATATGTGGCTAAGAATCTTAAGTTATCTCTTGGGAATAAGCTTTTAATACCCTGCTGGAAATGCTTTTACTCTTTAGAGAGCTTATTATTTTCCTAAGACATCGCTTAACAGTATTAGCTTCGAGCTGGATGTCATTAACAGTATTCTCTTCCACCTTCAGATGTTTTTTTTACACGCGTTTACGACAAGACCCCATTTTTCGTATTACTTTTTAATTTGTGGAGAATTTTATCGAAATTTACCTCATCCCCATCTATTAACACTTCGTCATCAGCAAAAAATAAAATGGACAAGATCTCATCGTCTCTGCGGATACCCATTCCTCTGCATGTCCTTTTCCAGGATTTCTAAGTAGATCTAAAACAACGACCTTTAACAATAAAGTGTATAATTTTTTCTAACAGATTTTCTCATATTATATCGCTTTTTTTCAGTTCGCTTTGCTTTCTAAAGGAAAAAGAAAAAGTTTTGAAAACTAATTAACGTAGATTATGGTGTAACTTGGTCATCTTGCAACCTGATGCGTTTTACAATTATGTCTTCGTAGATCAGTTGTTTATATCGAAAAAAGAAGAAAACAAAAAATTCGAATATAAATAATAATTCATTGCTTACCAGTGGAAAAATTAAGCATTTCAGGACAAAATTTACGTTTAAAATAATGGAATTCTTTCAACACTTCCAAAGCATTCCTTCAAATGATATTGCAATACTCCCGTAATGCCTCAGAAGGTGTTACATTTCTCCCGCCCATAATATATGTAGTCGGAAACATCTATAAGCGATACGTTTCAATTATTCTATTCTCAATTAAGTTACTCCGCTGCTCCAATTAAGGATCTGTGCAGAGCAGTGCCCAAAACATAATTTACTGAATCTTACTATGCAGCACGAAACCCCATATTAGGTTTCTGCACGACTATCTGATACAACGGTTCACTACAGATTGTGTTATCTGGAAGTCTGTGTTATGCATACTAAGCAAAAGGATGTAACTGCATAGTCAGTATTAATCGCAGATATCGAAGTAACGTCATTTTACATTCCACTGTTACGGATAATTGGAAAACTTTGGTTTGAAACTGTTTTTATATTAACATTTTATCGCATATTTGTCACAATTTTACGTGTATTTTAAAAATTTCATGGTCATTTGTGTGTCTGACTCTTTTTTAACCGCCATTATTATTATCATCGTTATACCCTGAAAATACTTTCCGTTTTTACTGTTCACGGAAATATGCAGCACCGTAAGTATTGTATAAGCCAAGTGTTACAATAGTTATGTTTTGTTAAAATTCAAAAACATCGTTTTCATAAAATCGTAGACTGATCTAGACCGCAAGTAAAATTAAATTTTAAAACACTGTGACTAGTTTCAATCGTTAAATACAATCAGCTTCTTATCAAAATGAGAAATTGTAGACTGAAAATATTCACGTACATACTAATTGATATTTAGGCATCATGTACGCAAATACTTTTAATCTACATTATGTCAGTATGGTCAGAAGATGATTGTATTTAACAATCGAACTAATCACTGTCGTTTAAGTTTCAATGTTTTTTTTCCCTACCTAGGCTACTTTAAGACTTTTCACAAATAAAATTAAAAAAAAAAAAAAAAAAAAAAAAAAAAAAAAAAAAAAAAAAAAAAAAACAAGTTTTAACAAATCACAGTAAGATTGCTTTCTCGTTTCCTGGCAATGAACGAGTACTGTTGTTGGTCACTTATTGTGGACGTTTGTCTAACAACCGTTTGACCGTTTCATCTATGTGATAAATCTTCGCACAAGTGTACAAAACATTCAAGAGCCTCTTGGAAGGACAGCATGATTCAAAATTCGTATTGAACAGTGCAGATATTGAAGAGGGAACTCAGAACAGTAATACTGATTATTTAGCAATATGCTCGTGTTTTTCTACAAAAGTTAAAGTAGCATTTGGATACTGTCCCTTTTTTCTGTTAATTTCCTCAATCGGTAAAAATGGAACCCTTATACCATCATTTGGTCAGTAAGTTGGTTTTTCCTGGCCAAGAATACTGTCATAAATGTAATATATGTAAAGAAGCGGAAAAACGTTTTTAATACTGAAAGCATAAGCAGTAAATTCATGGAACTTGGCCAAATAAAAGTATTAGTTCCTAATGATGAGATTGCACCGCTTAATTTAATCATGACGCAATATCTCGAAAACATTACTACCTGACTTTGAACTGAACAACTTACAGCATCGTACATATACGTAGTCTAGTGGACAGCGTGGTGGCTTTCCAAGTAATGGACCCGGGTTCACTTCCCGCCTGGGTCGGAGATTTTCTCCGCTCGGAGACTGGGTGTTGCGTCGTCGCCATCATCACCATTGACATGCAAGTCACTGTAGTTGCGTCATTGTGAAACAATTGGATTGGGTATACTGCATACGACCTCAGTTGGGGTGTAATGGCCATAAATACCACACGATCATCATCTACTAATTGATTGGTTTCATATGAAACTAACAGCACCGAACACTGCACTGCGCCATACTACTAAAAAGGAACCTCCCCATCGCATCCCCGTTATAAGTTTGCGCAGTGGATAGGCCGTGAAAAACTGAACACGGATCAATCGAGAAAACTGGAAGGAGTCGTGTGGAAATATGAAGCAATAAGCTAAATATAAAAACTGAGCAGTCCATGCGAAAGATAGGCAACGTCCATCACACTGCGAGCATAGGAATGCTGTAGTCCTGTGGGTAGTGTGAGGTGCTGTGGAGCGAGAGGTCCTTGGTTCAAGCCTTCCATCAAACATTTTTTATTTTATTTTAGCCAAATTATGATCTGTCCGTCCGTTCATTGACGTCTCTGTTCGCTGTAATCAGTGTAGTGTCTGTGTTTTGCTACCGCACTGCAAAACCGCGCGATTAGCAGAGGAAAGGAAGTGCCTCTCCAATGGGAACCTAAAACATTTCATCGCAAGGTGGATAAGTTAACTGATTCCTCCACAGGAAATCTCGTCTGATGTATTCTACATGACACTGATGGCGGTATATGCGTCATATGACAGGAATCTCTTGCAGATCCACTTAACTTGTACACTTGGTGAATGGGTAAAGAGATTTTACCTTGCTATTAACACGAATTATTTACAGAAAGATGGAAAGGCTGATAGATGCTGACCTTGGGGAATATTAGTTCGGATTCAGGAGAAATGTAGGAATACGGGGGGCATTACTCACTTTACGGCTTATCTTAGAAGATAGTTTAAGGAAAGGAAGAAATTATGAAGTCACCAGGTGTAAAATATAGGAAACGGAAGATGTTGAACAATTTGTATATCAACCAAACAACAGTTATTGCAGTTAAGGGCATTCAAGAGAAGCAGTGGTTGGGAAGGGAGTAAGACAGGTTTGTAGTCTTTCTCCAGTGTTATTCAATTTGAACATTGAGCAAGCTGCGAAGGAAAGCAAAGAGAAATTTGGAGAAGGGATTAGAGTTCAGGGTGAAGAAATAGAAACATTGCGTTATGCTGATGACATAATTCTGTCAGAGACAGCAAATGACCTGTGATGGAATGGATGGCAGAAACAGCGCCTCAGTTGCCACCTGTGGAAGCTGCAGCACCTACTGCTATGGGTTTTACAGCATGGACACCGCAGTACCGCTTCAGCTACTGATTTTCAATCTAATCATTTCATGTAATCCATATGCACTCTTTCAACAACAAAGCTTGAGTGATCTGGAAAAGTCTGAGAGGGCGTACAAATTTTTATTTCCAGCACTGCGATACCAGCGTATTGCCCCAAATATCGCTCAAGTTCTACATCTACATCTACATAGATACTCTGAAAATCACATTTAAGTGCCTGGCAGAGGGTTCATTAACCACTTTCATAACCTTTCTCTACCGTTCCATTCTCTAATAGCGCGCAGGGAGAAAGAACACCTAAATCGTTCCGTTTTCGATCTGATTTCTCTTATTTTATTGGGATCGTCATGGCTCCCTAGGTACGTGGGTGCTACCAAAATATTTTCACATTCAGAAGTAAAAGTCGGTGATTGAAATTTCGTAAATAGATCTTGCCGCAACAAATAACGTCTTTATTTTAATGATTTCCACCTCAAATCGTGCAACATTTCCGTGTCGCTTTCCCCCCTGGAAAGTGATAAAACAAAACGAGCTGCCCTTCTCTGAATATTCTCAATGTCTTCCGTCAGTCCCAACTGGTGAGGGTCCCACACTGGGCAACATTATTCCAGGAGAAGACGCACAAGTGTGATGTAGGCAGTCTCTTTGGCGGAGCTGTTGCATCTTCGAAGCGTTCTGCCAATGAAACGTAAACTTTGGTTCGCCTTCACCACAATATTTTCTGTGTGTTCTCTCCAGTCTAAGTTGTTCGTAATTTTAACTCCTAGGTATTTGGTAGAATTTACAACCTTAATGTTTAACTGCTTTATCGCGTAATTGAAGTTCAGAGAGTTTATTTTAGTGTATTACTTTACACTTTTCTTTATTTAGTGTTAATTGCCAATTTTTGCACCATATATAAATTTTGTCTAAATCGCTTTGCAGTTCCTTTTGATCCACAATTGACTTCACTAACCGATAAACGACAGCTTCATCCACGAACAGTCTAAGGGAGCTATTCAGATTGTCTCCTGAATCGTTTATAAACACAAGCAAGAGTAGGGGACGTATAACGCTTCCCTGGGGAACGCCAGATATCACTTCTGTTTTACTCGATGACTTACCGTCAATTACTACGAACTGTGTCCTTTCTCATAGGAAATCGTGAATCCAATCGCACAATTCGGGTGGTATTCCATAAGCACGCAATTTCATTAGAAGCCGCTTGTGAAATACAGTGTTAGAAGCCTTCCGGAAATCCAGAAATATGGAATCGATTTGAGATCACTTGTCGATGGCACTTATCACTTCATGTTCTCTGTGTAGATTCGTTGTTTTGGAGAAACGTTTATCCAGTCAGATTCACGAAGGACATGGAGGTTTTTTCAGGTTTCTTGTTGAAAACAATAGTAATGATGTAGCCCCGTAGAAAGTAGTTAAGAAGTGTAAATATGGGTTATCGTGCTGTCTAACGAGTCGGTCCACCGCGACATATGCACCTATCACTGATTGTTTGGCGAAGACCATAACAGACGTCGTGCTATCAGTATCGATTCACATTGCTTTGACTCAGCCTCCAAATGCTTATACGAAGGTGATGTCCTTGACGCCTATGGATGAAACCAGCTCACACCGACACACTAATACTGGAACGATGTTGAAATCAATAGGGATGTGTAGCATAAAAAGTTACTTATTTCAAATGTGGCTTTTAAAACGACTGAGCAGATCTTCGTTTATGAAATGTGCTTTCTCTTAAAAAGGAACGCTGCGAGCAAAGCCCGGTGGTACGGAGTTCAATATAATCCTCCCTATTGAAAGACTCTTTCATTTTCATCGTCAGCTCGGAATGGCAGTTCCTGTTTCCCTAAATAGCCCATGAGATTATTAAACTCTTAAATACTAACACGAATTATTTACAGAGGAATGGAAAAACTTGTGGAATCCAACCTCGGGGAAGATCAGTTTGGATTTAGGAGAAATGTAGGAACACGGGAGGCAATACTCACTTTGCGACTTATCTTAGAAGATAGGCTAAGGAGAGGCAAACCTACGTTTTTAGCGTTAGTAGATTTGGAGAAAGCTTTTGACAATGTCGACTGGAATACACTCTTTCAAATTCTGAAGGTAGCGGGGGTAAAATATAGAGAGCGAAGAGTTATATTCAACCTATACAAAAACCAGACAGCAGTTATTTGAGTCGAAGGGCAAGAAAGGGACGCAGAGGTCGGGAGGGAGTAAGACAGGGTTGTAGCCTTTCTCCAATGTTATTCAATCTGTACATTGAGCAAGCAGTGAAGGAATGCAAGAAGAAATTTGGAGAGGGAATTAAAGTTCTGAGATAAAAAAACTTTGCGGTTTGCCGATGACATAGTATTTTTGTTGAAGACTGCAGAGGACCTGGTAGAGCAGTTGAATGGGTTTTGTTATTTGGGTAGCAAAATAAGATCTGATAGCAGAAGTAAAGAAGATATAAAATGCAGAATGGCTATGGGAAGAAAAACGTTTCTAAAGAAGCGAAACTTGTTAACATCCAATATTAATTTAAATGTTACGAAGTCCTATCTGAAAGCATTTGTCTGGAGTGTAGCATTCAATGGGAGTGAAACGTGGACGATAAAGAGTTCAGACAAGATAGAAGCGAAGATTGAAACGTGGTGCTACAGACGAAACAGACAGGTAGATCACGTCACTAATGAGGATGTACTTAACCGAATTGGGAAGAAAATGAGTTTCTGGCTCATCCTAATAGAAGGGATAGATTTTTTCCGTCACATTCTGAGACATCAAGGAATAATTAGTTTTGCATTGGAATTAAGTGTGTGGGGTAAAAATCGTAGATGGAGACCGAGGTGACGAATACAGTAAGCAGATTGAAAAGGATGTAGGTTGCCGCACGTTTTCTCAGATGAAGAGACTTGCGCAGGACAGGGTAGCGTGGAGAGCTGCATCAAACCAGTTTGTGGACTGAAGACCACAACAACAACAACATGTCCTTTAGGTCTCACTTCTTCTCTGTTCGCTCTATTTCAGCCCTTTGTTAGCAATTCAGTAGAACATCACACGTGGCAGGAAACGAAATATTTTTGTTTCTTTTGTTTTGTAACGTGATTCCACAACGGAAACTGTGCCAGCACTCAACAATATTGAAAAAAAAAATCAGTTTCGTGGGCGATATGAAATGTTTATTTTACAATAATACACATATCGATCTCGTTCCTATGATGGAACATAACCAGTGCAGACTGTAAGTCAAGGTGACTCATGTTCTCTGTATAAAACAATCAACGGTTACGTCCATAAAACAATGGTAAGGTCTGTGGTAGAGTGTCATAACATCTCTGATACGACCACTGATACATTTATACTGACATTTCACCGATTCGTGAGAAGAAGAGGGTCGCCACAGACCACTTATACGGACACTGCTCCTACGCCTCCAAGAGACATGAGGCTGAACTGTGGACCCCGCTCACTGCAGTTCCCACATTCAGATTCATCGCCCAGAGTAACATGTCGTGGATATTTATCGTTCCGAGAGCGGCATGGTGAGGAGGATGGTGGGAGAGAATGATATCAGTTAATGCTGCCTACGGGGAAGGTTTTGCGACGATAGCTGGTATCGGAAGAATGTCTCCACACTACTCTTGTCGGCATAGAGGCTGTGATCAACTCCCAACCTCTAACGAAGGGTGACGGTGACCTCTACATTACCTTGACTCCAGTACACTTTCTCAGCGGAGATAAAGAGACCGCATTACCTACCAGGTCGGTAATTGTGAGGACGACCGACTTGAAAGAGGACTGCCGACAAAGGGAGAAACTTGAAGAGGAGTTCTGGAAGCGATGGCACCACTGCGGAGTTTCCACGAACTACGCCAAAAACGGAAATACGCCACGCCAAGAGTTGGTGACGTGGCTCTGTTACATGAGGATGTTCGTCCACGTCACTTGTGGAAACGAGCCCGTTTAGAGGAGCTGGTAAAAGGACGAGACAGAAGGGTAGGCATCATTGTGCTGTGCACCCCTGATGGCAACGCAGAGAGGCGCCCCATTCAGCTGGTCTCACCCTTAGAGGTCGACCAGGGCGGGGAGGATGTAGCAAAGTGTCATAATATCTCTGATTAACTTTATTCTTTGATTTTGTTGATGTGTTTTGTACGTACTCTTAAACAAAGTTTGCGTGAAATTCTATTTCCCGGTAGATTTGCAACGTAACAACACAGTGACCAACGCCACTGTCTACGTGTGTTAACACGATCAGAAAAATGACAGCGGATAGTATGGGAAATATGTATAGCCTATTTGTATATATATCGCGTGTAAATTGGTTAATTTTCTTGTGCAAGTAAATTATGTAAAAGACGAATGTTTAAACGAGTTCATACTGTACTGAGAAAAAAATGTAAAGCATTGTAGTAGACACGTTGGCTTAGCGAGGGAAATGTTCGTAACATCTTTGCGTGGAGCAGTGTTATCTCTGAAGGCAGTCTGGCGCAAGAGAGAAAAGTTTGTTTTGTTGAGGTGAACGGTAGAAAAGTTGTACAGCAGCAGCAAACTGTAATAGTGTGGTTTTACGACGAGTTGGTGCGAGTAGCAGCTTGGCAAATGGGCACTAGCGAATAATTAACGTCGGCACAGCGTTAAAACTTCAAGAGGAATAATATGTATAAACAATATTTCGTCGCTAAGAAGATACCACTTTTGCCAGTAATTATAAAGTGCCAGCAACAATCACCAGCCACAATACACCACCGCTGCAAAGAAATATCTAAGCAATTAACCGTATTTGCATCTCTAATGCTAAGCCAACGTTTAGTTTTGCAAGGAGTCATTAGCCACTTGTGTGAAATTAATGAGTGTCGATAAAATTATTCACCCACGGTACTATCCAAACAGGTTCCTATTCCGTTACCTTTAATATTCCGAGGCTCAAGCTGAACAATAAAAGACGTTACGTAAATCTAACTAAAATCGGTTGTATTTCAAAAAATTTCAGTGCTCGAAGAATAATTAGTATTGCTGCAATAACGCAAAGAATAGTTAATAACAAATGCAGATCATTGACTATGAATATGTAGTGTAATCACTCAATACTACTAAGCAGTGAATATTAATTTTTTGTTTAGTATTCAATTCACGTGTACTAAATGACGCACTGCAATATTTGGTAAATGAATTAAATTGAACAATTCAATAATACTGCTAAAGAAATGTTTGATGGTAGATCAAGTTGTTGATATTATATGGAACAATAGTCCATGCCATAATATTACTTCTCAAAATTAGTATTTTATCCAATTTGTTAAAGAAAGTTAATTGCACAAGTCTCAGTAAACAACTTACTCAATCAGTCAACTAATCATTGCAGGCACTATACAATTACAACAATTTAAATTATTATTGTTCATCAAGATATAGTACAGTGGCTTAGCAAGCATGAAGGTGTTGGTTGGGTTTTTGCTTAGAATTGTTGCATGCATGCTCATTCTTAAAAATCTTCATAGTGATAATTGTTTCCACTGCATAAGTAACCAAAGTTTACTGATTTTATATTACTCTGTTTCAGCAAGCATGAAGGTGTTGGTTGGGTTTTTGCTTAGAATTGTTGCATGCATGCTCATTCTTAAAAATCTTCATAGTGATAATTGTTTCCACTGCATAAGTAACCAAAGTTTACTGATTTTATATTACTCTGTTTCCTTCTACTGTGGCGTGTGCACTTAACCTGCATTCCGTGACCGCGTTGTTCCAAACTAACCAATCGGTGATTATTGGTATTAGACAGCACATTTCATTAATTAAGTTTGTTGCTCGTACAACGAGCTGGCGACCGTATATATTCACTTGTTCTCTTGGTACAGTTTTGTCCCGGGCTTGTTAAAACTAAGACAATTGCGCAAGATTTCGCTCCCAATCGATCGTTATTGAGAATTAAATCGCGAAGAATCGTTTGTGTGTGTAACCTCCACTACGTTATTGGTTTCGCCTCTGATAGCTTTATCCGGGTAACTTATTCATTAGGCACACCGATCAATCTGAAGTCTAATTACTCGCGATTATTGGTAGCGAAGGCCGGTAAGGTTACAGATTATCCAAAAATTTTCTTTCATACAAACCTTTTCCTGAGAATTATGAACAGAACAAAGAAAAGATCAGCCAAATCGGTGTGTATGACAGCTAAATATAATCGAATTTCGTCATAAGGTCTTTCTGGTATACAACTTGTGACCTTTTAATTGTTTAATGGATATGACCGTTGATTGTTTTATACAGAGCACATGACTCATCATGAATTATAATTTGCACTGATGATGGTCCATCACAGGAACGAAATCGATATGTGAATTATTGTAAAATAAATATTTCATATAGCCCACTAAGCTGAAACTTCTTATTTTACTGAAATACATTTTTAAAATTAGGAAAAATCTGGAAAGATGAATTTCGCACTCACTTGATGTAATACAGTTTTTACAAGGTAACAATTACTGAACTATATGTAATAAATGTAAGCGTAGCCTTCTGCGGCTGTTGCCACAATCTATACAATTCTTCTCAATGTTAGACCACATAGTTAATCTTTAAGAAACTGATAGACGTTACGACGATTATCACAAGTGGCCTTCTTTTGTGTGTTTATCGGAAATTATCTATATTAATAAAAATCAAGTGCCGCGTGTATGAAAGCGCATCACTTGAGAATGGCCTTACCGATTTGGCTCATCTTTTCTTCGTTCCGTTCGTAATTCTCTTGTATGAAAGAAAATTTTTTGATAATCTACCGGAAAATATCAAAATTTGAGAAAAACTGAAAGTACGCTTCCAGCCGGAAGCCATGCACTTCAATGTGACTTGTAGAATATTTTTGTAGATGAGGATGTAGAAGGTACACCATAACATCATAAATTATTTAGGGAAATCTCGTTGGAATTTACCTCTCACCCCTATACACGTTTTGACATCCTGAGATCAACGCATGGTCGTCCACTATAGATAACGTTTTCCGTTTTATTGTATTTATTTATTTTGCGTTCGATATTCCAGATGCCTTACAGTACTAAACACATTCAAAACGAGAAAATAAATTAGCATACAAATCTAACAAAACATTGTTCATTATGAAATGAGTTATACTTATTACAATGCTTATAACTTAAGAATTAAAGGGAACACAAATTTGTACAAATAATTTACAACTAAACGGAAACTCTTAAATTAGAAAGCCATGAAATGGCAGTGTCTGTAAGTTTATGCAGATCCTCCAGTGAACCGTCCCGAAAACCATGAATTTTACAATCAAATATGTGCTGCATCGTCTGTATTTCGCCGCAGTCACAGTGAGGATCGTCCACGTAGCCCCACTTGGCCATCAGCTCGTTGCTCCGTCCAACACGGGTTCTCATTCTGTTTAATGCCACCCAGGTTCTTCAAATAAAAAAAAAAAAAAAAAAAAATATATATATATATATATATATATATATATATATATATAAACAAATGTTCAAATGTTTGTAGAGTCTATGGGACTTAACTACGGGGTCATCAAACCCTAAACTTACAAACTACTTATGAACTAGCTAATCCTAAGGACGTCACAAATATCCATTCCCCAGGGGGGGATTCGAACCCCCGACCGTAGTGGGCGTGCAGACCGTGACTGGAGCGCCCCAGTCCCCTCGGCCACCGCGGCCGGCCACCCTCCAGGTTCTTCGAGGGAGGTTGAAACCAGGAACACGATCAGCCGGGTTCTTAATGAGGTGTCCATTGTGAACATTTGCTTGCAGCCATAGGTGGTTCCATTCTGTTACGGTGTTCAGATTGTTCGACGAATGATTCCAGAAGGGATTTCTAGACACTAATCGTGTCGGGCCATGTGGATCAGCGTGTATGGGAAGTGTGATGTCAGCAGCAATTTTTTCCATTTCTCTTTGTATTGTTTTATTGTAAGAAAGTGATGAAAAGCTATGCTTACAGTATAGTCGAATTGGGTGACATTTGAAGAGGGGCAAAGGGCAGTGTAATTTCCTAAACATTTGTGGCGAGTTTTTGCTATCTCGTAGAGTGAGGTGTACTGCCAGAGGTCCGCCACTTTCCAACACGATATTTCGACGCCATAACTCGGTGTTTTCGTTTCATGGGTCTGGTCGATAAGCCGAGCGTGTCCGTTATTTATGGTAGACGGCATCTGCGCCCACAGTGGCGGTGGTATCCGGCTTCAGGTATTCATTCCTAGGTCCGCGCCAGTGTTGCCAGATGGCAGAGAGTGAGAATACCTTCAGTCTCACAAAAATGTACCTACGTTTTCCCCACTTTCTCCCTACCACCTCATTAATGCCCCTACATCAGGGTCGTAGTCAGGATTTGCGTCTGGGAGTGCGGCCAGCAGAGGTTGATCAATTGATTAATGTGGCATGTTACACTTTTGAAGAACTTTAACATAAATATTTGGCATCATGCTTCACTTGCTAGATATGTTTTTCCAAGTGACTGATCGTTACTGAATGATGGAGTCATGTGTAGATTACGCAGCAGATTCGAAGTGCTCTGTTACAAGAGGATTACTGATTTAGCGGTCGGACAAGGCTACATCAAGAACATGTCAGCCACAGAGAGGAACAGCATTAATTAGTTTCCCCCAATATGCTTCTAATGCCGAGTGCACTGTTACACGAGGATAACTGATTTATTGACAGCACAAGGATACATCGAGACACTATCAACAATAGAGTAGGAACAGCAGTATTTATTAGTTCACAGTCAGCACAAAGAAGGAAGTCCGTCACTCTACATGAGTCGATTTTCAAAGAGCAGTGCTATGTTGACAACGAATATCTAGCGCTTTGTTCATTATAACTTAGGATGTCGCAAATGTTTTAGCATTTCCTTGTCTGCATCTTCTCGTTTACAAGTTCAAATGTTCAAATATTTGTTAAGCTTAAGGGACTTAACTACGGGGTCATCAGTCCCTAAACTTACAAACTACTTATGAAATACCTACAACTAAGGACGGCACAAACATCCATGCCCGAGGGGGGATTCGAACCCCCGACCGTAGTGGTCGTGCAGACCGTGACTGAAGCGCCTCAGTCCCCTCGGTCACCGCGGCCGGCTCCTTTACAAGTACTAACTAGTATATCGTCCTGACGTAAATAAATAAGTCTTTCTTTTATGTGCTGACATTTTATAGCGTGCTGACAACTATTCTGTTGCCAACAATACCCGCTCGGCCTGTGTCAACGATTGTAAAATTTTACAAAAGTACCTACACGTTGGGGACTTTTGGATGAAAATTTACATGCTTCCTAGGGTTTTATTTGCGGACGGAGGAGTTAGTACTGCTTCCTCCCACAAGTCCCCTAAAACCTCCACATCCTTGCGGATGCTGTTGCGTAGCAGTGTGCGTTTGTACCGCCCTACAGGAGGCACGAGGTGCCGTAGTTGCTGTCCAAAACGTTATGGAAAGTATAGAGTTCTGACTAACCTGTTGTCTTCTATAGTTGTGTCCCCAGCACAGAAGACAGCACACAGGTCGTAGGTTCTTCTACAGCATACAAGTGAGGCTAAAATAAGTTCTGTATGATGGAAGCATAATAAGCGACTCGCGAGATTTTTAATTGTCAGGGATGAGCAACTACTGTTAATATGATACGGCCTATGCTGCCCATAGTTCATGTTGAGACCTCGATTGTTATCACTATTACACAAATCTTTTCTCATGACCGGCGCGGTCCGGCGCGTATAGTGGTCAGCTCGAGACTGCTACTGCGGCGCGTTGCGAGACTAGAGGGCACCTGACGCTCTATTTCGCGCCAAAACAGGGCCGTCGCGCGCCTTCTGCAAAATCGCTCTTCTCTTGTTACATTAAGAGAAGGCACCTTAAACTTTTTAAACTGTCAAAACGTAGCCTGTCCTTGAGAGATATTTATTAGAAATTCTCAGCTCTGAATAATTAATATTTAGTATATAATAAACAAAAGTAATTTCAAAAGAAATCACGTGACGTGAAATGCAGCAGCCAATGCGAGGAGAGCACCAGTAACATAGGCGGGCTTTCCCACGGGAACCAGCACCTACTGTGCCATATGCTACTGCTCCCCACCCCACATTTCAACATATGCTGCACTTCTGTCTCCCTTCCGCATTTAAGACACGATGTTAGCAAAGAAACGGCCAGCGTCCAGAAATATGAAGTGGCCACAGGCCAGGAATATCACAAATTCCCTACATGATTTTAATTTTTAAAAGTACCTACGTGTAGGGAAAATTCCCTACGTCTGGCAACACTGGTCCGCGCTCACTGTGGGTGCTTTTCCGCACCCGCCCGGTGCCTTCCCAGCACTGTCCTGCTGCTGCACCACGGTGGAGTAGCCGAGCGGTCTAAAGCGTTTCGCTGCGGAGCGCGCTGTTGCTCGCCGTGGAGGTTCGAGTCCTCCCTGGGGCATGGGTGTGTGTGTTTGTCCGTTGGTTAGTTTAACTAGGTTTAAGTAGTTTGTAAGCTACGGACTGATGACCACGCAGTTTGGTCCGATAGATTTACAAACATTTGAACATTTATCCTACTGCTGCGACCGCGGTAGACTGCTGCCCGGCCGCGGCATTTGACTGGCCTCCAGAGACGGGTGTCGCCTGCGAGGTGCGCTTCCTGCCGCACTGGGCTGCCGCGTGGGTAGCGTGCTATCACGGCGCGTGGCTTTCGCCGTCTTAAGGATTTCTCTCGAGGTTGTGTGTAAAAGGGAACTTGTTCTACGTCGCTGAGCGCACTCACCCAGCTAAAGAGCCGTACCCAAACACTGGAAAGCTACACAGGTAAGTCCAATATTCAAGGAAGGTAATAGAAATGATTCGCAAAATTACAGGCCCATATCAATGACGTCGGTTTGCAGCATGGTTTAGGAACATGTATGAAACACAGCTAACTCTTCACTCACATGAAGTGATGAATGCTATCGACGATATAAAATAGACTAAATATTTCTAAAGTTTCGGAAGGTTTTCGACACTGTACCGCAAAATCGGCTTCTTATCAAATTGCGTACTTCTAGAATAAGCTGTCAGAAAGGGCACATTACGATATAATTGACGGAAAGTCATCGAACAATACCTGATATCTGGCATTCCCCGTTGTTACACTCCTGGCCATTAAAATTGCTACACCACGAAGATGATGTGCTGCAGATGCGAAATTTAATCGACAGGAAGAAGATTCGGTGATATGCAAATGATAGCTTTTCAAATAACTCACACAAGGTTGGCGCCGGTGGCGACACCTACAACCGATTTCATACACAAACAGTTGACCGGCGTTGCCTGGTGAAATGTTGTTGTGATGCCTCATGTAAAGAGGAGAAATGCGTACCAACGCGTTTCCGACTTTGATAAAGATCGGATTGTAGCCTATCGCGATTGCAGTTCATCGTTATCGCGACATTGCTGCTCGCGTTGGTCGCAATTCAATGACAGCAGAGTATGGAATAGGTGGGTTCACCAGGGAAATACGGGACGCCTCTTATTACTAGCAGTCGAGATGACAGGCATCTAATCTGCATGGCTGCAGCGGATCGTGCAGCCACGTCTCGATCCGTGAGTCTACAGATGGGGACGTTTGCAAGACAACAACCACCTGCACAAACAGTTCGACAACGTTTGCAGCAGCATGGACTATCAGCTCGGAGACCATGGCTGCGGATACCCTTGACGCTGCATCACAGACAGGAGCGCCTGCTATGGTGTACGCAACGACGAAACTGGGTGCACGAATGGCAAAACGTCATTTTTTTTTAATCGACGGCATTTTGAACAGTGACCGTTTCATTTCAGATGTTTTACGACCATATATAATATATTTGTCCAATGAATATCCATTTATCATCTGTATTTCTTCTTGGTGTAGCAAGTTTAAGGGCCAGGCACATTTGAATACTTTTATATCAAAAATGTTTGGAGGTGGGTGAATTAGTTTGAACACTGATTGTAGAACTTATTGTAAGTCATTTTATTCACTTTAATGTTTATAACAATATATAATATTTCCTACATCAAAATGTGTTGTTGTTGTTGTTAGTTGGGTGTTTAAGGGGGACCAAACTACAATGGTCATCAGTCCCCCATTTCACCACAAAGCGTCCAAAGAATACTGTGGGCGTAAAAGAGACAGGCCCAGAGTTAACGTGTAAAGTGCGAGAGGAATCCCACTGAGTCCATAAAACATCATCTAAAACGACAAGAAACAAAACGAAAGGAGACCATCACACAAAGACTGCTTACAACAAGGAAGCCGATGGCTGTGGTTGGCGACCATAAAAATAAAATAGGAAAAGTCATCCACTCGGCAGTACAAGGAAATCTCTAGTTAGAGAGAATGATAAAAAACCGCTGCTCGAATAAAACGTAAAACGGAATCTGCCATTGTAGCATCGTCACTTAAGATTTCTGATAAAATAGCAGGGAGGTTAAAATTTCTCCGCAAGGCGGCTAAAACGGGCAGTCCAACAATATGTGGACGACTGTCAAACAGGAGCCACACCGACATTGGGGCGGGTCCTCACCCCGAAGGAGATGTCCATGGGTGAGCCACGTGTTCCCAATGCGGAGGCGACACAAAACCACCGAGTCCCGGCGAGAGCCAAGTATTGAGGAGCGCCACGCAGCCGTAGTCTCCTTGACAACACGAAGCTTGTTGGGCGTGCTCAGGTTGCGCCACTCAGCATCCAAAAGCTGATGTACCCGACGGCGCAACAAGGTACGGAGATCTGAAGCTGGGAGGCCGATCTCTAAGAGAGAGGCATTAACCGCCTCTTTGGCAAGCCCATCGGCACGTTCGTTACCTGGGATGCCGAAGTGACCCGGAGACCAAAGGAACATCACTGATCTGCCAGACTGAACAAGGGCAAAAACAGCCACTCGGATGGCCATCACCAATGGCGAACGTGGGTAGCACTGTTCCAGAGCGCGTAAGCTGCTCAGGGAGTCACTACACAGAAGAAAAGACTCACCTGAGCAGGAACGCATATGTTCGAGAGCACGGAAGATGGCCACCAGTTCTGCAGTATAAACACTGCAGCCCTCTGGCAGAGACTGCTGCTCAACGCCGTGGTCGCCGTGGACGTACGCAAAGCCAATGCGGCCGTTTACCAACGAGCCATCCGTATAAACAATGTCGTAGACGGGGTGCTCAGCACTGACAGCAGAAAACTGGCGACGGAGAGCCTCAGGGGGAAGCGAATCCTTGCGCCCATGGGCCAAGTCTAAACGAAGACATGGCCGTGGCAGGCACCATGGAGGAACTGCACACGGACGGCTATTGTATGTCCTGACCTGGGTCGCTGTTGCTGGTGACGAACGGCCGCAGTAAAAAAAAAGTAGGCAGTTGTTCGGGTGTCCTGTTGAACTATATACGCGGACTGCATACGCTGCCAACCCCCATAATGGGGGTACCCGACCTCTGCTAGAAGACTGGCCACAGGGCAGGTTCATAAGGCTCCCGTCACAATGCGAACCCCACAGTAGTGAATAGGGTCCAACAAGCGCAACGGTGAAGGTGCTGCAGAGGCACCCAAAATCTAAGCGCGATTGCACCAAGGCCGTATAGAGCTGCAGCAGGGTGGAGCGGTCAGCCACCCATTTGATATGGCCCAAACATCGAAAGGCGTTGAGATGGCGCCCGCACTCCCGTTTCAGATAACGAATATGTGGGAGCCAAGTCAGTTGGGCATCAAAGATCAGTCCTAGGAATCGGTGAGTGTCCACAACAGGAAGCTGTTGCCTGTCAGAGTTCACGCCGACAGAAGTGCATCATACGTGTTTTGCCAGCGGAAAACTGGTGAGCCTGGTGGATGGCCGCCTGGAGCCGGCGTTCAGTAGCACTTGTTGTTGTGGAGCAGAAAGATACGCAAAAATCATCGGCGTATAGGGAAGGAGACACCGATGACCCAACAGTAGCAGCCAGGCCATTAATGGCCACCAAAAACAGCGAGACACTCAGCACAGATCCCTGTGGGAGCCCATTTTCTTGGACGTGGGGCGAACTATGGGCAACACCGACTCGGACCCAAAACGTACGGAGTCGGAGGAAATTTGCAATAAAAATGGGAAGTGACCCCCCGAAGGCCCCACTCATGCAGTGTAGCGAGGATGTGATGCCGCCTTGTGGTATCGTAGGCCTTCTGCAGGTCGACTAAAACCGCAATGAGGTGCTGACAACGGGAAAAAGTTGTTAGAACCACTGACTCCAGGTACACCAGATTATCAGTCGTAGAACGACCCTGGCGAAATCCACCCTGCGATGGCACCAAAAGGCCCTGTGACTAGAGCACCCAAGTCAAGCGACGTGCGACCATACGTTCGAGCAACTTGCACAGAACATTGGTCAGGCAGATGAGGCGATAACTGTCAACCTCCAGTGGGTCCCTGCCAGGCTTCAGCACCAGTATGCCGACGGCTTCCCGCCACTGGGACGGAAACTCGCCACCACCCCAAATGCAGTTCAATATGTCAAGGACATGGCGCTGAGAATCCCACGAGAGGTGTTTCAGCATCTGTGCAGGAACACGGTCGGGACCGTGAGCCGTATCTGGGCAATTGGCCAAGGCACTAAGCAGCTCACGTTCGGTAAATGGGGCGTTGTAGGACTCCAGACGGCGCGTCGCAAAGCAGAGGCGCTTTCGCTCCACACGCTCCATGCGGGAGCGAAATGCTGCACTGTGGATAGCAGATGCAGAGCACCGAGCAAAGTTATCAGCAAGATGTTTAGCGATCACACTCGGGTCTGTACACACAGCCTCATGGATAGAAAGACCAGGGACGCCAACAGGAGTTGTGGCCATAGAGGCGCCTGATCTTAGTCCACACCTGAGATGGAGAGACACGAGAACCTAAGGTCGAGACATACCTCTCCAAACAATCTTGTTTGGCTGGTTTGATTAGTTGCAGAGCCTTGGCACGAAGTCGCTTGAAAGCGATGAGGTTGGTCACTGATGGGTGCAGTTTATGACGCTGAAGAGCCCACCTACATTCTCTGATTGCGTCAGCGATTTCCGTCGACCACAAAGGCACGGTCCTCTGCCAGGACGAACCAGAAGAAGAGAGGATTGCAGACTGAGCTGCAGAGACAATGACGTCTGTGAAATTGTCGACCACCACATCAATGTTGGTTTCCGGCAAAGATCGAACAGTGCCAGCAGTCGTAAACGCATCCGAGTCAGCTTTGTTAAAAGCCCAACGGGGCAAACGGCTAGTGCAATGACGATGGGGCAGTGACAGAAAAATCGGAAAGTGGTCACTGCCACACAAGTCATCATGCACTCTCCAATGAAGAGATGGTACGAGGCCAGGGCTGCAAATAGATAGATAGATGGCCTGGCCGAGTAGGTGCTGTGTGTCACACTGGAATGTGTGTTTAAAATACAAAGGTTGAGCTGGGAGACAAGACTTTCAACCTCCCTACCTCGGCCAGTAGTCATGTTTCCATCCCACAAAAGGTTATGGGCGTTGAAATCGCCCATGATGAGGAAAGGTGGGGGGGAGCTGAGCAATCAGTGCAGCTAACACTTGGCAGGGGACATCACCATTAGGTGGAAGATAGACACTACAGGCGGTTATAGCTAGTGGTGTCCTGATCCGAACAGCCACTGCCTCCAAAGGTGTTTGAAGGGGCACAGCTTCACTGTAGGCAGAGTTGATGACATGAATGGAGGCACCACCAGATGCTCTGTCATACACAAGATGATTCTTATAAAACCCACGATAGCCACAAAGAGCTGGGGTTCGCATTGCCAGAAGCCAAGTTTCCTGGAGGGCAACGCATAGTACATGTGAGGTGCTTAGAAGTTGTTTTAACTCTGCCAGGTGGGAAAAATAGCCGCTGCAATTCCATTGAAGGAAAGTGCTGCCTAAGGACTGGGGAGGCATGAAAGCGATTAAGAGATGCGGTGCGCCTCAGTGTCACTTGCCGCCACCGGCTGAGGGTCTGTGGTGTCCATGTCCATTGCGTCCAGGTTGTCTGTAAGAGCAAGATCCTCTTTGGACGCAAGGATTTCGACCTCATTGTTGGAGTCAGAACTGGTAGCGGACGGCATCGAGGAAGCCTCCTTTGCCACTAGCTCTTTCTCCTGAGGTACATCCTTTTTTCTCGCCCACTCCCGCTTGGGTTTGGGTTTCAGTGCTCGATTGGGCTTCCCAGAAGAAGCGTCGGATGTCGACGCAGACGGGGAGGCCCGGCTACCAGCGGGTACCTGGGCCTTCAGCCACTGGCTGACGTCTGGCTGCGTCAAAACTGGCGTCGTGGAGAGGGTCACCTCTAGAGACCCTTTCCGTGCAGGAGTAGGTCGACTGACATCCAGGGTGTCAGAACTGCAGGAGGTGATGGAAGGGGCTCGTTAGGCCCCTGAAGGAAGAGCCGGAGAAGGAAGACATTTCTCCAGCAGAGAAACGGGGTTCAAAGACCCCGTTAAAGCCTCGCAGAAGAAGTGATGCCCCCAGGCGTCTGGGGAGCCAAGACTGATGGCCCAAAGTGCCCACAGAAGGTGTGAGAGTGGGTAGGGCAGCCGTACCAAATGGAGGCGATGCCACTGTGGCAGCAGCATATGTAGACATGATAGATACTGGATGGAGTTTTTCATACATGCGACAGGCCTCAGAATAAGTTACACGATCGAGGGTCTTGTACTCTACGATTTTTCACTCCCTTTGGAAAGCGGGACAGTCCGGTGAGCTAGGCGAATGGTGGCCGTTGCAGTTAACACAGAAAGGTGGTGGGGTACAAGGTGCATCTGAATGTACGGGATGGCCACAGTCATGACAAATAGGGGCTGCGTCGCAATGGGAAGACATGTGTCAAAACCGCCAGCACTTGAAACAGCACATGGATGTACGGTCGGACAAAAATCTGTATATCATCACCTTGACCTTCTTGGGCAAGGTATCGCAGTCGAAGACCAAGATGAAGGCCCCAGTTGCTACCCTATTGTCTTTGGGACCCCGAAAGACACGGCGGACAAAATGGACACCACGCCGTTGCAGATTTTCGCGCAACTCCTCATCTGGCTGCAGCAAAAGGTCACGGTGAAAAATGACTCCCTGCACCAGATTCAATGTCTTCAGCGCCATTACAGAGACAGGCACGTCGCCAAGCTTAGTACCCGTGAGCAGAGCACGGGACTGTGCAGGGGACTCTGCCTGTATGAGAATAGATCCATCTCGCATTTTCGAAATTCCCGCAACCTCACCGAACTTGTCCTCAATATGTTCGACAAAGAACATGGGCTTAGTTGCCTGGAAGGATCCCCCATCTGTCCTAGAACAGCCCAGAAATTTCGGGACATATGGCTCATTCTGTCGACCTCCACGTTCCCGCCAAGAAGAAGTCAGGGGAGGGAAAGACGAGGGGTCATAAGTAGCTGCACTAAACTTCTTTGAGACACCTGTTGCGCCAGGATTTTGATGATTTCATTTGTTTCGCTTCATTGCGCATCATCCGTCCCGATGCCACCCACTCTGAACAAGGGCTCTCCTCATGGGCGCCACCCACCGTTGCCCGGAGTCCTGATGCTCCACGGCGACAAGCATCTACTCCTAGGCCTGCAAGAGGAGTTTACAGCTCTGGCATCGGTAGAGCGATCCCTGCGTTGTTAGGGGGCTACAGCCAAGAGGGTACATGATGACCCCACCACAACGGACTGGCTACCGTGTTGGCTTTCTGGCGCTATGTGAACCATCATAAAGGAGAGTGCTGGGATATCAGTGCACAATGGACGCGACTTGCACGGAAAAAGAAATGGCGTGCCCAATGGCAGAATAGAAGCCACAGTTGCAAGTCCATTCTATGATGGGTGCATAAGATGGCATGGCACGAGAATTATATGTTGGAACACATGAGGAATCCTTCCCCAAATGGTTCGCTCTTCTGAAAAAAAAATTGAAAAATGGAGGGTCAAACCCACATAGGGGACCACAGATGGAAAGCCGAAAAGTATGAAGACTCCTTTTAGTCGCCTCTTACGACAGGCAGGAATACCGTGGGCCTATTCTTACCCCCGAACTCGCAAGGGGACATCAAAATGTGTATTCCATTTTCTGATCACTCCTGTATTTTGGGTAAACTTCCGTATTTGCCTCAGCCCGTACGGGGAAACTATGGTTGTAATATGTACAGCACGGCCGTACAAATTGCCCGGATATCCAATCCGCCGGCGACTGTGCGGCTCGTTGCCAGCGAGGTGACAGCCGGTCCCTGAGCACGCGCCTCCATCAAAATGGCGCGCTCCCGCCGTGGCCGCTGTCCCGTGCTGCCATTTCTACTCTTGATGAATGGATTCCGATAATTAAAATCGGCGGCCCCGCGCGGACAGGAAGAGAGATTGCCATCAGCAGATTAGCTGGCCGGCGCGAGCCGTGAGTTATGCGCCAAGGTTGCGAGGACAATGCTGGCGGTCTGCACTGCCACCAGCCGTGTCACAGTCGCCACGCCACCACGCGGCGCCACTCTAATTCCGCAGAAAGGTAGCGTGCCGCGCCACAAAGCGCCCGATTTAATGCCGCGGCATTTCAAGAGAGCGCTCTTCCATCTTCGTCAGGGCGTCATCACGAGTGACAAGTGCATGAGAGGGCGTCATTCGGTTCAACGGAATCAGCAGAGCGATGTAGCGCTGCGGTGCTGCAAAACACAGTGTTTTGCGTAATTCACAACACTGTGGTAAAATCTCCACAGGTCACCTGCAGACCTCTACTATAAGGTAAATGAACCAAAGAAAGCCCACTGTGAGGATACAGGGTTTTAGGTTAGTAACCTCTTTGGTAAGTTTTGGCCGAACGATAGTTATCGTTGGCGTGCAGCGAGAGCTGCTGGCAACAATGCTTAGGATGGAATGTTCTTGTTGACCGGTGGGCGGCAGTCTCCCGCCGACCGAAGAGAGAGGCGGTAGCATGTCGGCAGTGAGTTCGTAACCTGCGTTTAGTGTTGGCTAAAGTTTTTGCCATTCCGTCGTATCGCATACGGGTTGCAGTTCCATATTGAAATGTTTCAGTGTGGACTTGTAGACATTCATCGTAGTGGCACGCAGTTATTTAATCAGTTTATTTAAAGGGAAGAGTTTTTAACATTTGTCGTTCCATAATAAAGGACGTTAACAAAGTTTACTGTTATGGATCAACCTAGTAATTGTCCGCATCCCATACCGTCAAATCATTGGAACAATTATTGAATGATTAAGCATAAAATAGAATGTAACAGCAACTTCACCCATCGAGGATTAGGTGGACTTTACACCACCTCACGTTTAGGAATTTCGTATGCAGTATGTGTAAGTGGCAATATTCCGAGATCTTACGTGCAACATCCTAAAACTACAGAAACTTCGAAAATAAAATAAAATGTAGCGCTGTGGTGTTGCAAAACACAGTGGTCTGCGTAATTCACAACACTGTGGTAAAATCTCGACAGGTCACTCACAGACATCTACTATAAGGTACGCGAACCAAAGAAAGCCCACCTAACGTTTAGGAATTTCGTATGCAGTATGTGTAAGTGGCAATATTCCGAGTTCTTACGTGCAACATCCAACAACTACAGTCAGTTCGAAAATAAAATAAAATGTAGCGCTGTGGTGTTGCAAAACACAGTGGTCTGTGTAATTCGCAACACTGGTAAAATCTCGACATGTCACCCACAGACTCCTACTATAAGGTACATGAACCAAATAAGGGCCACCTAACGTTTAGGAATTTCGTATGCAGTATGTGTAAGTGTTCTTACGTGCAACATCCTACAACTACAGTCAGTTCGAAAATAAATTAAAATGTAGCGCTGTGGTGCTGCAAAACACAGTGGTCTGTGTAATTCGCAACACTGGTAAAATCTCGACATGTCACCCACAGACTCCTACTATAAGGTACATGAACCAAATAAGGGCCACCTAACGTTTAGGAATTTCGTATGCAGTATGTGTAAGTGGCAATATTCCGAGATCTTACATGCAACATCCTAGAACTACAGTCAGTTAGAAAATAAAATGTTGCGCTGTGGTGCTGCAAAACTCAGTGGTCTGTGTAATTCGCAACACTGTGGTAACATCTCGACAAGTCACCCACAGCTTTCTACTCTAAGGTACGTGAAACAAATAAGACCCACCTAAAATTTAAAAATTTCGTACGCAGTATGTGTACTTTGCAGTAAACTCTTTGAACTGCACATTTGTTTGTGTTTGACAACAACAGTTATCCACTAGCCGTGTTTTCGTTTCTGACTCCTGTGATAGTTCTCATCATGACTAAACCAAAACTGGTGTTCTTATTTTCATTGATGGATATTCTCGAAAACTACAGGTTTTGGAATATCTTGGAATTGATAAAAGTTATAACACCACCAAAAGCGTGATGGACCAACTGAGAATCATGAAAGCTCAGTTTGCAAGAAACAATATGTCAAAAGAAGCAAGATCCAAGAGAAGGAGGGCAGCCCTGGGTGAGGAAAATCAAGGAGGACATCAGGACTACCATCCAGGAGGAGTCTAACATACTTTTTTGTATCAGTTGGCTGTATATAAATTTTTTCATTAAACGCTGTTTTCTCAAAATGTCATGTTTCATTATAAATGTCCTTTTTCTCAGAAACTTCTGAAACTACACCAATGAATTATGGACACATTTCATTAATAGTAAAATGATATTGTAGCTCTAGTTTAATAGTAGTTACTATGTTGTTGTTGTGGTCTTCAGCCCACAGACTGGTTTGATGCAGCTCTCCAAGCTACCCTGTCCTATGCAAGTCTCTTCATCTGAGAATATTTTTGGCAACCTACATCCTTTTGAATCTGCTTACTATATTCGTCCCTCGGTCTCCCTCTACGATTTTTACCCCACACACTTCTAATGCTAAGTTGACAATTCCTTGATGTCTCAGAATATGTCCTACCAATCTATCCCTTCTCTTAGAAAGGATATGCCAGAAACTCCTTTTCTCTCCAATTCGGTTAAGCACCTCATTAGTCACGTGATCTACCCATCTAATCTTCATCATTCGTCTGTAGCACCACATTTCAAAAGCTTCTACAATCTTTTTGTCTGAACTCCTTATCGTCCTTGTTTCACTGCCATACAATGCTACACTCCAGACAAATTCTTTCAGAAAGGACTTCCTAACATTTAAATTAATATTGGGTGTTAACAAGTTTCGCTTCTTTAGAAACGGTTTTCTCCCCATAGCCATTCTGCATTTTATATCTTCTTTACTTTGGCAATCAGAAGTTATCTTGCCACCCACATAAAAATTTCATCTACTACTTTTATTGTCTCATTACCTAATCTAATTCCTTCAGCATCGCCTGATTTTCTGACATTGCATTCCATTACCTTCGTTTTACTCTTGTTAATGTTCATCTTATATCTTCCTTTCAAGACACTGTCTATTCCATTCAATTGATTTTCCAGATCCTTTGCACTCTGACAAAATTATTATGTCATCGGCGAACCGCAGACTTTTTATTTCTTCTCCCTCAACTTTAATTCTCTCTCCAAATTTCTCCTTCCATTCCAGTTACTATAATAATTAAAATTCAAGAAATTAAAATTGTTAAAATTTACATCAATAAATTATATGTTTGGGGAAGAAATCATAACTTTTTCCGGCTGTTATTTTAAAGTAATTGTACAGCAATATAGTCACAAAACATGCGAGAACATGTTACGATTCATAGGAACTTTCAATAGTAGTAACGTAAGAAAATCGCGCAAATATTCGCGTGTTTTACGTGAACTGTAACTACCACAGTTATCTGTATGGGTTAACTGGACATAAATGTTAAGTATATTTTTGTAATCAGAAATCACAGGCAAGGCATGTATGAGATTGACGTTTGTTTTGACTTCTCATTAGAACTATGCCACAGAATCTTACGTAAAAATAGAACGTCACGTGATGTCACATGACATGACGAAACGTGACGTAGCTGCCTTATTGAATGGTATAAAAACCCTGTTGGCAGATGCCAAAGGCAGAAAGAAAATGTGTACTGTATTGGTAGTACGGGTGGTAGTAGCACCAGCAGTGAAACCTAGATACTATGTAAGATGTATGGTATGAGTATACACAGTGTAAAAGAAATGTAAGTGCAAGTGACTTTTGTGTTTTTGACTGTGGTTCAAATAATTTTTTTTTGCCTTCTCAACAAAGTAATGATCTGTGTAGAGAACCTGTTAGACTATCCTGTTAATTTGGACTTATGTATGGACAAATTTCTGAGGATTTGCAGTGAAATGTCGTTTTGAGTGCTTAACTTAGATATTGAGAACCTCTGCGACTTATCAAACATGACAGAAACACCACATTTAGATACTCAACAGTTCCTGAGAAAACGGGATTTTTATGTAGCCAATTTAACATTGTACTAATGTTTGTAATTCTATGGGACCAAACTACGTTGGTCATCAGTCCCTAGTCTTACAAACTACTTAAACTAACCTAAAGACGACACACACATCCATGCCCGAGGGAGAATTCGAACCTCCGATGCGGGAGGCCGCGCGATCCGTAACGTAGCGCTCCAGACCGCTCGGCTACTCCCTCGCGGTAATTTAACATTGTCTAGGTAGGGCGGTACGACTCCACTTAAAGGCAGCCAGTACATGGCAGTGACATATTTTTTACGTTACTAAAAATATTATGAAAGTCCTGTAGCGACACGTGCATCTACAAACGCTGTGAACATTCAGTAACCGTCTAGTACTATGAATTTATCCGCGTAGCGAGATTTCGGTTACACTCATGCATTTGTTTCACACCTCACGTGAAGCGGTTTATTGAGGCGATACGTTTTGTTAACAGCGCCGTTACGCATCCTGCTATTGACACTACGATCCCCATGCCGTTCAACGATAGAAATATTCTCTTAAGCGCGGTGCAATCTCTGACAGTTACGCAAATTGAACCCTGTCCACGGGCGGCAGGGGCGGAACGATCGACGTGTGCAGAATGCAGTAATTCTACATGCCAGTGTTCAAACTCGCGTATCTGTTAAAAGAATGTCATTACCGCATTAAATCAGTGACGTTATGCAGAAATTTGTTTCCATTTTGTAACAGATGTATCAGTTAATGGAGTGATGTCACAATTTCTATTGTAAACGATTTTCGAGCCAACAGCAATGCAGACTAATTCATTACGGGACACTAAAATAGCCATTGTACAATCTTTATGCAGTTCTGAAAAGAAACGACTTTGAATTTATTTTATATATCGTCATCTACACCTGTCACCTAGTAAATTATCATGTAATACATAAAAATTAATGTTTGTTTGTTTGTCTTTTTGTTCGCATTTTATGCACGGCCATACCGTACAGCCGATTGCGATAAAACTTTGTCAACTCATTTCTTGCACTCGCGCGACGGTTATAGGCATATTAAATTAACTTCGTACGGTGCGTGGCGGAGGGTGCTTTACAATTAGTTAATTCGTTCTCATTCACGCTGAAATGGTTGGACGGATATGAATGAAATTTGGAACAGAGTTAGCTTATTAGCTTATACCCTCGTTAATACATGGGCTACCTTTTATAAGCCACCGTACGTTGCGTGGTGGAGCGTACCTTACAATGGGATAATTGGTTTGTTTCTCTTGAAACAGCTGGACGGATTTGAATGAAATTTGGGTTAATTAGTTTGTTTCTCTTCAAACAGCTGAACGGATTTGAATGAAATTTGGAATGCAGATAGCTTATACCCTGAATTAACGCATGAGCTATCTTCAGGAAGCCACCGGACTGTGCATGGCGGAGGGTACCTTACAGTGGTTTAACACGTTTGTTTTAACGCTGAAACGGCTGGACGGAATTGAATGAATTGTGGAATGGAAATAGCTTATACTCCGAATTAATACATGGGCTACCTTTCGTAAGCCTCAGCAGATGCATGGTGGAGGTTACATTTCAACAAACATCCTAATTGTTCGACTGGTTACCATGAATGTCGTGAAAGTCAGTGAATTTAAATGGGAGCCACTGCAGTAGTCACTACAGTTGTACGAAACACGAGTAAATATGGAGACTCGTGGAGTCTTGCCTATAAAAGCAAAGCAAAAAACATATATATCAGGGTCCAGGTATGTCACAGTACATGATGACATCAACTATCTAACATTCCACAAATATCCACCCTTTGTTTGAAATGGAAGTTAAGACGGATGGCCCGACCGCGGTGGCCGAGAGGACTGAGGCGCTCCAATCACTGTCTGCACGGCCACTACGGTCGGGGATTCGAATCCCCCCTCGGGCATGGATATTTGTGCCGTCCTTAGTATTAGCTAGTTCATAAGTAGTTTATAAGTTTAGGGACTGATGAACCCGTAGTTAAGTCCCATAAGCTACACAAACATTTGAACATTTTTTGAAAGACGGATGGCAAATGAGATAGAAAATTCGAAAGTCCAGAGCGCCAGTCTCGTTAAAACGGCATCACGTTTGTGGATGGATTGTTCATTCGTTTTTGATGTTATCATCGCGCTGGAAGTAAACTAATTAATTTTTCCCTTTCCGTCTGCGATGACAAGTAATTTGCCATCAGGGCTTAGTATGGCGGAGAATACCTTGCGACTTTGACAGCGTTTGAACAGTTACCATGAAACGTGGCGCATATATGTATGTTTATGTTTCCATATAAAGGAGGGGAGGAGGAAATTGACAGAGAAAAGGACAGGAGCAGACCGGAGGCGGGAGGGAAAGAAGGTGAACAGAGAGAAGGGAAAGGAAGAGGTAGACTAATTGAAGATTGGAAACCTCATATGTATTTGGTGGTCGAAAGAAGTACCAGCAGCTGTGTAACAAGTATTTATTTCCAGAATGAAACTTTCACTCTGCAGCGGAGTGTGCGCTGATATGAAACTTCCTGGCAGATTAAAATTGTGTGCCAGGAAGTTTCATTCTGGAAACATCCCTTAGGCTGTGGCTTAGCCATGTTTCCACCATATCCTTTCTTCCAGAAGTGCGAGTCTTGTAGTCTTGTGTAGTTCGCGAACGAACTAGTTGGGAAGAGCGCTCTCACAGGCGAACTACGCCAACTAGATCGCAGATCCCTCGCCTCTTAGTTCGTCCACTCCTTTTCCGAAGACTGACAGGGAACAGCGATAGGACGCGAGAGCGCGCAGAATCGCGTGATTCCCTTCTGCCAGTTACCTCTATTTCGAGCTGAGATGCCGCTCAGCTGTAATTTCATAGTTCACTGCCACAAGAAATCTCTTTTAAAAATAAAGTACTACGAGTACTGTGTATGCAAAGTAGTTGAATACCATTGTATCCCCCATTCGTGTAAATAATTGGTTTATTTGCCTAAGTATTTGATGTCAAATTGCCCAAAATACGGGTAATAGCACACGCTTTGGCAACACTGATTCATTATATTAAAAAAGGTGTCATAAAAAAGCTCTTTAACAGCGCTAGCAAAAGCCAAAAAGAGCTGACGAACTAGAAGGAGCGGACGAACTAGGAGCAGCGGACGAACTAGGAGCAGCGGACGATCTAGGAGCAGCGATCGAACTAGGAGCAGCGGACGATTAAGCCAAACGTATCTCGCTTCATAGTTCGTTGGATTCTTTTCCGAAGATCGGGGGGCAATAGCGAGAGGGCACGTAGCAGAATTAAAAAAATCACGTCTTTGTCCTCTGATGAGTCATTTCGAGGTGAGCGTCTGCCTGCTAGATTACATAGTTCAGTGCTACAAAATTTCTGTTTTGATGTGTTCTGCACTCTGCAATATCTGACTAATAAATTCCATAATGGCAAGATATAGAGATAACTGTAAACTTAAACGCGAGAAATTACCTACAAACTTTTTCTTTTGGTTTGCGTGATGTCGTTAGCGGCTCAAGCAGCAAGCGCATGAAGCAGCTATGTGGGGGAACTTCCCCCTCCACCTGCACGCGCAGACCACGCCACTCAGCCAGCGGACGAACTAAAAGAGCGAACTAGTTTGCGGCAGAGCTGCGAACTAAAGTGAGCGCTCCCGATCGCGAACTATTATCCGCAAGTCTATAGTCTTGCAAGGTTCGCAGAAGAGCTTCTGCGAAGTTTGGAAAGTAGGAGGCGAGGTAATGGCGGAAGTAAAGTTGTGAGGCGGCATCACGAGTCGTGTCGGGATAGCTCAGTTGGTAGAACGCTTGCCCGCGAGAGGCAAAGGTCCCAGGTTCGAGGCCCGGTTCCGGCACACAATTTTAATCTGCTAGGAAGTTTCAATTATTTATTTTATTACGCAACCGGTGACGACGTTACACTACACCATCTTCAGGCGCCCGTTGTGCAACTGTCAGTATTAGCACATTTGAAAAGGATTGCTGTTAATACCGGTAGTCGTAAATTTCTGAATCGCTTAATGTCGTCGGGTTTTTGACATGAAGTGATTAAGAAATTTACGACTACCGGTATTAACGGCCACCCTTTTCAAGTGTGCTAATACTGACAATTGCACAACGATCGCCTGAAGATGGTGTGATTGTTAACACCGAAACCGGTTGCGCAATTAAATAAATAACTGTTATACAGCTGGTGGTACTTTCTTCCAACATCAAATTTATCAGCTATTGTCCCAAAAATCCGATTATGGATAGAATCATATGTACTTGTTCGTATGTTCGTATTTTATGCGCTGCCATAACGTTCATCTGACTGCGATAAAATTTCGTCAACTTAGTTGATCCTCTTACGCGAAGATTATGGACATAGTACAGTTAACTTACAGTAGGTGGCGCGCGTGTAATACCGGCAATAGGATTTGAAAGATCATTCAAGCACTGAACTGTTTGAATATGACAGAAACAAAATGAAATGAATGTCGTTTTGCTTCTCCTTTATGTGTCGTTAAATTTTAATAAATGTATTTATTATTGACTGTAAAATAAATATTTATATCAATTATTCGTAATTAAATAAGCTAACACTATCAAATTTCAAATGTTATTTGCACAATTATCTCTTCTGTGGCTGCAATGCGCTGGATACCAGCTAGTAATTATGTAAGAACGCGAATACGAATACTTAAGTACCGATTTTTAATATTAATTATACTAGTGGGCCAATGAAGCTAAAGCAATTCGAACGAGGCTGTGTCACAGACGTGCACAAAACTAAGAGCGGTAAAAGGAAGTAGAAGTTTCACTTGTAGATGAGATGTTAGAGGACGATCTGCAGCGAGAGTTAGAGGTCCAGCGCGAGAGCCATCTAGAGTAGAACAGGTAGAACTACGAGGTCGACCATGTTGACAGAAGTGGAGATCAAAATATTACAGTAACGTTATTTCTTGGTATTATATGGTACATGAACACGATAACTGATCACTATTTTTCAGTATTAATTATACAACGACGTTAATGAAACTTCATAATTCGAGATAACAAAATAACGTTATTTCTTGGCGTCGCTCTCTGGCGTATTTTCGCGAAATAATAACTTCGTGGACATCAGCTACTGTTACCAGAGAATTCAAATAAGTTGCTAATGTGTAATTAGTTTATTTTTAACCGCTATGACTTCCTACTGATCTTATTGTCTGTCTGTAAATCTATCGGACCAAACTGCGTGGTCATCAGTCCGTAGCTTACAAACTACTTAAACCTAGGTTAACTAACCTACGGACAAACACACGCACCCATGCCCCAGGGAGGACTCGAACCTCCACGGCGAGCAACCGCGCACTCCGCAGCGAGGTGCTTTAGATCGCTCGGCTACTCCACCGTGGCTACTGACCTTATTATGTGTGAATGCTGGAGTTAGGTAGGAAGTAAGAATTTGGACACCAGTAATTGCAATTACATTTTAAAAAACTAAAAATTTTGAAATTTTTTATTGTGAAAATTGTTAAAAGTTATAGACCGCAGAAAAAAAATTTAATGTGTAATGTGGCGATTTATAAATACACATTATAAATCATGATTTTTTTGCAGTTTAGGATTTTTAACAATTTTTACAATAAAAAATTTCAAAAGTTTTAACAACTTATAAAAGACTGTCTTCTCCTCCTCTTCTAATGTAAGAATTAACAGATATTTGAAATTATTTTGGTTTTCCTACTATGTAAATGGAATTGGTCGGATTAAGACCCTAGTCAATACCAGTAATATTGATATGTGAACACGAAAACTGGAGTAGCAATTATTAATATTAATTATACAAGGAGGCGAATGAAATTTATACAGTTCGAAATGTAACTTACTTTGTCTTAGATTCGAGCTAAATAAAAATTATTTCACTTAGCTTCAAAAGGCAAAAAGGATATAAATGGTTTCAAATCTACAACACTGATGTGACTGTTATATTACGCATTAAAATCTCCAACTTCCAAAAGACGCAACATAAAAATTATAGTGCTACCGACGTCTGACCTGTGTACCGATCAGATAGAAATGACACACGAAAGCAATAACTTTCGTGTTTAAATCGATAATTTGCAGTTATGTATGCAGACAGTGTGCTTACATTGCCGCAACTGTTAAGTTATTGTGCGACACCACATATCATTGTTTTTATTGTAGCTGTGCACATTTTCTCGCCTCATCATTACCCAGAAATGTATGTATGTCTCTGTCTGTAAATCTACATTCTATGGAGTCATATTCTGTGGTGTATAAAGTCTTTAATTTTCATTGTGAATTTATGTGAACTGTAAATGTCTCCTATTAAGGAAATTTCCAAATGCTGTGTCAATTTATGTGAACTGTAAATGTCTCCTATTAAGGAAATTTCCAAATGCTGTGTCAGTTCATAGAATTGTAGGTGTTCTGGCTTAGATTTGTTGTAAATGGAAAAGGAACACAACGTAGACGAGACGGGTTGCAGGATTATGAAGATTATTAAACTTCTCCTAGTGATGTGCAAAGTACAACGGTATTTATTTGGTGGCTTATCATGTACGCAATCCCGTCGCCAATAAGACTGAAATTTACCACTTTGCATCTAGAGACAATTAAGTGCAAATTTTAAATAAACACTGCACAGAAAAGAAAAATTTGTGTATTAATGTGATCCACTTAGCAGCCTCTTATCTATTTGCTTGTGTGATACTACATTAACTGAACAGTACAAAAATGATGTATTAGAGTCATAGTGACACAAATTCAGTGGGCCAAAACTCATCTTACCTTAACGTTCCGTTGTTTACGAAAATATCTGACAGTATACATGATTAAAGTAGTGTAACTATTGCTAAGATGACATCTACACTTAATATTAAAATAAAGTTATCATTCATAGATTACGGGGTTACAATATATTAATTTCTGATGTGAATAACATTTCTGCAGTGGAATGGCCGAGCGCTCTAATGCGTCGTACTGCAGAGCGCACGATTGCTACCGGCTGGAGTTTCGAGTCCTTCTTCAAAAATAGTTGTGTAGTGTGTGTGGATGTTGTTCTTAAGAGAGTTTAAGTTAGTTTAAGTCGTTCGTAAGCCTAGGCATTGATAATCTAGATTTATAAATGAAAAAATATTATATATTTTTTATAAAAGTTAAATATTTATTTTCTTTGTGTTTAAAAAGTTACTGATTAAAGCTAACATAGTATTGAAACAGTAAAAATATCCAGAGCGCATGAAAGTAATAATACGCTATTGCTATAATTTAATTAAATAATAAATGCACTTAATTTTGGAAAATACCTTAGCATTACTTTGTCTAGTTTCGTACGGAATATAAACTTCATTACCAATGGTTTCCAGCGGCTGCACTATTCTTGATTATCTGAACGAGGTTTAAATACTTACCGTAAGAACCTAGGAGTGCCTCCGCATTGAAGAAAGGATCATTGCCCGTCATCGACTTATTGCGTAAGTTACAGACACCAGACATACGATGGTTGGACCTTAAATAGTAAATATTCGCAACCGATGAAAAAGCTTTACATGTTTGCACCTGTTACTGTCCTTCAAAGTAGTCACCAGCGTTGTATAGAACCTGTTGCCATCCATGTGGAAGGCGTAGTATACCGTTACAGACTGTTCTGTTGAATGTGCGAATGGACCGGTCTACCGTCTGTCGAAACTCTAGAACCGTCATGAAGCGAATGCCACTATGTGGTTTCTTCATCTTCGGAATCAAATCAAAGTCACAAGGACTTCAGTCCGGGAAGTATGGTGGATGGTACAGTACTTCCCAGACGCGTCGACCTGACAGAGCAGCCACAGCTTGCACTATATGCTCCCGCGCATTGTCGTGCAAAATGGATGGGTTGCGCAGAAAGCGTTGTGGCTTCTTCCGCAAAGCTGGTCGCAGGTGATGTTCACAAAACGAACAGTTGATAGTCTGCCATGAAGGAACGCAATGCGTTAGGATAACACCATCACAGTCGTGCACGAGAATCACCATAATTTTCACCATACTGGGGACGACCTGCCCGATGCATGTCTGTCATCGCTGAAGGGTTTTACTTAACGTGCCACTGTTCTCTCCGCCAATGCCGATTCCCCGCACGCCTCTTCAAGACCTTGATGTCACTGTCGTGCTGTACGACCTCTTGCACATTCAATCTTGATCCAACTCCGTTGTTTCTATTTCGGAAACACAGTGCAAAATGTTCAAATGTTTGTAAATATATCGGACCAAACTGCGTGGTCATCAGTCCGTAGCTTACAAACTACTTAAACTAAGGTAAACTAACCTAAGGACAACACACACACATCCATGACCCAGGGAGGACTCGAACCTCTGAAGGCGAACAGCTGCGCGTTCCGCAGCGAGGCGCCTCAGATCGCTCGGCTACTCCACCGCGCCAAACACAGTGCCACCGTTACGTTAGACCGCTTGCTCAAAAATGATTGTTTTTCGCTCGATTCTGCGCACGCCGGTGACGTGGGGCGGGCGAGACCAGTTGTTCGGAGGTAACAGGTGTGTCAATAACGTCTAATATCAATGACAATAGTAGATTCTATTGCATAGTGTTTACACTGCAGTGTTCAAATGTTTGTAAAGTCTATGGGACTTAACTGTGCGATCATTAGAAACTACCTATGAACTATCTTATACTAAAGACAGCACAAACAATCATGTCCGAAGGGGGACTCGAACCCCGACGGGGAACGGCCTCGTGCATCTCAGCATAACGCCTCAATGCGCTCGGCCGCTCCACCGCGGCGGCAGTGTTCCAACCCTCGTATATTATTACTGGGTTACAGAATATGCTAAAAATTTAAATTCAGCATCAGCACAATTTTAGCATATGTTGTTGTTATGGTATTCAGTCCGGAGACTGGTTTGCTGCAGCTCTCCACAATAACCTCTCCTGAGCAAGCCTTTTCATCTCCTCATAAGAACGACAACCCGCATCTACTTGAATCTGTTTACTATACGCGTCTCTTGGTCTCCCTCTGCGATTTTTACCCCACACACTTCCCTCCAACGCTAAATTTACGATTCCTCGATGTCTAAAAATGTGTCCTACCAAGCGATCCCTTCTTTTAGTCAGGGTATGCCAAAAATTCCTTTTCTTACCAATTCTGTTCAGTACCTCTTCATTAGTTATGCGATCTACCCACCTAATCTTCAGCATTCTTCTGTAGCACCACATTTCAAAAGCCTCTATCCTCTTCCTGTCCGCACAGCTTATCGTCCAGTTTTATCAGAGTACAGATTAAAATGCAGTTTGATTGGTTGATGATATTCCTGTCTTACAGTATAAAATGGTGTGAATCCAGTATTTCACCCTCCTTTCTCTTTCTACACACCACAGGCTCCTCTTTTGGTGTCTTTTTCTTCATCCATCTCTCTCTTCTCATCCATCCCCCTGCCATCGTTACCATCCGCGCTCTCTGCCAATCTCTTCCCGTCCCTTCTCTTTGTTTATTACCTCCCCCTCCGGCATATGAAAAATTACGTATTTCTTCTCAACTTTACGATTATCGGTCAAACGTTGAACAAGCCTGGAGCAACGTAACCTCTGCCATGAACCGTACGAAATCATATGTTACCAGTGATGGTTCTCATGTTTTTAAGGTGAAGTGTGCAAAATTTCATCAAATCAGAATAAAACTGTAGATTTGTGTCGGCGACTGATGTGAAGTACCTTCCGCTATGCTCTGTACGAATTAGTGTGTATAAAGTTCAGATCCTCATGTTTTTAAGGTCAAGTGTGAAAAATGTTATTGCTGTCGGATGAACGGTAGAGCAGTACATAAAATACGTATCTAATCCGAAGTGGCGATACCCACACAATATTACCAATTTCAGTTTATTATTTAGATGTTCAGCTTCTGTATCCTCCCTTTTTTTTTTTTTTTTTTTTTTTTTTTTTTTTTTTTTTTTTTTTTTTTTTTTTTTTCAAAACCACCCACATATTAATGCGAACAAAACAAAATTACTGTAGAAAAAATTCTTCTGGGCATCGGACCGCATCGTCAATATATCGGACTAGCTTAACGACTGCTGCTTCGCATGCGTAGGCTGGTTGGTCTGCACCAGTTGTTTTTCCCTCTTAATATAAATTTTCATATATATAGCTTAAGTACTATCATAATGAAATGTTGTGATTCTACTCGTAGCCGCTGCAGAATGCCCTTGCCTATTGAGGCGCCATGCTGCGGTGTGCGCTGCTGTTCGCCGTCGGGGTTCGATTCGCTCCTCGGGCGTGGGTGTTTGTGTTGTCCTTAGCATAAGTTAGTCTAAGTTAGATTAAGTTAGTTTAATTAGTGTGTAAGCCTTAGGGACTGATGACCCCGTAGGTAAGTGTCTTGAGATTTACAAACATTTGAACATTGGATTTTAGTACTTGAAACCTCAACATGTGTCTTTTAAATTCCAACCAAGTATGCAAAAATCATTTTTTGTAATTATGGGTTCAAACCTGGCTAGGTAGCAAGGTATTTTCAAAAAATGTTTCATCTCCTATTACACCTCCTAAATTTTCTGAATATACCGAAACACGTATCTTTTTAATTATAACCAACAAAACATATACCAATTTATGTGGTTGTAGCTTCAAAATGGCCTTAATAACAAAAGGTTTTCGAAAAACATTCCCTCTCCAATTTAACCCCTCTCGATGGCTGAATTTCCAAAAATACCGAAAGAGTTAAAAAAAAACCTCTAACGAACAATACAAATACCATTTTTTGAAGCTCTAGCTTCAAAATTGTCTTGACAACAATGTGTTCTCCAAAAAAATTTTTAATTCCCTGTTTTACCCCCTTAGTCGTTGAATTTCCAAAACTAACGAAACTCGTGTCTTTTTAATCCTGATCAAGTGTCCATATCCTATGTTTCGTAGTTATAGCTTGAAACTTGAGTTAACAGCAACATATTTTTGAAAATCAATTTTTTGCGTTCCCTATTTTACGCCCTTATTTGGTTGAATTTCAAAAAATGCAGAAATACGTGTCTTTTAAATTCGAACTCTGAATTAAAATCCTAAATTTTGTAGTTCTAGCTTCAAAATTGCCTAAATAAACGTTTCATCCCCTATTTCACCCACTTACGGACAGAATCTGGTATACTGACGATGCGGTCCAATGCCCACAAGAATTTTATCAACAATGATAACGGCCGCGAAAACCTTCGTTTACAAAATTACTGTACTAGGTCAAGCCCGTCCTGAGGGGGCTGTTGAGAGAGTTATGCACAACCATAGATTTTTACGTCTGGACAGATTCGTAATCAGCTACCCAGAAAACCGACGAGTTCTGCTTTTCAGCCTGGCCTACAGCGCTGTTGCCTGTTGGCCACTTGGCCTGTTTTGCCCTCGGTCCGTCCGTGTACAGCAGGTGGACAGGGCTGGCTGACCTCTGCTTTTGCTGCACCCTACACGGCATTCCGCGCGGGCGAGCTGAAGCTGCTCTGAATTCCCCGCCCCGCTATAGCTCGCCACGTGTTTCCCACGCACCGTGCTTCACCTTCTCCTTTGAGTGCGCACTGCTGCGTTGGACGGCTGCCAGCACGCATGATGCAGACGTCAGGCATCCGGCAGTGGCGCGCACGTGTTCCACTGGCCGGCACTGAACTGACAAGGTCAGACTGCCCCAGCAGGGGAGTACATTAAGCAGGTACCAAACATTTATACCTACACCCTCTGCAGGGTCCTTCGTGAGCCTTGCAGTGCGACTAACAGAATTAGGAAGGATTAACTTTCAAAAAATACAGCTTATTGGTTGCAAATTACAGGTTAATTACTTAACTATGGTTTCGGCTTTAACTAAGGAGCCTTCATCAGAAGTAAAAAAAAAAAATCGCACTGACGTGTTTTACGGCCCACTTTAGATTTGTAGTTTTATAAGTTTTGGACCAAAATAATAATCTAAATGTTAAGAAATTAATTAATGATAGTGTCTGAAACCCTTTTAGGAAAAAAAGAAAATTCGGTAGTGGCGGGTTCCGAACCAGTGGCTTTCACCGTCACAGTCCAACACATTAACCAATACGCTACGGCTACAAGTTAGGAGTTATGTTCTTTAATCTCATACTATTGATGGCCGTTGTTAAGTGTTGTTAATATGGCATTTGTAGACACTAGTTTTGTGTCCCAGCCTCGTCGCCACTTTTGTGTCACGTTTCCGCCAGTGGTCCTGGTGTCGGTGGCCGAGTAGACAGAGACCGACACAGGAATAAAAGATGCACGCGTGTGCAGGTACGGAGGTGAGCAGCCAGTGGGACAGCAGAAACTAGAAGCACTAGAGTAAATTAGAACGAGATATATATTTCATAGAGACTTAGTAATACTTAACTTTTACATAGTTCTTGACTGCAGAATGCTGATACATAGATTAGATAGAGGCCTGCCTACTAATGTTTCCTAGTGCCTATCCGATAGCCAAGTCTTAACTGGTTCCTATCTCAGTCCCAAGTGGCCGATGCAGCTATCGTGGCCACGAGCGGAGTTGCAGCAGAGGGCGCTCGTGGCTGACGTCGTAAGAACTCCTCGCCGTGCGCGCGGCGTAAGTAGGTGGCGGCACTTCATACTTGTGCGACACCACAACTAGATTATCATTTATCGTAGAACAACGACGTGCTTTTGTTAATTCTTCAGGGTTCCATTGCTTTGAAATGAAAACGTGTAAGTTACAATAAGAAAATCATCAAACAGGTAACGCAAGATGGCATATGCCACAAAGAGTTCTGGGCGAGGAATGTCACGTGACACCTGGAACGGCTGGTCTTCGTTAATTCAATGGAGGGTGTCAAAACTCCGTTATTTTTGCAAATATCTCTCAGACGATACGAGATATGAAAAACAAAGATCAGGGAACAAAGTTGTAGAGAATTTTCTCCTCTACAAATTCGTTTATTCAATATCGCGTCAGATGAACGTTTTTTTTCTTTTTTTTTTTTTCAATTAAAATTACAAACGGCTTTTTTGGTATTACTAACGCATTTCTAGTCCGAAATATTTCAAAAATCGAGGTTCTGGTCTCTGGTAATCACAATTACGTCTGTAAAATTTGGTGCCGATCGGTTGAACGGTTCGACCTACAAAGTGGGAACACGTAGCAGACAGACAGACGTCGTCAAATGGCCGTTATTTTTACAAATATCTGTGCAACGATGCAAGTTATGAAAAAAAAAACATACTAGATCGAAGTTGTAGAGAATTTTTCCCTCTACCAATTAGGTTATTCAATTTTAGTGTCAGATGAAGGGTTCGTTTGCAATTACAATTATATTACAAACGGCTTTTTTTTGTATTACTACCGTATTTTTGTCCGAAATATCTGAAAAAGGGAGGTTCTGGTCTCTGGCGGCCTACAATCATGTCTGTAAAATTTGGTGCTGATCGGTTGAACACTTCGTCTTAAAAACAGGGAACACTTTACGGACAGACAGACAGACACCCCAAAATCGCCGTTATCTTTGCAAATATCTTTTAAACGCTACGAGACATGAAAAAAAAGAGAGAAGAGTTGTAGAGAATGTTCTCCTCTACAAATTCGGTTATACGATTTTCGTGTCAGATGAATAGTTAAGCCGTTATTTTCATTTTAATTTCGAGCTGTCAAAAGACGATCGCAAAGGCCCACTTTTAGTGTTACTATCGTAATCTAAAGTGGACCAAAATTTTCTTACTTATAAATAAAAACAAGATTATAATAAACGAAGCAGAATGAATTCTCTAATATAGGATTTGAACAAAGAAAATTTGTAAAACTATTTTGTCCGTCGCATTTGCACAACTTTCAAGTCAGTGGATATTTTCGGACTCTACCGTCTATTATCAAACCATTAGCCTCTTTTAAAATCGTGGTAATCCAATACATGTAACAAATGGCTGCTAAAATCTTGTGCATTATCGTCTGTCGATACATAACACTAGTTACATTAAAATTTAAAAGGGCAGTTAAAACAGGTACACGCTGGAGGCCCGTTGATGTATCACCTGTTTTAACTGCCCTTTTAAATTTTAATGTTACTAGTGATATGTATCGACATAGGATATTGTACTGGATTTTAGCAGCCATTTGCAACATGCAATGGATTACCACGGTTTGAAAAAGGCTAATGGTTTGATAATGGACAGTAGAGTCCGAAACTAGTCACTGACTTCAAAATTGTGCAACTGCGACGACAAAACAAATTGTTTCACAAAATATCCCCAGTTGCTCATCCTAAACCATCATTACGATGAATTTTCAAAGAAAATGTAACGTACATGAAATGGGCAAGGTTCTTGAGCAGCCGGCCGCGGTGGCCGAGGGGACTGCGGCGCGCCAGTCACGGTCTGCACGGCCACTAACGTCGGGGATTTGAATCCCCCCTCGGGCATGGATATTTGTGCCGTCCTTAGTGTTAGCTAGTTCATAAGTAGTTTGTAAGTGTAGGGACTGATGACGCCGCAGTTAAGTCCCATAAGCTCTACAAACATTTGAACATTTGTTCTTGAGCAACAGAGTTCATGTCCAAGTTACAAATGTAAAGTTACAAGCGTCAAGATTAAAACGAACACATTTCATTTACTTTTTATTTTCTTGTCTCTTTGTAGTATCCCAGCCTTCGCATCCATTGGATAGTATAGGAACTGCAATCACTTTATAAAATTTTAAAATAGTAGCTTTTTGTATTCTATGGCTAAATGTTCTGCTTATGTTACCACAGACAGCTTGGAATTTTTGTATTTTATTTTCAATGTCGGAATCAAAATGACAGCCCAAGTATGAGATGTGAGAGATTTGTTCTAAAGGTGAATTATCGATGACAATTTTTGATCTGATTGGGTTTTTCCCTAGGAAAGCCATTGTTTTAGTTTTATTATTAGAAATTTTAAAGTTATATTTCCTGCGTGTTTCTTTCAGCAGATATAATGATATTTGAGGGTCATCTTCATTGTTTTGAATAATAACGGTGTCATCTGCAAAAAGAAGCACATTCAGGTATTCCAGATTATATATTTTAATTCCTTGGTTTACTTTAAACTTCCATTTCCGAAGAATGTAGCGAATGTATATACTGAAAAAGGTAGGTGAAAGTCCACATTCTTGTCTTACTCCTTGAGTAATACTTATTTCTTTTAATTTGCTCTTACCTTTGATTGTGTGTTCGTAATTACGAACATCATAGATAAACACAGAGTGTTTAAAATACAAACACATCTGGCGTTTATCGACCTTGATGAGGCAATTGACCATGTCAGCCGTGATAGCCGATGGAAAATTAGGTCTCAATTACGCTATCCTTATCACCTAATAGATGAAGTAAATAGTCTTTACAAAAATACACGCATGGTTTCAGCGATATTTGAAAAAAGCTAACGGCGATTTTACACTTATTTTATTTTACGTAAATCAGTTCAAGCAAAGAAATTAAAATTGAAAATGTGGACAAACTACCACGACAAGACAGGTGATGACATTTTAACGGAGAAAGATAATGAAAATATGGGAGAGGTATTAAAATAAGTAAAGAGGTAGAAATTTATTTTAAAAAGTATGTCAAAGTTAAATTGAAATATGAAATAATTTTGGCTGTTTGTTAAAATATGGTCAGAGAGAATATTACATGGTGAGTGGATGGATATTATGATGTAGTAGAGTTGTAATAGTATCGTACATAATTTTTCATTATTTATATTGTTACTCTTTGTGTCCGAAATGTTTGCAAAAATCGTAAAAGTGCAGAAAGCCTAAAGTGGGCCGTAGAACTCGGCAATGCGATTATTTTTCTGTTAACGCTAATGTGTACGCCCAAATAGTCAACCTACCTGTTTCAGTAAATGCCAAGCATCAGATAAAAACACACCTGTAACAATGGAGACCATTATAAGGCAAGCCGAAATAATGCAATTAACCTTCCATGCATGACCTATATTTTTTGCATATTTACATCCCTTGTGTCCTTTGGATCCGTTATGTTTGTGGATATTGTGATGCATTAATATTTTTACTTGAAGGTATAATATAAGAAATCTGTGGTGATTTTTACTGTTTTTTTAAGTTAAAAGTATAATTGTAATCTTTTAATGCTTATTTGTCATATATTGCACAAATCCACATGGCCTCTAAATGGAACTAGTTATTCATCCACTGCAACTTTCATATTAGATATCAATAGCTGAAAACCGGCATTGCCCGGGTATTTATTTGTTTATTCCTGGCTTTAGTACTTGTCCTATCCCATCTCTCTCTGTCCACCCATTCTTTTTCTAAAAACATGTTATATTTATATAAGAAATAAGGCTGTCTTGCATAATATAGAAAATTATAAGTGCAGTATCCAAACAAAGATAGCAATGAAAACACATGTGACATATAAAATTCGTGCGATCTCATTTTTATTGAGTTATATTTTGTACGATTTTTCAGGTACTTATTCATTCGTATCAGTGCTGTATTTCTGTAAAATGAGTTGCGAATACAATTAGTAGTAAAGAAGTAATAGATTCAAACTTGGTGCGTGATGGGGCGGTTTTTCATAAACGTTACTGTTTATGTGCTCATATCTCATGAACTACTTGTCGTACTGTGATACAATTTCGAAGGTACATTCAGCTATATGTGTGTATACTGTCTGTTAAAGTTACTGCGGCTACAATTTGTTGTGTAGAAATTGTAAATTGTAACGTCATACCGAATGCCGTAGTTTTAGCCCATCAACAGCGGAAAAGTAGTAAGCGAGAAACTTTTTCATTTTACAATTTTGCTATGGTTGTCAGCGAAAAAAGTTCAATAAAGGTTTGAAGTCAAGCTTAAAGTTTGATGCAAGTCGCTAAGTACTGTAATTCTCATGTAGTGTATTTATAAACTCTCTTCGCATTATGGGGCAATTTCTTGCAACTCCTATTCTTTATAACGTTATACCTCCTTAACCGCGTGTCTTATGAGGGTCTTACCATTATAGAATTGGTACCTTACGATAAGGAATGTGTGTACCAAATTTGGTTGAAATTGGTCCAGTCGCTTAGGAGGAAATGTGCAACATTGTCCCGTAATAAAGCAGTTTTTCTCGCATCTCATGATGTATTGTACATGGTCCTTACACTTACGGCGATCGTCCTCCTGGATTGACGCTTACGTGAGCAAAATTTCATAAAGATTGGAAGAAAACTGTAGATTTGTATGCAATACGTACCCAAAAACACACGGTCAAATTCAAATGTTTGTAAATCTATCGGACCAAACTGCGTGGTCATCAGTCCGTAGCTTACAAACTACTTAAACCTAGGTAAACTAACCTAAGTACAAACACACACACCCATGCCCCAGGGAGACTCGGACCTCCACGCGAGCAACCGCGCGCTCCGCAGCGAGACACACGGTCACTCTGCTGTAAATATATAGATTACTTCCCTACACAATACTATAAATATTTTCCAAATGTAGGATTTAACAGTCATTTTATGTTTGTAACTTATCCTTTCTTGCTCTTTAGTCATCAAATCTAATAAATTGCCTTAATGCCTCAAACCCCTCACAGGCATTGTTGCTATTTGTAATGGATTACAAACCGTTCCCAACATTTAACTGCTCCAGTATGAAGCAAAATTTCCCAGAAGACGAACATTTCATCTCTAGTTACAGCTTTCTAGATGAATTAGTTTCCTTGGTACATAAACTATTCTTGCCTCTAGGTTTGTTCCTCTCAAAATTTCATCCATAATGGCTAGTGGAATTAAGAATCTTTTGAGGTGTAAGTGATTGTACCCCTTCCTGGTCCTAGTATATATTTCAACAAATTGTGAACAGGCCTTTTATTTTCCACTGGGTGTTTTTACACCATAGCATATTATAGCATAGCATATTTTGGGGCAATATATACATTAGCAGGTTCACTTCTTATCTGTCCTGAGATATTATTATCTAGAGCATCAGCATCATCACTACCACATCCACTTCTTGGTTTCTGATCCAAAGAGTTGCAGTACACTGCCTGAGAAACAACTTCATGGTTTTTCAGCCAAAGGAGGACTTATATGTGAAAGGAAACCGTCGGCTTCAAGTACCCACTGAGTAACAACTGATTCAAATATTATGTTTGGGAAACTTATTCTATCCTCTTTTCTGAGTCTTTTTTTAAATGTATATTCCGACATTCTGCCTGCAAAATAATATGGGTAAGTAACCTCAGCACACTTTCCTGTATGGGTTGTTGGAATATAACTGCTGTTCATGCTTTTGTTTAGTGTTACAAATAACCCTTACCTTTCTTCCGAATGAGTATTGAATGTCAAACACAATAGGGCCTATTGCTGTGTAGCAAGCTGTACTTCTTTACACACTGACAACCATGGGCTCTGATAGTTCGCTTCTTACACAACATTGGACAGCTGGACAATTCCAACTACATTTTTCCGATCTCAAAAATGCGTATGTGTGTGTATAACGCATACGCTGAACTCCCAAAAATGCAATTGGTTAAATCTAATTTAAGGCCACTTTAACATGAACCACAGTGTCTGTTTGATCCAGGTTATGTAATTTGATGTTAAGAATATAAAGTATAGACAGCCGTGAAAGTAATCCTTTAATGCTTATTTGTTATATATTGCAAAATTCCACAACGGACTCAAACTGGAACTAGTGTCTCATCCACTTGAACTTTCAGTTTAAATATCATTAATATCCGTTTTTTTTTTTTTTTTTTTTTTTTTTTTTTTGTGTATGCGGTCTGCCTGATAAACAAAACAGTTATTTTACACCCAATCTAGTTTCGGCACATCTGTGCCATCATCAGTGGGTTTTCCATTTATTTATTACTGTGAAAACAAAAACATTGAATTTACTATTGTACTATGTGTAATTTTGGCCTAAAAGTCGTGAGTCTTATTTAGGTTTTTACCTTATTTTTATATTCTGTGGTCATGTAGGTCCCTTTTTACATAGTTATGTACTGAATAAACGAAAAACGTGAAAACTTTGTTTCAGGAGCCAGTCGATAACTAAATGAACAAAATGTAAATTGTAATTTTGAGAAATTCGGAAAAAAAAAAAATTCTATTTCTGTTGTACAAAGACACTGTACAGTGGTACCTTACTTAACGAGCGTAATTCGCTTCTTATTCGAAAGGGGAACTATTCAAATATACTTTTCCGGCGGAAATAATGTGTTACGTTACGAAAAGTACACTGAAAATTGAACCTTTAATGTAAAATACTGTTCATTATTATTCAAATATACTTTTCTGGCGGAAATAATGTGTTACGTTACGAAACGTACACTGAAAAGGGGACCATTAATCTAAAATACTGTTTATTACTATTCAAATATACTTTTCTGGCGGAAATAATGTGTTACGTTACGAAAAGTACACTGAAAATTGAACCTTTAATGTAAAATACTGTTCATTACTATTCAAATATACTTTTCTGGCGGAAATAATGTGTTAAGTTACGAAAAGTACACTGAAAATTGAACCATTAATGTAAAATACTGTTCATTACTATTCAAATATACTTTTCTGGCGGAAATAATGTGTTACGTTACGAAAAGTACACTGAAAATTGAACCTTTAATGTAAAACACTGTTCATTATTATTCAAATATACTTTTCTGGCGGAAATAATGTGTTACGTTACGAAAAGTACACTGAAAATGGGACCATTAATCTAAAATACTGTTCATTACTATTCAAATATACTTTTCTGGCGGAAATAATGTGTTACGTTACGAAAAGTACACTGAAAATTGAACCTTTAATGTAAAATACTGTTCATTACTATTCAAATATACTTTTCTGGCGGAAATAATGTGACCTTTTAATGTAATATACTGTTCATTACTTTCTGCCAGACAAATCAATAGAAAGAAATTTAAATTTGCTGTCTCGCAATCACGTGAATAGTTTTGTTGCGGTTGGTGAGTAAGGGGCGGGGATCGCCACAATATTTTTACTTGGAAGGAGATCACATATTCCAAATCGTTACGGAACACTGATACATAGCAATTTTTAAATATTTTGGTAATTTATTACAAGCCAGCCCTCTCGAGTACAGAGCAGGAAAAATCGCACAGTTTTATTCATCTCAGTGCCTTCCAAATGTGGATTTTCGACTTGAGAATAACAATTCGTTGTTTCAACCGCCCCCGTATTTCTTCAGCAGCTGGATATTTATGTGAGTCTTCTTATTCCTTGGAACGCGCGTGCCTCTCCGTCCAATCGCATTGTTACTGCGGCGACAATGTTTTTGCCCTTCCCGCTCTTTTGCCGCCAACGTTTATCACGGGCGAGAGCGTACTTCTCAGCAATGGAGCTCGGCAGAGAGCCATAGCACACGGCTCGCGCCCTGAGTTACGGCCAGTGCGTGGACAAATGTAGAACACCGCGGGCGGTGGACGGTCGCGGGGAATCTTTTACGTCCGCGGCGATTTCGAAATGAATTGGAAAGGGAATTTGCTCCGGGTTGGTGACGATTTATCGCCCGGCGGGGCTACCCGTAGCTTCAGGAGTAGCCACCCTGCAACGTGTGCTGTGGGGGTTGGGTGGGAGGGGGGGGGGGGTGGACACCCAACGTTGTGCTCTCCAGAGAGCGAGAGATAGAAGGGGGAGGGGGGCAGAAAGGGAGAGGGAGAGAAAGATACAGGGATGAGTGGAGTGGGGAAGGCGTTGATTCGATCGATGGCTAGACCATAACGGTGAGAGGGTGGGGGGGGGGGGGGGGGCGCTGCTATCGACTCTTCGATCGCATCTGCCAGAATGTGCCTGGCTCGTTATGAGCAACGGATTACGGGACAGCGAGGCCGCCGTAAAAGCGAATGGCCCGCGGTGACGGCCTAGAGTAAAAGAGGAGTCATGCTGCAGACCGGAAGCAGAAAGAGAATGGAAGAGTGGGGGGCGTATGGCGGACCACATAAAACGGACTCCAGAGGCAGTCGAATATAATGACCGGCGAGAGGGGGGTGGCACCTGCTAGCAATGCGCTCTAGAAGTGCGCTCGTTGCCGAGAAGTGCTAGGAGCGTTGCAAGGAATACAGGCATAGCTCTGTTTTAAAGCTGATGTAACAGAAAGTTGAAATTCGTATTAGATAAGACAAGTTCTTTGTTATTGTCAATAACGTTCTTACGGGTGCAACGCTCCTGCTATCTAGGATACTATGAAATATTCTATAGGAAACAGCAAATTACATGCAATGTTTACAATGAATGTTAAAGTCCACCTACTGCACTGTTTCCGTTGTTGTTGTGGTCATCAGTCCGTAGACTGGTTTGATACAGCTCTCCACACTACCCTCTCTTGCAGTGGCGTAACTATGGGGGGGATGAGGGAGATAGTACCCCACAGAAGCAAAAAAAAAAAAAAAAAAAAAAAAAAAAAAAAATAGAAAGAAATCGTATAACAGCAATCTGGTAAAGCTAAAGATTGGAAACTTGGGGTGTTTTACCATAACCTTTCATTGGATGGAAGTGAATTAGTTTCTTCAATGGGAGTGGTAGAGTGTAGTCTGTCTGGAAACTGACTAAAATTTGCTCGTCAAGTAGACCTATCCCCCCCCCCCCCAAAGCCAAGTCCTAGTTACGCCACTGCTCTCCTGTGCAAGTCTCTTCATCTGAGAATACGTTCGGCAACCTACATCCTTTTGAATCTGCTTACTATATTCGTCCCTCGGTCTCCCTCTACGATTTTTACCCCACACACTTCCTTCTAATGCCAAGTTGACAATTCCTTGATGTCTCAGAATGTGTCCTAACAATCTGTCCTCTTAGTCAGGATATGGCAGAAACTCTTTTTCTCCCCAATTCGGTTAAGCACCTCCTCATTAGTAACGTGATCTACCCATCTAAGTTTCATCATTCGTCTGTAGCACCAAATTTCAAAAGCGTCTATCATCTTTTTATCTGAACTCCTTATCGTCCATGTTTCACTCCCATACAATGCTACACTCCAGACAAATGCTTTCAGAAAGGACTTTCTAACATTTAAATTAATATTGGATGTTTACAAGTTTCGCTTCTTGAGAAACGCTTTTCTTCCCATAGCCAGTCTGCATTTTATATCTTCTTTACTTCGGCCATCAGAAGTTATCTTGCTACCCAAATAACAAAATTCATCTACTACTTTTATTGTCTCATTACCTAATCTGATTCCTTCAGCATCGCCTGATTTTCTGACATTGCATTCCATTACCTTCGTTTTCCTCTTGTTAGTGTTCATCTTATATCTTCCTTCCAAGACACTGTTCATTCCATTCAACTGCTCTTCCAGATCTTTTGCAGTCTCCGACAAAATTACTATGTCATCGGCAAACCGCATGTTTTTTTTTTTTTTTTTTTTTTTTTTTTTTTTTTTTTTTTTTTTTTGTTTTTTTTTTTTTGTCTTTTCCCTGCACTTTAATGCCCTCTCCAAATTTTTCCTTCCATTCCTTCAGCTTTACCCATTCGCAGTTGTTGTCATATATTATGTGAATATTAAAGAATAACAACTGCAGGATCAGACGTGACGTCTGTTATTTCGGAACAAACGACACATGTATATGTATAATATACAGGTGACAGGAAATGATCCTTTCGTTAGTAGGAAGGATGGGCAAGTTTGAGGTCCTTACTATAGAGGGAATTAGTTTCAGAATTACGAGTTTGAGTACTGTGGGCAGGGTAGAGCAGTGAATTTGTATCTGACAGGAGGCGTGCTTAGATAGTCCTTGCAGGTGCGGTGATTACGATATCCCCAGTGGTGTAGTTGTCAGCGCAATTGCCTAGAAAGCAGGAGTCCTGGTTTCATATTCCGGCTGGGTACATATTTTCAGCTTTGCCCATTCGCAGTTGATGTCATAAATTCTATGAATACTTTTAAAATTGTAATTGTATTTCATTTGTAAATCCGTAATAAACCTTACTCGTGTGAAAAGAAAACAAGCTTTAATGTCAATCAATAATTAAATACATTAATGAGTACATAACTAATAATAACACATAATTAATGCATTATTAAATAAATTGTCCACAGCATCTTCTATCTCATTGCATCTCAATTTCAATGATTGTTCATTTTCACCAAATGTAGTTTTTCCAACGTTCCATCTCATGAAAGTTACGTTTCATCTTGTTCGTGTCTCCATGAAAACTGCCGATTTGTTGTCTATTATATATTCGCAGCGTCTGTTACGCTGAAATGACAGAAATGAGCAAACATTTCAAACTGTGTATTTGCATCGAGAGCTACGCTATGACAGGTGAAGGGGAAACATTAATGATATGGGGCGCTGCATTAATAGTAGGCTACTCGACGAAGTAAGCAGAGGAAGAAGATGTATTTGTCTGAGGTGGGCAAAATACACACTGTAGAAGATGTGACGGGAATGAAACGCTGCCGCGCGGGTGTGGCCGCGTGGTCTAAGGCATCATGCTACGGACTGGGCGGTCGCTCTCACTGGGGAAGTGCTACTTCGAGCATGTGTGTGTCTGTTGCCTTAGCGTAAGTTAGTTTAAGTAGTTTGTAAGTCTAGGAACTGATGTCCTTAGCCGTTTGGCCCCATAGGTTTACAAACATTTGAATGTGACTGACAGAGTGTGCGAGCTGAATTCGGAAGACATTTCTCCTCTTTGTAACTTCACCAAGATGTCGCCGTCAGATTTTGAAATTATAATGAATATTACAGAGCCAGTTGTTTCAAAGAAAGGCACAAAGTTCAGAAAAACAACTCCGGTGAAGAGAAACTAGCTGTTACTCTTTATTTCTCGGCAACAGGAAGTGCCTATGACACCCTTGCATATTTATTCCACATTTCAAAGCCAGCCACGTCATTAACGTCCACTTTATGAAGCTTTGGATGAAGTCTTATGTAAAAGTAATTCAGTTATATTAATAGCACTGAATCATATTTCATTGATCGTATATTTATTTATGTTTTCCCATTACTACAAATCGTCATTTTCAATGAAGGAAGTTTTTTTAGCCTTAGAGTCACTCACACTACAAGTGAATATGACAAGTTATCTGCTACTGACGATCCCCTTTTCACGCCCACGGTTAGTACACAAGATAACGAATCCTGTTGTTACTGCTGCGGTGTTTAGAAATGAGACTTAATTGTTTTAACTACTTCACTTACAGTTGGTGCCAAACAGTGTAGCAATTTTCTACATCTACATACATACTCCACAATCCACCGTAAGGTGGGTGACTGTAGGTACACTGTACGACTACTAGGCATTTCCTTTCCTATTCCACTCGCAAATAGAACGAGGAAAAAAGAATGCCTATATGCCTCAGTAAGAGCCCTAATTTCTCTTGTCTTTGTGGTCACTACGCGAAATGTAAATAGACGGCAGGAAGATCGTACTACACTCAGCTTCAAATTCTGGCCCTCTAAATTTCCTCAACAGAATTTTTCGAAAAGAACGTCGTCTTTCCTCCAGTGATCCCCATTTGATTTCCCGTAGAATTTCCGTGACACTCTCTCATTCGTCGAACCCACCACTAACAAATGTAGCTGCTCGCCTCTGAACTGCTTCTATGTCTTCCTTTAAACTGATCTGCTGCGGGTCACAAACATTTGAGCAATTCTCAAGACGTGGTCGTACAAGCGTTTTATACGCGGTTTCCTTTATGGATGTACATCTTCCCAAAAGTCTCCAAATAAACCGAAGTCGGCTGTCCGCCTTATTCACAACTGTTCTTACATGTTCGTTCCATTTCATTTCAGTCTGCAACGTTACGCCTAGATATTCAACAACGCGACCGCATCAATAAGCTCACTACTAATGCTGTATTCGAACATTATGGGATTGTTTTTCCTACTCATGCGCATCACCGTACATTATTCTACATTTAGAGCTAGCTGCCATTAATAGCAACAACTATTTTGTCTAAGTCATCCTGTATGCTATAGCAGTCAGTTCAAGGCGACACCCTCCCATAAACCACAGCAACATCAGCAAACAGCCGCAAATTACAAGTTACTCTGTCCATCAGATCATTTGTATGGTTGGAAAATGATAGCGGTTCTATCACACTCCCCTGGGGCATGCCTGACGATACACTTGTCTCTGATGAACACTCTTCGTCGAGAACAACATACTGCCTTCTATTACCTAGGAAGTCTTCCAGCAAGCCACAAATCTGGAAACTATTCTACAAGCTCGTATCTTCGTTAGCAGTCAGCAGTGTGGCACCGCGTCAAAAGCCTTTTTGAGGAAAACACAATCCGCCTTTTGCCCTTCATCCATGGCTCGCAAGATGTCATGTGAGAAAAGAGCAAGCTCAGTTTCACATGATAGATGTTTCCTAAACCCGTTCTGATTCATGGAAAGAAGCTTTTCCGTTTCAAGGAAATTTACTATATTCGAACTGAGAATATGCTCGAAAATTCTACAGGAAACTGATGTCAACGATCCTAGTCTTTAATTCTGTGGATCAGTTCTCTTTCCTTTCTTATAAACGGGAGTCACCTGCGCTTTTTTCCAATCACTAGGAACTTTGCGTTGAATTAAGGATTCGCGAAAAATGCGATCTAAGTAAGGGGCCAATGCCACAGAATACTCTTTGTAAAACCAAACTGGTATTCCATCCGGACTAGGAGATTTTTTTGTATATAGATCTCTCAGCTGCTTCTCTACACCGGAAATACCTCCATTTCGGAAATTGAACGTTGATCAAATGATGGCACATTTGTGCGGTCCTCCTGCGTGAAAGATTTCTTAAAGGTTAGATTTAGAACTTCAGATTTCCGTTTGCTTTCTTCTATTACTGCCCCGGTATAATCAACGAGTGATTGGTTAGTGGGCTTTGAGGGAGTCGTGCTCCTTTTTAATTAATTTTATGACATCGAATATTTCACAGGCCTCTTTTGCCTCTTATTAGGTGACGAATTCGTAGATGTTGCTTCTTGTCTACTTAATTTCGTGAATGAACACACGGAGAGACAACAGATAACTCTATAGAAACACAGAAAAAAAACCGAACACGACCGCTGCGAAGGACCATTAGCTACGGACATGGTTTCTTTACAGTCACTGTCACGGAACGCAGCTTTTGTGTTGCCAGCATGTTGTGAAAATCCGTACCGTAGACCAGAACTAGCAGCGGGCAACGTTGCTAACATGTTTCAAACTCATTGTAAACACGCCTTAACGCCAACGAGCAAGCATTCTTAAAGTCGCTTTGCAGTTTTGGCTGCTTTGAATTGTCTTCCCAGCGCGACACAATTTGCAGCGAAAGGAAACTTTTTTTTCCATCGAACGTAAAAATTTCGAACACTTTCTCACCATTTATTCAAGCAAGCACGGAAGAAAGAAGAACAGCGACATCAAAATTTAATTACCTCATCATAAGCTGGCCAATGCATGCATGTATCTTCATCCTTCCCCATGCCTAAAGGTGTGGAAAATAATCGGAGAGACTGTTTACGTGTGACGCCTCAGGTGATTGTTATATACTCATTGTTGCGTACATAATTATAAAATAAAAATGTTATGAATGAATGGGTACTGAAATATATAATTCATACGTTTCCAATGTACGTTGTTGAAACTATGTAATTTAGAAATAAATAGTTTCTTTTTTCTCTTCACTAAAATCAAAGCTTGGTATTCTCCAGTTTGAGAATTTTACAGAAAATATGTTACGCTACTAGTGACAAAAAAGTAACGATACTTCCCTTTAAATCGTTAAGTGTTAAAAGTAACTTAGTTACAGTTAAAGTTACTTTATCCAAATAACGCCGTTACAGTCCGTTACCTTTGAAAGTAACTGTTACTAGTAACGGCGTTATAAAAAACGAGTTACTTCTCAATCCTGTCCTTAGGTTAGTTTAACTTAGTTTTACTAGTTTTTAAGCTAGGGACTAATAACCAAGCAGTTTTACAAACATATAAACACATGCCAAGGATATATGTTAGATTTAATACTTATCATAGATGTTATAACGGAAATGAAATACAATCGTTTGTTATGTGATAATGTGTCTCCGGTACATCTATGATCAGTATTCAATCTTACGAAAATACGAAAACGAAAATATCAAATGAAATAAACAAACAAAATAACTAACATAGGTTCTTTGCAGGCATCACTTGAGAATGGCATAAGCCGAAACGGAAGTCGTGAAACAATAAAATATTTGGAGCAATTTAGGTAATTCTCATTTATTAAAATGTCTTTTTATGAAATATTTCTTGCTGCGGGTCCTACAGCGAGAAAAATACTAATAACATAATACAGCCATATTGAATAAATGTAAAAAGGATGTAAATAAATACTTTTGACTTAACTCGAATAAGTTTGAATACATGTAAAAATGATGTAAATAAATACTATTGAGTTAACACTAATAAGATTGAATACATGTAAAAAGGACGTAAATAAGTACTACTGATTTAACTCTAATAAGGCACACAGTACTACTGAGACAGCTTCTACTGCTGCTGATGTAATAATAGAAGTTACAACATTTATATTAGCAGATACAAAATGTAATTTTGAATATGCATAAACTGATTAAGCATTGGTGATTTCTGATAGAAGGACATTAGGAAAGCTGTACCTGGCGAGAGCAATGCCATTCGGAGAATATCTGGGAGTAGTTATGGCTGTGAAGTTGTAACAGGAGCTTAGGGGAATAGAGAATGGCGTAATTATTGCTTTAATAGATAATCTATTAACCGTCGTTTGAAGCTAGTAGAGTTACTGAGTTCTCTGATATAGCGAGGAAGATTGTTCTACAGAGTCTGGTTCCTGTTAACGGAAAGTTTTAATATTTCAGTTAAGTTTATTGTATCTTCATTTTTGTTTAAGGTACGCAGCTTGCTTTGGCCTAAGAAAGCTCAGCAGATCTTGCTCTTTCATTTCAGCTTTTAACACTTACATTGATTGATTATGAAGAAATCTGTGAGTGTGCATTCAAAGTGACTTCAAGCTGAGGCGTTTGAGTGTGAATTTGCAGACTTCAGTTTAAAAATCGGAAGTGGCCAATGCCGTTTTAATGATGAGAACTTCACAGATTTGCCTTCTTCAATAATAATAATTTTAAATACAGAACATCAACTGTAAATAAAGGCAAGCTGATGTTACTCAGATGGCAATGTTTTTTAGACTTTAACTCAGTGAATGCGCCCGCAACACGATAGAGTCCGAGAATCGGGTGCTGTCGTGGCCGGCGGATGCGGTGGCGGCGACCGGGAGCCGTACCGCGCATTCCACGGACACCTGGCAGGCGTCTTCCGTGAGACACCCTGTACTTCCTGGTCGGATTAAAAGACGTAAAAGGACGAATTAGATCGTCGGCCTATCTGTCAGTTTTCAAAAACATATAAAGCAAAAGAAATCTTGAGATACTCGAGTTTTATTGCAAATTAACCATAAATATCCTGTGCAGTGAACTCTGCAAGAAGGGGGGGGGATACATCTTTAATGGCTATGCATCCTAAACTTTAATGGCGTCTATTGTCAAGCCATGTAGCATGTTACGAAATCATGAATGTGTTAATTTACATATGTGCTAATATGTCATTTTTTAATTTTATATTTTTGAGATAAGACAAGAAACTAGTTGTCCTGATTTATATCAGTTATTTAGTAATACGGGAGTTTTTCATTCTGGTATATCAATGTTGCAATTGAGTTAATTTTGCTTTACGCAAAATAAATAAAGACACTTAGGTATTATACAAACAGAAAAATTATCGAATCACTTGCCGTGACTAACGGATTGTTAAGAACATCAACGGACCTTCTTATGACATGCCTGCCCCCCTCCCCCATCCCTCGTCACATAATCGAACTAGTTTTAATTCAGTCCGCTCTTTTTGGATATTGGAGTTTACAGTAATGGAAAGAATATTTAAAAGCAGTCACAGACTTTTACGTGAATTGGCACTTACTGACGGCGCCCAGTTTGAAGAGCCACTTTGCAAGTACGATAACTGCCAACAGTTCCACACAATTAAACCGTATCAGGGGTGCCGTGCCAGTGACGATCCATTCGCTAATCAACGGTTATTCAGTTCAACGTTGCACCCCTTGCTTACGCATCGGTAAAGATGGTCCTTGTCACTAAATGAATGCAGTAGTTGGTCTGTTTGTGAAATTGACACTTTTATAGGTGGCGGCACACTGCAGGGAAACAAAATTGGCGGGGCAAATGCGTGCTGTAAACTAACTTCTCCAAACTTTTTATGAGAAAAATCTTAAAACTTTTTAATGCTAAATTAACTTAAATTAATCTGTGGAACTTTATTCTTCACATCCACGTATTTATTTAGCAACATAGCCACATTCTTTTTGGAAACATGAAAACCGACCAAAAATAACCAAATAACTTAGACTGTGCATGTCTCTCTCTCTCTCTGGATTGTTCTGTTTTGAAACCAGTGATTTCAGTATAAACAAGAAACGCAACTATAGTGCTTTAGATCTGTGAAAACCGTGACACTCTCCCACTGTTAGGTTGGAAACTATACAAATAGGTTCTCAGTGTGTTAAACTTTGAGTACTGCGGAAATAAGTTATGAGCCATTGATTAGTTTTAGATTAGTACTGTGATGCTTACAGCTATAGAGAACTCAAAGGAAAGGAAATGATGTTCAGTTCCATAGGTGTGTTACATTTTTATTCAGACCTAGTGTTTCTACCACATTGCATTTAATTATTAAAAGCACTGTTGTAGACGATACTTCTCGTATTCAGTTCTATATCTGTTGTTTATTATTATACTGCTCAAAACAAATAGGAGGTCAGCTGAGATATCATACACATTATACATATGGTGACGAATTTTATTCAGATAGTGGTTACAACTGTAATCTGTATGTGACACAGTACGATATTTTGCTGTCTCGTCTTGTAACTTCTTACCTCTGGGTATAACGATCAATCACCCCAAACACGATAAAAACGCATCTAAAGCGAATTTAAGGGCACAACCCATGGTAGACTTTTTTTATTTGACCGTATGGGTACTTAAGAATAAGACACTCTTGATTTGTATCGGACTTTGGACAGACTATTTTTTAAACGGGGACAGAATGCTGTGTACAAGAATTAATCAGTTTAGTGAATCTTATTTGTACGGTCGCCAGCCTGATTAGGCAATAAAATGTTCAAACTGTTAATAATAACCTAATTCCAGTCTGTTGTAAATATTACTTTAAAACAACTAGGAACAAAAAAGTCGAATGCGTTAGGTTTATGGTCCAATAAAAATACTATAATCTCTATGGAAAGCAATATGTAAGAGGCGGGAAACCAAGTTACTTATTTACTACTTAAATGTAGCCCTGAATATGAAAGAAATATTTGCACTTGATCAAACAATGAAAGATTTTTTGGATATAGGTGCCCATTGTTTAATCACTTCTGGATTGAAAACATAAATGACACAAATTTACGAACCACAAAACCATATTTAACCACTGTGTAAATAATTTTACGGAAATATTACTGATATATTTTCTAAAGATGTGGTGGTAGCCCTGAAACTGGTATAGTGCCCCATTTTACTGTTTTCATTAATTTTTAGTAACATTGACTATATTTGCAGTTCCTTTAAGCTATGTTCATCACGTTTAGCAAATAATATTAAAAGTAATTTGGATTTTATAAAACTGGAGGGAAAATATATATGTACTGTACTTCTGATTTGATGCAATCAATCCGTTTATGGTTACCAACTGATAAATACTATCACTTTAAGTTATTTACTGTTATTTCAATAATTGTTTTTTTTTGTTTTAATAGTTTTTCGTTGAATTTGATATATGAAGTGCAATCTTTAATTAGTAATTTAACAAACTGCCACATTTTCTTACTACTTTTCAATTATCTTCTATAAAAATGGAAATAAGCACTTTAGATTGTTAAATGTTTCACTAAGAAAAGTATTTAATTTTTTATCTGTTCTCATTTAGGACGCTCGGTTATTTATACACTACGATAGCACCCTGACTAGGTAAGTGATATGGATAAAACAAAGGTTATCAGAAATTTTTAGTTAAATACACTGATTATTGACACAAATCACTACTTTTTGACTGATCCATTCGCGCTAAAAATCTAAAAATTCATAACCTTATCAAATATCCTGTGCTGCGGACGAACAGTTGCGTGATTGCACAACTAGAGGCGAATCTTCGTCAATCGTGGCTCTTGCTGTGTGGTACTGTATTCTCTTCTTTAAAATGGATAAATTTACATAGTGCCCATAATTCCATCCCACGATATAACAGATAGTCAACCAGCATTCGAGGCTAATTTTTGGAAACTCTCGATACAATTCCAATCCTCTGCTTTGCTGCCTAACTGGCGTTCTACACTCGACTCTCTCGTTACACCACTCAGTCTGTATTCCTGCCTCTTTCTTACGCGCCAAAACTTGGTGCCTTCCACGTCAGCAACGGGGCGGTACCAATGGTTTTACATTACACATATCTTATTACATGCCCTGCGTCTCGACCAGGCTACAAACTTCTTACATTTATAACAATAAATATTACTAGGGATTAAAGTTCAGGGGAAAGAAACAAAAACATTGCGTTTTGCTGATGACATTGTAATTCTGTCCGAGACAGCAAAGGACCTGGAAGAGCAGTTGAATGGAATAGACAGCGTGTTGAAGAGAGCATATAAAATGAACATTAACAAGAGCAAAACAAAAATAATGGAATGAGGTCTTAGAAAATCAGGTGATACTGAAGGAGTTAGATTAGGTAACGAAACAATGAAGGTCGTAGATGAGTTTTGTTACTTGGGTAGTAAAATAACATGCGATGGTCACAGTACAGAGGATATAAAATGCAGAATGGCAATGGGAAGAAAAGCATTTTTGAAAAAGAGAAATTTGCTAACATCGAATATTAATTTAAGGGTAAGGAAGTCTTTTCTGAAGGCATTTGTGTGGAGTGTTGCCTTGTACGGGAGTGAAACATGGACGATAAGCAGTGCGGACAGGAAGAGAATAGAGGCTTTTGAAATGTGGTGCTACAGAAGAATGCTGAAGATTAGGTGGGTAGATTGCATAACTAATGAAGAAGTACTGGACATAATTGGTGAGAAAAGGAATTTTTGGCATACCCTGACTAAAAGAAGGGATCGCTTGGTAGGACACATTCTTAGACATCAGGGAATCGTAAATTTAGCATTGGAGGGAAGTGTGTGGGGTAAAAATCGCAGAGGGAGACCAAGAGACGCGTATAGTAAGCAGATTCAAGTGGATGTGGGTTGCCGTTCTTATGAGGAGATGAAAAGGCTTGCTCAGGATAGAGTAGGGTGGAGAGCTGCATCAAACCAATCTCCGGACTGAAGACCATAACAACAAATATTACCATCAAAATACAGTACATTTAAGATACACAAAAATCATTTTTAACCCAACATATATTCAAAATAAAAATACAAACATACCATATTTCAGGAAAATAATTAAAGGCGTATACCTAAAATTTTATATACCGATTACAGCAAAACAAACATTAGGTATCAAATAGTTAGAAACAATTATTGAATATATATACAGTAATGTTAAAAATTTTTTACTAGTAGTTTACACGGCGTTGAGTTAGAGCGAAGTACCATGATAGTGAAAATGTCATTCTTGTTGCCCTCTAATATAATGTGTGATCATCTCGGAAGGTCAATACAGTTGCACACCTGCATAGCATGGACAGTATGAGGTTATCAATGACCTCTTAAGGGATATTTGGCCGTTCTTCCATAAGTATAATATCCAGCACTGCAACCATTGTGGAAGGTGTTCATCTGGCTGCAATGCGTCTGCCAAGTGCATCCCAGACATGCTCAGTTGGTTTTAAGTCCGGTGAATAAGCTGGCCACTCCTTCGTTTAAATCCCTCGGCTTCAAGCATGTTGTCCACCAGCGAAGCTCTGTGGGGACGAGCGATATCATTCACCAGAAGAAACCCGTGTCCTATCGCGTAAATTCAAAGTAGTGGTATCGACAGTAATTGACAGTTTTATACCAAATAAATTAATAAAAGAAGGAGGCGATCCCCCTTAGTACACAAAATAGGTCAAGGCACTGATGCAAAATCAAAGGAAAAGGCATATTAAATTTAAACGAACACAAAATCCTCAGGATTGGCGATCCTACACAGAAGCTCGAAATTTAGCGAGGATTTCAATGCGAGATGCCTACAAAACTTATCACAAAAAAACTCTTTCTCGATTTTGACTAAAAATGCAAAGAGATTTTGGTCATATTTTAAATATACTAGGGGCAAAACACAAACAATACCCCCACTATGTGATAGTAATGGCGATCCTGCCGATGACAGCACTACTGAAGCAGTTACCAAACATAGCTTTTAGAAACTCATTCACCAAAGAAGACGAAACCAATATTCCAGATTTTGAATTACGAACAGAGGCCGTAATGAGTAACGCAGAGGTAGATATCATCGCAGTAGTGCAGCAACTAAAATCACTTAACAAGAACAAGTCTTCTGGTACGGATTGTATACCCATTAGATTTCTATCTGATAATGCTGAAGCGATAGCTCCTTACTTAACAGCCATATATAACCGCTCTTTCATAGAAGGAACTGTACCAAAAGATTGGAAAGTCACACCTATAATCAAGAAAGGCAGTAGGAGTAACCCAATAAACTACAGGCCTGTTTCATTGACGTCAATTTGCAGCAGGGTTTTGGAACATATCCTTTATTCAAATATTATGAATTATCTCGAACAGAACGATTTATTGACCTAAGGTCAACAGAGATTTGGAAAACATCATTCAAGCGAAACACAATTAGCTCTTTATTCACACGAAGTGATGGGTGCTATCGACAAGGGTTCGCAAAACGATTCCGTATTTCTTGATTTCCAGAAGGGTTTTGACACCGTACCTCACAAACGGCTTTTAATCAAATTGCGTGGTTATGGTTATCACCCCAAATTTGCGATTGGATAGGGAATTTCCTGTCAGAGAGGACTCAGTTCGTAGTAATCGACAGTAAGACATGAACTAAAACAGAGGTGACATCGGGCGTTCCACAGAGTAGTTTTATAGGTCCTCTGCTGTTCCTTATTTACATAAACGATTTAGGGGAAAATCTAAGTAGCTCTCTCAGGTTGTTTGCAGATGACGCCGTAATTTACCGTCTAGTAAAATCATCTGAAGATCAAAACCAACTGAGGAACGATCTGAATAAGATATCAGTATGGTGTAAAAATTGGCAATTGACTCTAAATATTGAGAAGTGTGGAGTCGTCCACATGAGTACGAAAAGAAATCCGTTAAACTTTGTTTAAAAGATACATCAATCAAAAGTGAAGGCCGTAAACTCCACAAAATACTTAGGAATTACAATTACTTCAGACTTTTTTTTATTTAAAAAAAAAAAAAAAAAAAAAAACAAAAAAAAAAAAAAAAAAAAAAAAAAAAAAAAAAAAAAAAAAAAAAAAAAAAACACGTAGATAATGTCTTCGGAAAGGCGAACCAGAGACTGCGTTTTATTGGCAGAACCCTTAAAACATGCAACAGAACTACAAAAGAAACGGCATACACTATGCTTGTCCGTCCATTTTTGGAGTATTGCTGCCCAGTGTGAAATCCTTATCAGGTGGGTTTGACGGAGGACATAGAAGAGTCCAAAGAAGGGCAGCTCGTTTCGTATTATCACGATACAGGGGATACAGCGTTACGGAAATGATACAGGATCTGGGATGGGAATCATTAAAACAACGGCGCTTATCGGTGCGGCGTGGGTTACTTACGAAATTCCAATCGCCAACATTCTGTTCCGAATGCGAAAATATATTGTTGACTCCCACTTACACAGGTAGAAATGATCATCAGAATAAAATACGAGTATTCAGAGCTCGAAAGGAGAGATTCAGGTGTTCTTTCTTCCCGCGCGCTATTAGAGAATGGAATGGGAGATAAATAGTATAACGGTGGTTCGATGAACACTCTGCCAGGGACTTAAATTTGATTTGCATAGTATCCCATGTAGATGTAGATGTATGGTACCAGTGCAGGACACAACAAAAGATCGAAGGATCTCGTCTCTATACCTCTGATCAGTCAGAGCGTCATTCTGAACGACATACAGGTGCGCACGTCCGCAAATACTGACTCCTGGCCACTCCATTCGAAACCACAGCAACCATCACACGACTCACCTACAACTAATCATCATATGGCATGTCACTCACTTCTCACTCGAGGAAAATACAGAAATTGTACATATTGATTAAGTACTGATTAAAACGTAAATATTACACCAAAGACACTAAAATTTTATTCACGAAAGTGTAAATAGAATATACTGAAATGCTACTGAATAAAATAAACTCGTTCACAAAACAATTAGCTCTGAGAAACACGAAATACTCTACAATTTTGCTGAAGAACGAAATTTTAATGTACGCTGTTTTCCGTTTATTTGTAGCTGATGGAATTTATAATCTTTAAGTACTATGAGCAGCACAGTGATCGCATTATCATCGTCAAGATAGATACGAAGCCAACACCGACAACAGTAGTACAGGTTTATATGCCAACTAGCTCTGCCGATGAGGAGGAGATCGAAGAAATATATGAGGAGCTAAAGGAAATTATTCAGACAGTTAAGGGAGAGGAAAACTTAATTGTGATGGGAGACTGGAATTCGGTAGTAGGAAAAGGAAGAGAAGGAAAAATAGTAGGTGAATATGGATTGGGCAGGAGGAATGAAAGAGGAAGTCGCCTGGTAGAATTTTGCACGGAACATGATTTAATCGTAACACACACGTGGTTTAAGAATCACAAAAGAAGTTTGTATACGTGGAAGAGGCCAGGAGACACTGGAAGGTATCAGATAGATTTTATAATGGTAAAACATAGATTCCGGAACCAGGTTCTAAACTGCAAGACATACCCAGGGGCAGATATAGACTCTGACCATAACTTGTTAGTCATGAACTGTAGGCTGAAACTGAAAAAACTGCAGAAAGGTAGGAAAATGAGGAGATGGGACTTAGATAAATTGAAGGAAAGTGAGGTTCTGGAGAATTTCAGAGGGAGATTTAGGCAACAATTGACAGAAACAGGGAGAAATAAAACAGTAGAAGAGGAATGGGTAGCATTGAGAGATGAAACAGTGAAGGCAGCAGAGGACAAAATAGGTAGAAAGGCAAGACCTACAAAAAATCCTTGGATAACACAGGAAATACTAAACTTAATTGATGAAAGGAGAAAATATAAAAATGCAGTAAATGAAACAGGCAAAATGGAGTACAGACGACTAAAAAATGAGATCGACAGGAAGTGCAAAATGGCTAAGCAGGAGTGGCTAGAAGCCAAATGCAAATCTGTAGAAGAATGTATAAGAAGGGGAAAAGTAGATACCGCCTACAGGAAAATAAAAGAGACATTTGGGGACAAGAAAAGCAACTCTACGAATATCAAGAACTCAGATGGGAAGCCAGTTCTCAGCAAAGAAGGGAAAGCTGAAAGGTGGAAAGAATACATAGAGCAGCTCTACAAAGGAAATGAACTTAGGGACGATGTTGTAGGAAGGGAAGAGGAAGTGGATCAAGATGAAATAGGAGATACCATACTGAGAGATGAATTTGATAGAGCCTTGAAAGACCTAGGTCGGAATAAGGCCCCAGGAGTAGATGACATACCCTCAGAGTTACTACTCTGGGAGAGCCAGCCATGACAAGACTATTTGAACTGGTGTGTAGGATGTATGAGACAGGCGAAATGACCTCAGACTTTAAGAAAAATGTTATAATCCCCATTCCAAAGAAAGCAGGTGCAGACAGGTGTGAAAACTACAGAACCATCAGTTTAATAAGTCATGGTAGCAAAATTTTAACACGAATTATCTACAGGAGAATGGAAAAGCTGGTAGAAGCTGACCTCGGGGAAGATCAGTTTGGATTCAGGAGGAACATTGGAACCCGGGAGGCAATACTCACTTTACGTCTTATCTTAGAAGAAAGATTAAGGAAAGGCAAACCTACATTTCTAGCTTTTGTAGATTTGGAGAAAGCATTTGACAATGTTGACTGGAATACACTCTTTCAAATTCTGAAGTCAGCAGGGGTAAAATACAGGGAAAGGAGACTTATTTACAACTTGTACAAAATCCAGACCGCAGTTATTAGACTCGTAGGGCATGAAAGGGAAGCATCAGTTGGGAAGGGAGTAAGACATGGTTGTAGCCTTTCTCCGATGTTATTCAATTTGTACATCGAGCAGGCGGTGAAGGAAAGCAAGGAAAAATTTGGAATAGGGATTAAAGTTCAGGGGGAAGAAATAAAAACATTGCGTTTTGCTGATGACATTGTAATTCTGTCAGAGACAGTAAAGGACCTGGAAGAGCAGTTGAATGGAATGGACAGTGTGTTGAAAAGAGCGTATAAAATGAACATTAACAAGAGCAAAACAAAAATAATGGAATGCGGTCTTAGAAAGTCGGGCGATGCTGAAGGAATTAGATTAGGTAACGAAACAATGAAGGTGGTAGATGAGTTTTGTTACTTGGGTAGTAAAATAACATGCGATGGTCGCAGTACAGAGGATATAAAATGCAGAATGGCAATGGGAAGAAAAGCATTTTTGAAAAAGAAAAATTTGCTGACATCGAATATTAATTTAAGTGTAAGGAAATCTTTTCTGAAGGCATTTGTGTGGAGTGTTGCCTTGTACGGGAGTGAAACATGGACGATAAGCAGTGTGGACAGGAAGAGAATAGAGGCCTTTGAAATGTGGTGCTACAGAAGAATGCTGAAGATTAAGTGGGTAGATCGCATAACTAATGAAGAGGTACTGAACAGAATTGGTGAGAAAAGGAATTTTTGGCATACCCTGACCAAAAGAAGGGATCGCTTGGTAGGACACATTCTTAGACATCGAGGTATCGTAAATTTAGCATTGGAGGGAAGCGTGTGGGGTAAAAATCGCAGAGGGAGACCAAGAGACGCGTATAGTAAGCAGATTCAAATGGATGTGGGTTGCCGTTCTTATCAGGAGATGAAAAGGCTTGCTCAGGATAGAGTAGGGTGGAGAGCTGCATCAAACCAGTCTCTGGACTGAAGACCATAACAACAACAAGTACTATGTTCAGTGAGAGAAAAAATAGAGCAGGTAATTTAGATACAAGTTTAAGTCACTGTTTACGCGTTACATTAAGCCTAACATACGTGCTGTAGACACTTTTTAAACTGTTTACGGTGCATTATTTTACACTATACTAACACTTCCACTAATGTAACAACAGTTACAATATATTTCTAACTAGTGCAAACGTTTGAAAGTAGTTTAAAACAACGATTTTCGTTATTATTTACGGCAGCAGACATTCTATATGCACACGTCAGCGCAGAGGTGCCAACTATTGAGGATCTTTGTACTACTATGATTTATTGTGAATAACGGTATACTAAACCAACAATGTATTACGCTCCGACTTTTGATAGTTAAATCAGTAGGTTACGATTGCTCTGAACACAGTTCGATGTTATACTCTGATATCGGTGAGGTGTGAATTTAATATTGTCTGGCAATATTTCACCCTTCTTTCTCGCCTGTGAGTAATGGTTTCGTTATTAGATCACATAGATAATGACGCAGATATTTTGAAAAGCGTTATATCAGGTGAGCGTAACAGAGTTTTCTGGTGATCGGGGATAGTACAGTAATTTAATTGATGCGCAAAATAAAATCGATGTAGCTTTCTTAATTGAGTTCATCAGACAGGTAATTAAGTTAACTACTTGCCTAATTTTTTCCTAGAACAGCGATAAAAAGGTCGATATGTAGTTTTTGGAAACAGTAATGGCCGCAGCGGAGCGGCCGAGAGCATTGAGGCGCTACGCTACGATGCGCGTGGCCGTACCCCGTCGGCGGTTTGAATCCCCTCTCGGGCATGGATGTTTGTGCCGTCTTTATTTTAAGGTAGTTCATAAGCAGTTTGTAAGTTTAGGGACTGATGACACCGCAGATAAGTCCCTTAAGCTTTACCAACATTTGAACGTTTTAAAAAAAAAATAGTAATGAATAAAATTTTTCCTATGTACTTATTTATTTCTGAGTCTACCACGAAATATAATGTGGTGGATGTTCTTATTAAGGAATCATGAGGAACAAATTTATATATTCAGATGCATGGTAATTACAAGGATAGCTAAAGGATGATTGAACTGCCCTGCGGCTATTGCTTTATGCATTGCACTAAACTGCATCAATTGCGAGTAGATTACAGTACATACTCTGTCATACCACTGTTATGCAGTTTTAAGGATTAATTTTGCTCACTTTTATACCCGGCCACTAGGCATGGAAGTGCTCGTAGCCGTCATAAGGATCAAGTTGTAGAAATCCCTACAAATCGTCATCAGCCTTATCATTTATTTTCTTCGACGGGCCATTTAGGCTCCAATGTCTTGTAACACTATGCGGTACCAGAAAAGACCCAGTTAACTGATTGTCTACCAAACCAAGCCAGACATTTACAGGAAAGCGTCCTTGAAAATGTGTCTCAACAATTTCCATGTGGGACCACTGATGTGAATAACGCCTGTTATTGCTGCAGTCATTACTGAAAGTGGCTTCTTCTTTGAAGAGTAAAAATGAGATTAGTTAAAGGATTTTGAAGTATCCAAAGATAAAATTCCAATTATCTGTCTTAATCTTCTGTTCTAAGGTGTTGAATGAGTTACAAATGATACGGATGGAACCCGCGTATACATACTCTTGTACGTCGAACACAGGTAAGTGCAGAATATATACGTGTGCTTGTTGAAACTACATTTTACCGCCTGAATAATGAGTTCTACTTCTTCCACCGTCTGTTCGTTTACGCGTTCAGATACAGGAGGCCCGTGTACCTGCGTCACGCTGTGCATTGAACACACGAGAAAACACTCTTGAATCTGGTAGTCTGATATTAAGAAATCGTGTGCCATATTCTCTACAAGCGTTTCCATTAAAAAAACAAAACTACAATATCGGCGTGCTCAGCATCTGCACATATATGTGGCATGTTTACATGATTCAGCACAGGAAACTTGGCTAACATCACAATACACCCATATCCTTATTATACACTTCAAACACTTCCCTATAGCCTTAAAGACTGTAGGACGAGAACTCCTGATCCTCCGCCTACGAACCATAATGAACGTCGATCCGATCCAGAAAGACCGCGAGAAACCTCCTAACGGCCCTTTTAAACCTAACGCGCGTATGACCTTGAGCGGGACTTAGACTCTGAGGCGGCTCGCCGGCAGCACTCTTAGAGCGTACGCGTGCCAAGGCAAGACTAGTGGCACGCGTCAGCGCGGCGGTTGGCGTCGCCGCGGCGGTCCGTTATCGCTGACGTCACTACTCGCGCGGGTTGCATACCGCGCAGGGGCCCATGAGTACGCGGCACCGTTGCGCGCACACATCAATACTAGCGCGGGTACGCGTACCTCTAGTATTGCCTGGTACGCGTACGCTCTAAGGGGTTCGGACCGAAACTTGGCGTATTATTGTCGTGTAAAGTTTGTTTAATGTAGTTAATTGCGCTGATTACGAATATGCAGGTCTCCTTTTTGTAGGATGTATGGTTGCTGAGTTATTCAAGTTCCGTTTCTGAAAATTTCTAAGTCCCGTTCAAGGTCACGCGTCGTCTGTATATTGTACGTGTTGTATATTGAGGCAGTGTACGGCAACTGCATGTATGAAGAGTATTGAGGCAACTGCATGTTTTTATTACTGAGGCTACTGCATTTTAATCCTGATTCATGTATTAACTTGTGATCTAGCAGTGCGGCAACTGCTGTTACAAATTTAATTGAGGCAACAGCATGGATATGCCCATTAGTACGCAAATGTAATGGCACTGGCGCACAACGTTTGACGTGGACTGGCAAACGTGATGTAGGAGCGCGGCAACAGCATTGAAGTGTGTTATTAGCATGAAATACATGTGAAAGATACAGACACACACACACATACACATACAGATACACACACACATCCACATACAAACGAGTTGGTCAGGATGATAGGTTACTGGAGGTTAAACAGGAATGCAACAGCTTTGTCTCGCCTTCCTCGCCAACCATTCAAAAACACACACAGATGGAGATAGATATATACACAGTTACACATACACTTAGTAGCTAGTAAATTATGTGATATAGTTATGTTCATGCTGCAATTGTTCGTGGTAACGGTGATACTTTAAAGGCGCAAGGTGGACTTGAGAGTTTTAATAATAGAGATGTGATTGCTTATCGGACATTTCAAGTGTTTGAAGTGTATAATAAGGATATGGGTAAATCGTATTACTCTTGTAACATGCCATTTGTTGTTAGAACTCGTAATTATCGTAGAGTTAACGAACAGGAAGGCGTCGCTATTTGGATTAAAGGAATGTTGAATTGTAGTAAGATTAGAGTTATTGGAGATGTGTTGTATTATTATCGTCATTGAAATAAAGAAGTAGATTTAGTTTCAATAACAGTTTTATTTTAAGATAAGGACACACTATACATATTGAACTGTAATGTAGTCTGAGTTGGTCAGGAGGGTAGGTTACCGGTTAAACAGGAATGCAACAGCAACAACAAATGGAGAAATACTGGGGGGTACCAGCAATGGGGGGAGTAACGACTCCCCTAAGCGGTTTGCAACCCGCGCTAGTATTGATGTGTGCGCGCAACGGTGCCGCGTACTCATGGGCCCCTGCGCGGTATGCAACCCGCGCGAGTAGTGACGTCAGCGATAACGGACCGCCGCGGCGACGCCAACCGCCGCGCTGACGCGTGCCACTAGTCTTGCCTTGGCACGCGTACGCTCTAAGAGTGCTGCCGGCGAGCCGCCTCAGAGTCTAAGTCCCGCTCAAGGTCATACGCGCGTTAGGTTTAAAAGGGCCGTTAGGAGGTTTCTCGCGGTCTTTCTGGATCGGATCGACGTTCATTATGGTTCGTAGGTGGAGGATCAGGAGTTCTCGTCCTACAGTCTTTAAGGCTATTGATAATATAGACATTAGGAATGGGACTTCACAACTTGCACATGAACAGAACACTCCACTGCTGACAGTCGATAAGTACTCTCACAACCCATGGCAACGGGTTTATCTAAACAGAAGACGAAAATGTATTAAACTCAGCTTTTGTCTATGTAATTAACAAAAACTGGAGACATTTTATACGTTTTTTTTTTCTTTTTAATTCGTCTATACTACCACCTCAAAAATATTTACTATTCTTCCTGTTACCGCCTTCTTCTTATTCATCTTCACTTCATCGATTGAGCTTTCTTGTCCGTTCCAGCTTCATATTTGCCTCCGGCGTCTCATATTTAAATCGATTCTCATATCATTATTTCGTATCCCACCATTCCTTCTACAACCTGTATGACTTCTTAAAAATTTCCTTTCTGCCGTCTGTATTTTCCTCAGTCATTTCTGCATTGTCACTGCCATAAGGCAATGTAGGAGAATCATAAGAACACTCCCTGTTTGTTTTTAAAAGTTCATTGGATTGTCCCAAATACGAGCTTGAAACTTGCTAAATTCCTGCTCAACGACTTTGTCGCATTAGTGTAAGTAAGTAATGTGTAAATCTAGGAACCGATGAGTTCAGCAGTTGGCCTCCTTGTTACACAAACTTTTTGTATACAACATGTCCGATTTTTTTATAGCATAGGCGTTTACCCTTTATACCTTTAGGCACGTAAAATGGTGTCAATACGTAAAACAAGCAAAATATTGGCATTTTTCATTTAAACAATGTTGTGTGGGAATATTACCAGTTCAGAAGACAAGTGGAACTGGTTTTCCGCAAGTGTAATGAGCAGTCTATATTCATCCTTTTACAACGCTTCACGAGCATTTCAGACTCACTTCCTGACATACTGGTCGTCTCAGACCTTTGGGTCAGATTGCAACGGGTGACAGTGGATCCACAACGTATTCTATTGAGATAAGAAATCGATAGAAATGATTATTTCTTATTTTAGAGACATAAATAGCTCCAAACATCAACATAGTTCATAGTAGCCATTCAAAGTGATGGCTCCCAGTCTCAAGTGATGTACGAGAAAGATGTATGCAGTTCTGCCATACTGTGCGTTGTATCAGAGGACAGGCAGCTTGCACCCTAGTACGCAGATATTCACTTCACCGCTTCACAGTACGCATATCTACGCCTGCATTAGACTTCCACATCCCGGTGACTATGATTCAAGACTTTGTTTTATTACCTCCAATGTATTCTTCTCCACTGCCGATCAACGGGTTTTTGGACAATGCGGTATTAAAAATACGCTCCCACTTGTCCCAAAATCTAACGCCCGTGGTTTTTTGATTGATGATATCCGTGAAAATGTTTCCATATATCCAGACCTTTTAAGTAAATTTTAATCAGATGACAGAGGAAAGCAATTTGAACGTTGGGACATAGTAAGGATTTTCGATATGAATAAATTTTACACCTGAAGATATGTCTGTAATGACGTGAAACCGGCAGTGGATCTATAAGGAGTGATCTTAATAAAAGTAGCTGATGCGACACCAGAATTTATCTATTTTATAGATTGACAATCCTTGAAACTATTTTTAAATAGTAGATTTACCAATGATCAAAAAAACTTTTACCATCTTTTTAAAATAATTGATAAATTCATTTATGAAAATGATAATCATTAGTTCCATTCCCATGAACCACAGACATTGCCGAGGTGGGGTGACTTGCGTGCCTAAACGATACAGATAGCCGTACCGTAGGTGCAACCACAGCGGAGGGGTGTCTGTGGAGAGGCCATACAAACGTGTGGTTCCTGAAGAGGGGCAGCAGCCTTTTCAGTAGTTACAGGGGCAACAGTCTGGATTATTGACTGAGCTGGCCTTGTAACATCAGCTAATGTGGCTTTGCCACACAGTTACTGCGAACGTCTGAAAGCAAGGGGAAACTACAGCCGTTACTTTTCCCGAGGACATGCAGCTCTACTGTATGAACGTATGATGATGGAATACTCTCGGGTAAAATATTCCGGAGGTAAAATAGTCCCCATTCGGATCTCCGGGCGGGGACTACTCAGGAGGTTGTGATCATCAGAAAAGACAACACTGGCATTCTACGGATCGGAGCGTGGAATGTTAGATTCCTTAATCGAGTAGGGAAGCTAGAAAATTTAAAAAGAGAAATGGGTAGGTTGAAGTTAGATATAGTGGGGATCAGTGAAGCATTTCTGATCAGGTGAGTATAGGATTATAAATACAAAATCAGTTTGGGGTATTAGAGGAGTACGTCTGATAATGAATAAGAAAATATGAATGCGGGTAAACTATTATGAGCAACACAGTGATCGCATTATCGTAGTCAGGGTAGATACGAAGCCAACACCGACCACAGTAGTGCAGGTTTATATACCAACTAGCTCAGCCGATGATGAGGAGATTAGAAGAAATATATGAGGAGCTAAGGGAAATTATTCAGACAATTAAGGGAGAGGAAAACGTAATTGTTATGGGAGACTGGAATTCGGTAGTAGGACAAGGAATGGAAGGGAAGATAGTATGTGAATATGGTCTGGGCAAAAGGAATGAAAGAGGAAGCCGCCTGGTAGAGTTTTGCACGGAACATAATATAGTAATAAAAAACACCTGGTTTAAGAATCGCAAAAGAAGGTTGGTTGGTTGGTTTCTTTTTTTGAGGGGACTAAACAGCTAGGTCATCAGTCCCAAAGAAGGTTGTATACATGGAAAAGACTAGGAGACACCGGGAGATACCAGATAGATTTCATAATGATAAGACATAGATTTCGGAACCAGGTTTTACAGTGTAAGACATACCCAGGGGCAGATATTAACTCTGACCATAACTTATTGGTCATGGAATGTTTGCTGAAACTGAAAAAACTGCAGAAAGGTAGGACAATAAGGAGATGGGACCTGGATAAACAGAAGGACCCTGAAGTTCTTCAGAATTTCAGAGGGAGCTTTAGCAACAGTTGACAGAAACGGGGGGAAATAAAACAGTAGCATTGAGAGATGAAATAGTGAAGGCTGCAGAGGACAAAATAGGTAGGAAGATAAGACCTACAAAAAATCCTTGGATATCACAGGTCATAATAAATTTAATCTATGAAAGGAGAAAATATAAAAATGCAGTAAATGAAGCAGGCAAAATGGAGTACAGACGACTAAAAAATGAAATTGACAGGAAGTGCAAAATGGCTAAGCAGGAGTGGCTAGAAGGCAAATGCAAGAATGTAGAAGAATGTATAAATACAGGAAAAATAGATACAGCCTACAGGAAAATAAAAGAGATATTTGGAGATAAGAAAAACAGAGCTATGAATATCAAGGACACAGATGGAAAACCAGTTCTCAGCAAAGAAGGGAAAGCTGAAAGGTGGAAAGAGTATATAGAGAGGCTCTTCGAAGGAAATGAACTTAGAGGCAATATTTTTGGAAGGGGAGAAGAAGTAGATGAGGATGAAATAGGAGATGCTATAATGAGAGATGAATTTGACAGAGCACTCAAAGACCTATGTCGAAACAAGGCCCCTGGAGTAGATGACATTCCCTCAGGACTACTGTAGTATCTGGGAGAACCAGCCATGACAAAACTGTTTCACCTGGTGTGTAAGATGTATGAGACAGGCGAAGTACCATCAGACTTTACGAAAAATGTTATAATCCCCATTCCAAAGAAAGCAGTCGCAGACAGGTGTGAAATCTACAGATCATTAGTTTAATAAGTCATGGTTGCAAAATATTTACACGAATTATTTACAGAAGGATGGAAAAGCTGGTAGAAGTCGACCTCGGGAGGATCAATTTGGGTTCAGGAGAAATGTAGGAATACGGGAGGCAATACTCACTTTACGGCTTATCCTAGAAGATAGATTAAGAAAATGCAAACCTACATATCTAGCTTTTGTAGATTTGGAGAAGGCTTTTGACAATGTTGATTGGAATAAACTCTTTCAAGTTCTGAAGCAAACAGGAGTAAATTATAGGGAGCGTAAGGCTATTTACAACTTGTACAAAAACCAGACAGCGGTTGTAAGAGTTGAAGGGCATGAAAGGGATGCAGTGCTTGGAAAGGGAGTAAGACAGGTTTGTAGCCTTTCTCCGATGTTATTCAATTTGTACATCGAGCAGGCTATGAAGGAAAGCAAGGAGATATTTGGAGAAGGAATTAAAGTTCAGGGTGAAGAATTAGAAACGTTGCGTTTTGCCGACGATATAGTAATTCTATAAGAGACAGCAAAAGATCTGGAAGAACTGTTGAACGGAATGGACAGTGTGCTAACAGGTGCATATAAGATGAACATTAACAAGAGCAAAAATAGCGTAATGGAGCGCAGTCTAAGAAAATCAGGTGATGCTGAAGGAATTAGATTAGGTAACGAAACAATAAAGGAGGTAGATGAGTTTTGTTACTTGGGCAGTAAAATAACAAATGATGGTCGCAGTACAGAGGACATAAAATGCAGAATGGGAATGGGTAGAAAAGCGTTCTTGAAAAAGAGAAATTTGTTAACATTAAATATTGATTTAAGCCTTAGGAAGTCCTTTCTGAAGGCATTTGTGTACAGTGTTGCCTTGTATGGGAGTGAAACTTGGACGATAAACAGTGCGGACAGGAAGAGGATAGAGGCTTTTGAAATGTGGTGCTACAGAAGAATGCTGAAGATTAGGTGGGTGGATCGCGTAACTAATGAGGAGGTGCTGAACAGAATTGGGGAGAAAAATAATTTCTGGCATACCTTGACTAAAAGAAGGGATCGACTGGTAGGACACATTCTTAGATATCAAGGAATTGTGAATTTAGCGTTGGAGGGAAGCGTGGAGTAAAAACCTCAGAGGAAGACCAAGAGATGGATACAGTAAGCAGATTCAGACAGCTGTAGGTTGCCGTTCTTATGTGGAGTTGAGGAGGCTTGCTCAGGATAGGGTATTGTGTAGAGCTGCATCAAACCAGTCTCCGGACTGAAGACCACAATAACACAACAATCATCAGTTTCTTCTGGGTTTCATTCAGTGACTTTATGTATCCTCAGAGCAAAAGTGCAGAGGGCAGTGACCGAGCTATAAACCGAGATATTAAATTCGATATTTGTGCTACAATATTGTTCTGTGCCATGATCTCTCGTTTTATTAACCGAGGTCTGAAATTTAAAGACTTATATACGCTGTTTAAAAGATAAATCTATTTCTGTCACTGTGCCTCGTCTTCTTGAATGAGTATCTGATTTCACGCAAATAAAAGTGATGGAATAGACACTGTAATTGATCTGCTTGCAATTTCCCTTTAAGGGAGGACGCTGATTAAATTGACCAAAAATGTCAATTTTCGATTTACTTTTCATTTGTTAGTACAACTCATTACACTTCCCAATGTTTCAATGTTGAAATGGTATCTGAAGTGCCTGAAAATTATTCAAAAGTGCGATGCGGCCTGCCTGCCACTCCCTGGTTTTGAAGCACCACTTCAATACCAGCTCAGCGAAAAAAGATTCTGTGCATTACTTTCAACCAAACACATGCGGGATACACCTAGAAGACTGCGATACAAACTATTTGATTTTATAGATCATCTTTGACTCTTCCGTATGTTATAAACAATAACAAACTACCTGAATCGTTTAAAGAGGAAGCAATTCTTTCTTTGCCTTGTCACACTGACGGAGATTTATAGCAGTGTTCTATTCTTTCATCATTCAGTTATTCCACGATCACAGACCGTAACCAGTGTAAACAACACGAAAAGTGCAGTTTGGCCACATTAGCTGGTGTAAATGTCTACAAGCTCAGAGAAATAACAACCCCTACATTCACAAGGAAAGGCTTCCAAATTGTATCCTTGATCTTATCAAACCCACATACAGGTTTCTGGCCGACCCTGCACTTCAGAAAATGTGTCTTCATGGCAAAACCCAGAATTAAAATGAGTCTCTAAATTCACTCATATGGAAACGATTCCCTAAAACCACATTTGCATCTGCTACAGTTGTCAGAATTGCAACTTATGATGGAGTTCTTGTATTTAATGATGGATTGGAAATTTTACTCAAGACATCTTGCGAAAAATAGATTTAAGCGCGTCTCTGCAGTTGACAAGTCAGTTGAAGATCTGGTAAAGGAAAGAAGACAAACAAGAAACCGGAAGAGATACATTTTTTTTTGTATTGGGGACCCGCCGCACGTTTGCTGTCTTTTACAGACATGATATATTAAATAAATCCAGAAAGCTGCTTAATGTAAGTAAATTTTTTTGAAATATTATAAAACAATCACATTAGACTATAATATGACTGTAACTAGATAAATAACAACACTGTTCATTATAATTTCGCAGGAGCTTGAAAATGGCGATATGACAAAATAGATCTATTGCACAATAAAATATAATAACATCAGTGAAGCAGCTTCCTGGATTTATTTAATATATCAGAAGAGGAACCTTGAAGGGAAAAGATCCAGCGTACAAATGTGGTGCCTTCTGCAGAAGTGGCATGAGGAAAAAAGCTGTATTCAACTTTAAATTGCGTTTCCTGAAAAGTTTGTGTTTTAAAGTTTATGTACCTTTCCCTCAGGCTCGATGAATGCTATAAGTTTGACATTTTGTACACATATTTCTGTAAAGCTAATAAACGTTGTCTCAAGAGCAAATTTTGAAATTCTGATTTCAAGCTGAGATATGGGGTAAAGTAGTTGAAATTTGCAGGAATTTAAAATTTTCTTGTGGAATTACAATTAAAAAATTATGAAAGTTCTCTTATTTGACCAATTCCAAAAACCTCACGAGAGAAACTTACAACGTATTAAGAGACGAAACAGAGAAATGTTTGTTCATTCTTTTGAGTACTTTCTGAGAAAAATGAACATACATTGTTAAAAAAAATAAAACCTCAAATTTCATTAAAACAGTTGAATATAAGAGGCGCGTCCAGAAAGAAAGTTCCGTTTGGTTATATAAAACGAACGGGTACAGATACAGAAAAAAATATTGATTGTACAAAAATCTAGAACTGTTAAACTACTTTTCTACATAGCTTCCGAAACTTTGTAGGCAATTGTCATAGCATGGCGCAAGGTTTTGTGTGCCTTTTTCATAGAATGTTGCCGCCTGTGTAGTCAACCATGTGGTAACATGTTCTTTCAGCTCGTCATCATCGTTGAAGTGTTGTCCACCAAGGACAGATTTTAGGTGCAAGGAGAGGATTACTGTCAAAAGATTTTTTTCACTATAATGCCTGACCTCACACACCGAATGTGACCAAACAATTCTTACGGAAATTTCAATGGGACCTGTTTGATCATCCTCCATACAGCTCGGTCCTCTCTCCTAGCGACTTTCATATCTTCTTACACCTAAAATCTGTCCTTGGTGGTCAACACTTCAACGATGATAAAGAGCTGTTACCACATGGTTGAATACACGGCGGCAACCTTCTGTGAAGGATACACGTAAAAACTTGTGGCAAGCTATGACAAGTGCCTACAAAATTTCGGCAGTTAAGTGGAAAAGTGGTTTAAGAGTTGTAGAATTTTGTGCAATAAAAATTTCTTCTGTAACTGTGTACAATTTCATTTTATTACCAAACGGAACTTACTTTCTGGATGCGCCTCGTATATAATCAAAGGATTTTATATGTAAATGTTTTACTTTCATGTAAAGCATTGTACAAAATTTCATTGTCATATCTCCAAAACTGGGGATTGGAGCATTTTTGAAATAGTGTTTTTCGTCAGCGAACCCCCTTCAAATGTCATTGTAAATATTAAAAAGAACGGGTGATAAGCGGCACCCATGAACACTTATTGAGATGAGTAGGAGCATACAGAGGATTGTGCATTTAATTATAGGTGCAAAGAGCTCAGGGCAACGGAGAAGTTGGAGGAGCAGAGTAGGGAAGTGAGAAGCCGGCAGCCCCCGGAGGCGAGGATTCCGGCGGATATCTGGCAGCGCCGCCTGTTGCGCGCGGAACAGAGCTCTGTTTGCGTATCAGCCATCGCACGGGTGACTAATCCCTGTGTTTGCGCAAACTTCGCCGCGCGGCCCGGCCCGGCCCGGAACAAGGGCGACTCTGTCGGCGCCTACCAGGTAAGTTATATTCCGCGCGAGGCGCCATCGCTCACTGCCCCCCAGCCGCGCAGTCTGCTTTCCTCAGCGGCCGAGCACTAATTTTCAGAACGGCAATCTGTATACAGCGTTGCAGCGTCAAAAGTTTACTCGGGAGGTGTGGAGCGCTGTAGGAATTGCGCTACTACTAGGGGACTCAAGGAGGGAAGTTCCATTTGACTGTAGGTTAGTGTTTATCTGTTCAACAATCATGATTTAGGCCCTGTAGTAATTTTCAAATGTTATGTCTTAAAAAATGTCTGAACTGTCTAAACTGTAAGTCATCCTCGATATACTTGTATGGAAGGCCAGATATGTGGTTTATAAACAATAACTTTTTATTTTTGAGACTCCCATAAGAAGTCAAAGCTAAGATCGCATATATATTACTCATGTACTATATGTCATTACTAGTTTCGGCAAGACATGTTGCCATGATCAAATGTTACTTTGTCAAAATATTTATTACAAAAATGGTACATATACGAGTTAAAAACTGATACAGCACTGTACATATCACATGTTGTTTGGTACACAATGGACATGACATCTTTGACATCTGATGATTGCACATTTAAAGTGGAATTGATATAGCACTGTACATATCACTTGTTGGACACAGTGATCATCGCACCTGCAAGGTTTACCTAAACACGCCTCCTGACAGACACAAATTTCCAGCTCTACCCTGCCCACAATACTCCAACTCGTAGTTTCAGAAACTAATTCTCGTAAGAGTAAGGACTGCAAAATTCCCCACCCCTCCCCACTAACGAAAGGATCATTGCCGATTCTGTGTATAAAATCCCACTTTTAGAAGTGTAATCTCTTGGTCTTTGTAATCGAAGATGCTCAGGAGAGTAGTTGTCGATCCAATGATCTAATCGATGTATTCAGCGTATGTCTCAGATAACGTAGTACAGACTAGTAGCCACTATTCACAGCTTGGAGTCTGGAGAAAACTACTATGATTCGATCTGACCATCATCCGGGAAGATGGAGAACCACTATCTGCCGTCTTCACAACGCTGAATATGGTTGCTGCCTGAGGTCAGCTCAGTCTTCATTGGTTGGTTTCTTAAAGGCCAATGATCCTGCCGACGCACTAGCACTCTGCTGCTAACTCTGCCAGCAGTATCGAGAGGTCGTGACCACAGTAACCAACTCAAGTGGCTCCAAGCCTGGACCCACAATCAGCTGCATAGACCGGAGGAGGGATGACTCCACCTGTAGTCTCTGCTTCGAACCTCAGACATTGCAGTGACGGCACTTTTGTCCAAATGGTACAACCGCCAGTTCTTAGAAGATGCGGTGAGACAGCGTGATAATGCGGCCGAAGGAGACACCAGTTGCTGATCTAGCAACTTACACCACGGATTCTTGTATTCAGCTGAAAAAGCTTGTAAACTCCAATACTAGTTTTAGTAGCTTCCTCTGGCGCTCCACCAAGTTTCACGCCTCATCCTGATATAAATCTGGGAATCTACCGCTTGGCTCCATCAATTGTATTCACAAGAAACTTTACAGACAGTTTGCATACTATTGAATGTACATCCGAAATTATGTAATAGTACAACATAAGGTGCGTGAGGTATGAGGCCATAAAGAATTTGGTTCATGAAATACCACCCAATGCGTATGAGTTTTCGATTTATTGCGTCTTTACTAACTCTGTTGCCGCGGTGGAATAGCCGAGCGGTCTAAATCGTCTCGCTGCGGAGCGCGAGGTTGCTCGTCGTGGAGGTTCGAGTTCTTCCTGGGGCATGGGTGTGTGTGTTTGTCCTTAGGTTAGTTTATCTAGGTTTAAGTAGTTTGTAAGCTACGGACTGATGACCACGCAGTTTGGTCCGATAGATTTACAGACATTTGAACATTTGAACTAACTCTGTTCGTGACATATTTAGGGGACCATGTGAACATATATCGCTGAATGTACCCACAAAAGTATAACACAACACTTAGTTCAGGAGATATGACGTCATGAGGACTGAGCTACATGAGAACGAAAACTAATGAAGATTATAGCAGTGTTTTTCAACGTTATCTAATAAGCGACCCCCTTTCAAATAACATTATTCTGACGACCCCCTCCCCCTATGTGGAACCGTAACGAAACTATGCTGCCTCAAATGTGACTAATTTAAATTTTTTTCTGTTGACACAGTTTTCTTTTCAATTGTTGGACATCGTTAATAAATTATTGTAATATCTTAATTAGTAGTAAAAAAGTTTGAAAAAGGTGTCAGTTCTTATCAAGGAAACATATCCTGCCCAATGATGACATATGAAGTCATCTACAATATCTCTCCAAATACGAAAAAAATCTCAATTTCTTAAAAAAAAAATACATTATTCCAATCATTATGAATAGAAATATGCAAATTAATAAAATTTGGGCTGGTAAGGGTTAATTATTGGATCTTGATCATTTATCCATCGAGTTGTTCCTGAAAGCAATTTCCAGGCCTTGCACTCATTCATCCTTAACACAGATTTTTATAAAATAAGTTCAATTCAGAATTAATATTACACAGAGTGAAAGTTTCATTCTAGAAACATCCCTCAGGCTGTGGCTGTCTCCACCATATCCTTTCTTGCAGGAGTGCTAGTCTTGCAAGGTTCGCAGGAGTACTTCTATGAAGTTTGGAAAGTAGGACAGGTATTGGCAGAAGTTGTGAGGACGGGCCGTGAGTCGTATCGGAATAGCTCAGTGGTAGAGCGCTTGCCCGTGAAACGAAAAGATCCCAGGTTCGAATCCCAGTTCCGGAACACGACTTTAATCTCAAGGAAGTTTCATATGACTGCATACTCCGCTGCAGAGTAGAAGTTTCATTCGGGAATTATATAATTTTAACATGACATAAATTTATCTTATTCGTAGTCCGAACAGGGCAAACCGCAGTAGCCGAGAAACAGCTCCTGCCTTTGACTACAACGAGTTTCTCACCGTGCGAACGTTCGAAACCTTTCGTAACGCTCTCAGCGGTATACACACCCGCGCTTGGCTGGATCAATTTGAGTACAGCCTCCCTCCAAATTGGCCGGAGTGTAATAAAGTAGACTTTGTGGTTGGGTTGCTTGAAGGGGAGCCCGCCACAAGGATTGCCAAGAAACGGGATCGATTACCGGGGGTTCCGTGAGCATTTTCTCGCGTCCTACGGTCTGAAACCCATCAGGATCGCGTGAAACACAGCATCTTAATGATGCCGCATTACAACCCTTCCCAGTACTCAACCCCTAGTGAGTTCGTGCAGGTGATGCTTATGAAGAACCAGTTCCTGGATTTTCCATACCCGATACCTGAAGTAATTAGAATCTGCTTAACGAAGTTGCCGAGGAGATTGCACAACGCTATCATTGCCGGAAGATGCAAAGATGACCTTGAGCAGTTTCAGGCGATGCTAGATGAGCTCGAGTGTGATTATGAGTTGCCGGCAAGTAGTTCAAATTCGAGCGGCAGTTTTAAAAGGAACGGGTATCAGGGACAGCATCTTACGCCGTGCCCGCATGATGTTGACAGCAACGCAAGTGCCGGCCGCGGTGGCCGAGGAGACTGAGGCGCGACAGTCACGGTCTGCACGGCCCCTACGGTCGGGGGTTCGAATCCCCCCTCGGGCATGGATATTTGTGCCGTCTTTAGCATAAGGTAGTTGATAAGTAGTTTGTAAGTTTAGGGACTGATGACCTGTAGTTAAGTCCCATAAGCTTAACAAACATTTGAACATTTGAGCAACGCAAGTACGCAGAGCTCGGCAGGGCAAAACGAGCGCCCGAGTCCATACGACGGCGAATGGCAGGCAAGGAAAGGTTCTGTGCCAGAAAATCAGGCACGATGGGGTAACAGTAATGGTAGAAACGGCCATCAAAACCGTGTACACTGGACAAGGACACCGACACCTCCGCAAGGCGTCGAGGTGTGATCGCCTGACCCCCGACACAATAAACCCGAAAGTTGGCCGAGTCCGTCGACTTCGAAGGAATGACGACCTCCCTCCGTTGCTGAACATTCGGTGAACTTAATCGAACAGGCAACGGAACCGGGAACAAAAATTACGGACATGAGCGAGGTTTTTCTAGCGGAGGAATAGATTGTGACTGCGACTACGGAACGCATAAACCATTTAAAATTTGATGACCTACGAGAGGTTCTTCTGGAGGAGGAGCCGCACACGACAGGGTCGACAGTACAAATCGTGCTGGAAATTGAAGTTCAGGGCGTGAAATTACGGTGTACGTTAGAAGTGTTATATCGGTAATGAGCGAGGATGCTTTTAACCGATGCCTGGCAGTAGGCTCTTGCCCAGTACTACCTCTTCAACGCACCAAGGTTAAAGGAGCTTTGGTTGGAAGGAGCGTGGAGGTTAGGAATCAGGCCGAAATTCAGTTTAACTGCCAAGGCTATACTTTCGTCGCCAATTTTATAGTTGTGCCGTCGCTCGCTGTGGACGTGTTGTTCGGCGTTGAATTTTTAGTAGCGCACCAGGCCACACTGAACTTTGGAGAAGGTGAAGTGCGCCTGTTACTTGATGGGTCAAACATAAAGTTACACTTTGACGAATTCACTAAGACGTTGATTTCCGATGGTCCCTCTTGTCACTTTCTCTCTAGCTTCCTAACCGATCATCGGGCGATATATGGTACCGACCCAGTAACCTCCGATTGCGGTCAACCGACGCTGTTGTTGCTTAATTCGGATGAACAAGGCGACATTGCGTCCGAGATTGAACAAAAGGTAAGTTGGATAAAAGACCCTCCACCTCTGACTAAGGCTGAAATGTCCCGCATTTTGCATTTTGCAACATGCTTCAGTCTTTTCTGATGCCCCCGGTACCATTAATAACTTTCGTTATCATTTCAACGGGAACGGGAAGATACTAAGTTTTTGTCAAGCCTTACGGTGTACCATGGGTGTACAAAGACGAGGTAGCAGAGGAAACTGAACGAATGAAAGGAATTGCGCATGAAAATGCTGTTGAGCTAGAGATCATTCGGACCAAGACGTCCCGTGGTGTGCACCGCGTCTCTACCTTAAGATTCTATAGAGAATAAGTGTATCAGTGGGTATATTTTATTGTATTTATGGGTTCCATTTTTGCTGTTTTGTTGTTGTTGTTGTTTTGTGTATTTATGTGTAACGTGTCAACAAAGGTACCACGAAAATTGTGTCGTAAAGATTTGTCTGTATTTCGTAGCACGTTCAGCGTTGCGTGCGATGCAATAGCTCGGATACGTAATTTGTACTTGTACTGTTCTGTCAGTAGAAGCGTAAATGCGTCCCGGCTCTGCGCAAATAGTTGGTGTTTGCCCTTCGTTGTGGTGACGCCAGCTATTATGTCTTTTGGAGCGCTGGTCGGTACGATTTCTGCTAAGTTTTGTTCAAAAACTTGAATATTTTTGAAGTTCCTAAGCTCTTGTCTTTTGGTCGCGTGTATGGACGCGAGAAGGGTCAATTCCCGGTACTGTCTATACCGAGTAACTGGAGTCATTAGATGTGTTGCAATGTCTTTGCTGTAGGATTGTGTTAAGTACCTCAATTTAGGTAGAGGGAAGTGCAATACAACTGACGCGGCAGGTGTCCGCGTGCACGATCTCCAAGGAGTCATAGTATTTATTTAGTACCATGACGGTACCGCCACCGTAGTGCCAGTACAGTTTTCCACTGCACGAGTGGGGTTGGCGTTATTAATTTTGGGGGAAAGGTTCCCCTGGCTCTAGAGACGTGTTGTTTGTCTTTGCGAAAGGGCACGATGAATCGGAATGATTCTTAGATTTTCTGCAACTTGGGCGCCATAATTAACCGTCCGTAGTATATCCAGTAATGAAATCTTCCAGTGTAATGTTTCAGATCGTACCTAATTAATGTGTAATTGGGAAAAACAAGAAGAGGATTGGTATAGAAGTAAACAGACGACCGGACGCGAGCCCATGAGTTTTATGGAATAGAAGAAAACAGATTCGCAACAGTACGGCCCTTCAAGTTTACGAAGCAGTAGAAAGGAGTAACGCCCATCATAAAACAGGTGGTATAAGTCCCGCTCTTGGTGCACTAAACAATAATATGTTTTTATTTCAGGAATCCCGTAAGTAAATGAAGCTGTAAATAATTGATGTATTTTATGTGTCATATCATCTTTTATGATTTAACATGATGTACATTTTCTCTTATCCAGGTTAATGTTTTTATTGTGTTTTCTTTCCCTAGATATTATACAATAATGTATTTTGTCTCTGTAATTATCTGCATTTTTATTATATAGGCATAGTGTGTTTTATTGTTCCCCTGCATCTTAATATGTGTTAGTTTCTAGTAATGTTGCAGTTTTTCTCTCATATTGGCGTAATGTGTTTTATTGTTGTAATGTATTGCATATTAAATATGTCTTTTATTTCCAGGTATTTCCGGAGCATGCATTTGTTTCCGTAATTATTGTGTATCTCTAGCATAACAGATTGTGGAAAATTCAAATTGTTTACCTTGTTTTTGTTCTGCAAATGGCATTTTGTGTTCGTTGCTTCATGACGGCACGTCACTACTAGGTGCGGTTGGTTCGCCAATTACATATCATGAAGGGGAGAAGCAAAGTGTTTGTGCCTGTGTTTGTTCTCCATTTTCGGACAACCCAGCACGCGAAAGAGAAGGAATGGCGCCAGTAGTTAGATGGTAGCCAGTTGCGGTAATCTAGCTTGGGTTAAGGGTAGATAATGCATGACAAGTAGCAGCGCAACGTGCCATTTCCAGTGTTTGAAGTGCCTTGCTTGTAACACTATCGCTCAGCCATATTTTAATTCCGCGCTTCTGCCATTCGCGCGCCTTCTGCTTTCTGCCTTCCTGTGTGCGTGAATCTGTGTATGTATGACATTTTTTTTTTGTTTTTTTTGTTGTTTTTTTTGCCTCATAGATTATCACATTATTTTAATTATAAAATTTGTGTTCTTGGACTTAGTCTTAAGTGATACGTCTGCTAGGCAGCAGTGACTTAATTTTATTTGTTTTGAAACTTTCTGGCAGATTAAAATTGTGTGCCGGAACCGGGACTCGAACCTGGGACCTTTGCCTTTCGCGGGCAAGCGCACTACCGACTGTGCTATCCCGACACGACTCACGATGCCGCCTCACAACTTTACTTCCGCCAGTACCTCGCCTCCTACTTCCCAAACTTCACAGAAGCTCTCCTGCAAACACGCAAGACTAGCACTCCTGGAAGAAAGGATATGGTGGAGACATGGCTTAGCCACAGCCTAAGGGACGTTTCCAGAATGAAACTTCACTCTGCAGCGGAGTGTGCGCTGATATGAAACTTCCTGGCAGATTAAAATTGTGTGCCGGAACCGGGACTCGAACCTGGGACCTTTGCCTTTCGCGGGCAAGCGCACTACCGACTGTGCTATCGCGACACGACTCACGATGCCGCCTCACAACTTTACTTCCGCCAGTTGTTTTATTAAAACAACCATTGTGAGGTCATATATATATATATATTCATATATATTCATGTTTTTAAATATGTAATTGTAAAGATTTGAGGAACGTCGTCCTGTAGAATGGACAATTACAGGCGACGAGGTTTAACATGCAGAATCTTGTGAAGTGTGAGTTTTGCGCAGACACCTGGGTAACTCCGCGCCACCGACAGCGGCGGCAGCACTACGCGCCGCGGTCCGCACTGCTCGCCACCCGCAAGTCCAGTGCGGCCAGCGTGACGCAAGCAGACACGCCCCCGCAGTAGCAGCCGGCCGCAGCCACTCCGGGACCTAGCTGACTGAAACGGCGCGGTCCAGTCCAGAGGCGTCCCTGGCTGACAACGCTGTTGACAGCGGGCGCCTGGCTATCAACTCCTGGCTTTGCAGCAGGGGCTCCGAAAGCGGAGATCTCACGCGGACTGCCGCTCACCGTGGACCTCACACCATCGGCTTGCCATGAGCTGTCAAAGAACCACAGAACTGAAATAGCCCCTAGCTGTGTTGTGTAAGAAGAGCTGCATAACCTGTCACCCAGTAAGGGCACATTACATTTGTGTAATACTAGTCTCGTCTGTTGCTAATGTGTGGGCAGAAGAAGGTAACAAGGTAATGGCCCCACGTAATGCAAGACGATAACACGGGTGAAACTCGATGCAGCTGGAAAATCACTGTCACTGACGCTAAGGAAAGCTGGTGTTCCATCCATGGCGACAACGAAACGTTCTCCAAATCAGTCATGCGCGAGGCGACGTAACCAAGATGCTGCTGTGCTGGTGCCGGATGTACTGTAAGAGACACTCAAGCAGTATAAATACACTTACTGTGCGGTCAGTAGTGTCCTCCAAGTAGCTTTGGAAGAAAGTCCCTCCCCATGCCCCTAGAACTGAATCGTGTGTAAACATGTGTAGCGATAAAAAGTCGTGTTGATAACTATAACAAAAACAGACCTGTGTGACACACAAAGACGTGTTGATGTCAGATTGTAGTGGACCTGATATGTTTTTGAACTTCTAATTTTGAAAATCGAGAATTAAATTTAGCCCTTGGGCAAGGACACATCTACGAATGTGTGACAGACTAAAACGAGAGTGTTGAATACTCGTCTTATATATTTTTGTTTTGTTTCTGTCTGTTGTTGTCTATGATATGTGTTTTTATGTGACCTATGTACTAATATTACACTGATGTATGTCCCCAACCTGTGGTCTAACCAGCCACACCAGCAAACACACCATTTGTTTTCTTTTAATGATTTCTGAAATGGATTTATGATTCGTGTTGTATAAGAGACCAGTCCACTCTGCCCATGCCATTATGCCCATGCCATTATGCCATAATTTTCTAAGGACAACCTGGTAAATAAAAAAGTGCCTGAAGCTCAAAATTATATGATAAATTTGAGTTCGGTCAATTTTCTCTCACTAAGGAAGGGGTGATGCAACACGTCCACCTAACGTGTTCCATTTAATTGACTCCCCATGAACAAATGTTGATGAGCTTCAGACATTTTTTGTTGTTGAGTGTAGCAAGACACTCCATTCGCAATATGCGAGATACCAGGAATTATATATTGATTTAGTTTTATCTGTATGTAAAATTCTGTCTATGTTGTACATGAGGCTCCAAATATGTATTAGTGTGTATTGGCCCTGGCTTCCACAGAATGAATCAAACTTTGTATGTAAGAAAATTTAGGAAGTGCTAGGCACTCGTCATCTGTTTTGTGTCGTCGTTTCTTTCAAACGCTGGGTGTTGAATGTCTCTGGGCGAGAAGTAGGTTTACCAACTGCTGATCAGAACCCAGTCTTAGCAAAGATTCCTAATGTAGCTTGCTCTTAACCTCCTTGGCTGGTCAGGTTATTTGCCTGACGAACGGTGATGCTCTCTGGGCTCCCTTGCATCCCTCTTCGGTGACGGTTAGGCGGTGGTGAAGAGAGCTATTCATTCGCTTCTTGGTTCCTGGTAGGGTAAGTACCTCTGATTTTGGTTCTGCTGTGGCCTCGTGGCACGACTTAGTTCAGGCTCCATAGTCGTACTTATGCATTTGCGAGTTTAATTCCGGGAGTAGCAGCTACACTATGTGTAGTAGTGAGATTCTGCTTAATTTCCTACAGGATTGCTAATTTTATGTCGATTTTTGCTAGAATCTGATTCCGAGGCTCTGATGGTGTTTCGTTAGCATAGTTCTTACACTTCGTAACTTTTAAATCACTTCTTTGCCTGTTTAAATATGTTCAATGTCTTTTGTGTTCTTATCGTAGTTGAATTCTAATATTTTCGGTGATTCTCAGTGCCTAGACCGTTCGTACTTTGTCGACAGAACACGTGGACGATATCAGACTAAGCCTTCAGCATTTCCATCATTCAGTGCACATGAGTGGCTAACAATTGTATAGCTAATTTGCTAAGGTGTTTCCTAGTGAGTGTAGCGTGATAATTTTCCCCGAAAATTGTCCATTCTAACTTGTAATCTGTGTACTTGTCGGCCCACGTGTGCTCCGATTAGCGTGTTTCCTGTCGTGGTTATTACCATTAAATAGATCTTTTTCCTCTGTGTAGAAAGAACCGTTGCAAGACGTATATCGTGTTTTTAATTTTCATGAAATAGAAGTATTTCACTTATCTGAATTTTTGTGACCGAACTCTGGATTATGCTGTAGCAATCGGTAACCTTTCTTATCTAATAGATATCATTCCTCTGATCAGAAAGAATGGTTACACGATATATTTCGCGATCATATTCTCTTCGAAATTGATTTTGTTAACTTTTTGCACATGTTTGTGTTTTGTAGAATGCTGTATTGATCTAACAACTTTAACCTTCTGTAGTTATCTTCTCCCTGTGCTAAACGAACGCCAGAGCGACCGTTTGTAGATATTATTTAATTGAATCTTGATTTAATGTATAGTTAGAAGTTCGAGGGAAACTTTAACTTCCATCTGTACACCTCACTTTGTGGTCTTAAACCAAGTGCGTTTTGTTTCTGATAGTTTATCATGAGCCTAAGCCACTACCTTGACACGTTATATAAGCGAAGTAGTATTTCATTGTGCACGAGTGAACCGTTGATCTGCATTCTCCACTTTGCTTTGCTGTCGTCTTGGTGTGTTGGTGTTGGGTGCTTGGTAAGTACCTGCACGGCTTGGCGTATGAATCTGTGTGTGAATGTGCTGCAATTCCTCCGTTCCCCCCTATGAAACGTGATCGTAATTAACCTGTACTCAACTTTGCAGGTGGGCAATTTTAGGGCCATGCAATTGTGGATGTTGTGAATATTTTGTAAGGTATGGTTTTTATTGTATTTAAAAAATGGTCTTTCCCCCTTGTTATTCTTGTTTTGAATAAAACACTTGTTAAATTATAATGCTTTTGTGCTAATTTAAATACTCTACTCATCATTTAATTTGAATTAATGTGGGGTAATTTGTTCATGTATCTTGTGATTCTGCTCCCTCTGGAGTATTATTTGCGTTTCCGTTGCCAACATTCATGCCTTTTGACTTAGATCCATGACTGCGGATCATTATTTAATTGTGTGCAATTTCCTCTAAAGATTGCAGTAAAGGTAGAAGTTTGCTTAACTTATAGAATTAGAGTTTTGCTTAAGGGAACTGTATACTTCCGCCGCTGTGTGAATATCGACGTAATGACATTTTGTAAGCAAGCAGTCAATTGTTAACTTCACAAACAGGGCTAGTTAACAGTCAAAAGAAGTTTCAAGTTACACCAATTTTCAAATTAAAACCGAAAGCGGTTTTATCCAAATGTCCGATATTTTATGCAGCGTAGGCGTTTATTACTTTAGCCACATACCGTGGCGCCAATATGTAAAACAAGGAAAATACTGGCCATTTACTTTTAACACTGAAATGGCAACGTCATGAGGAGGAACATTGGTGGTCGCATTGTATCTGTGAGATACAGGGTCAAATGTTCAAATGTTTGTAAATCTATCGTCGAAATTGCGTGGTCATCAGTCCGTAGCTTACAAACTACTTAACCTAAGGTAAACTAACCTAAGGAAAAACTTGTGGCCAAAGTTTACGCCACGATTTACGCAGTCAGTCAGGTTCCAATTCATCCCATGCTGCAGCGATTGTGTAGATAGCATCTTTGATGTTCAGGTATTTCATTGTCTCAAATAAGTTATGACCTTCTTGAGATTTTTCTAAGATTGATCTGATATACTTTCTGACATATCGCCTTTTTAACCATTCGATAACGCCCTGATGTATTGGTTAGATGAGTGAGGTCACATTAGGAGGCAGAAAGAGAGCTTTTTGTCCCCTTTCGCCAAATCTTCCTCAGATGGATGTGATGGTGCATTATCCAACTGAAGTAGAGCACGAACAGGCACCTTTTTTCGTTTCAAGTCTTTTTCGACCGATGGCACAAACTCGTGATGGTGCGTTATCCAACTGCAGTAGAGCACGAACAGGCACCTTTTTTCGCTTCAAGTCTTTTTCGACCGATGGCACAAACTCGTCGAAAGACCAGGATTTAAAAATGTTGCAGTCCATCCATGCAGATTTTTGATTGCGATAATAACCGGAAAGGAATATAAGTTTATATTTTTGAATGCCCTTGGCTTCTTAGATTTGCCAATGACGTACAATGGGAGCTTGTAGGTACCATCTGCGTTGCTACAAGGAGTGACTTCTTCTATCTTTTGTAAGTTTCGTTCCGACCACGGATTCATCTGAAGCTGCGAGCGTGTTTGTTGGCAACGTTTTACAGTTCAGCCCTGTCTCGTTGATGTTATACACTTGGCAGGGTAACAGTTCATTTTCTTCTACACTTTCTTGAAACTTAACAGAAAACTCCTTAGCAGCTGCGGCATCGGCAGATAGTTTTTCACCGGAAATAGAAACAAATCGGACACCATGACGAGTTTTCCAACGATCAAGCCTACTTTCGTCTTCCAGTTTTTTGTGCAAAGCTGTAGCTTTTTCTTTGAGAATTCTTTATTGACAAAACCACATCCACAATGTATTATCGAGCAGTTCAAGTTTAGGCTTTTTTCATATTTTGCGATTCTTCAGAGTGTTTTCAACATGGTAACTGTATAGGATTCAATGTCTTTCCGATTCTTCCTCCAACCCTTAATCGTAGTAACACCTACATTCAGTTCCTTTGCAATTTTTTGAGCGATTTTCCTTTGAACAGTCTTTGTAGCTCCTAATTTTTCATTTAGTGAAAGAGTTACCTGTTTACATTTGAATCCAGACATGTTGAAAAACAGACAACTCTACACACAATGAATCTAAAAAGTACCGTAGAAAACACAGAATTAAAAAAAGACGTTTTTTAATCCCAACAAGGGATAAATCTGCGAATAGACGCCGCAACAATGGCGCGGTAGGCTTCCAGCGAGTGACAAGTCGGCACAAGCTCGCGAGCCTGAGCGTGGTCGGACTAACCGCAGTGACGGACCATCCAAGGTCGGATTAGAGGGGCTCTACTGTAAATGTATCTGAAAGCTATTATTTTGCCAAAACGGATAATATTAATTCGTGTGCATCTACTGAGTTTATGACTGAAATTTGCTTCAACCCTCTATTACAGATGATGATGACTGGTGTTTTAGGCCGCTAAACAGCGAGGTCATCAGAGCCCGCCATCTGTTACTGCTTCGCTTGCTGTTACATGTGCCGTGGACTGAATCTCTGTACATCACGAGTTTGCTGCTTCCTAATAATAATAAGAAGTGTCCTCGGACTTGAACTTGTCGTGGGTCGTCTGTATGGCACTTCTGGAGAATCCTTCCATTCTGTCTGCACCCCTTCCTCGCCGTGACGGTGACCGGCAACGGACCCTCCTGTCGTGGCGTCATCATTATCATATCATCATGGTCTTCAGAGTCCTTTAACAAGAAGCCATTTCTGTCTCTCTTAGGTAAGGCTTCATACGGATGACGGGAACAATGTCTCTTCGGGCATTGTCGTTTTGAGAACAAAATGTTCAAATGTTTTTATAGCTTATGGGACTTACCTACGGGATCATAAGTCCCTGAACTTACAAACTACTTATAAACTAGCTAACTCTAAGGACGGCACAAATATCCATGCCCGAGGGGGGATTCGAACCCCCGAGAGTAGTGGCCGTCCAGACCGTGACTGACGCGCTGCAATCCCCCCGGCCACCGTGGCCGGCGTTTTGAGGACAGCTCATAATCATCGACTGCAAATGTGGTGTCTGACAGGCAGTGTATGACACGATACGGTCCATAGTATCGGTACAGTAACTTTTCTGATAGCCCAAGGGGTAAAAACCCATAACAGATTTCCTGGGTAGTACACAACAGCTCGGTGCTTGTCGTCATACTGCTGACAGTCCTTCGCCTAACCTACAGGCACCTCTGTGCATGTCCCCATTCCTTTCATGTCATTCTCGCCTCCCTTTACAACGTTATCCTCCCCACCAGCTTTGTTCCTAATCTGTGGGAGACCTCCTGCATCCTGATGTTCCCTACACTGGGCAAGCCTCCTTATGATGTCTCCTGCTATCGCTCCATAAGTCTCACCTCGGTGTTCAGTGTTCGGTCTACCTCACCGCATACACCAACTCTTTCCTCTTTCCCAGAGCAGCTTCCGACACTTCTTCTCTACTGAAGACTGGATCCTCCACCTCAGCCAGCTCCTTTCCGTCCAGCTGAATTCCTGTCACGCCACTATTTCCATATCCATCAACATTGAGGTGGCCTACGACAGAGTATGGCATTCTGATCTCCTTTTCAAACTACAAACCTTCACGCTGCCTGTTAACTATGTCCATTTTATTGCATCTTTTATGTCCCATCACCCGTCCTATGTCAACAACCTTCTACCCTTCTGTCAGGGCACCATAAACTCTCTCTCGTCTATCTCCTCTATTCGGCTGACATGGCGCAACACCAGTCTCATATCCTCCTCCTTCAGTACACTGATGACACCACCTTCCTTGTCCCCATCTCTCCCTTGCTCGCTCCTAACACATTCTTGAGTCACACCTATCCAAATTCTCCACTTGGTGGCTCCTCTTTGTCACCAAATCCCAGGCAATCATCATGTCGTACCATTCGTTCCTTCCGTCACCACGACCTTATACTCTGTCCCATCCCACAAACTTCCACCCTCAAGTTCCTTGGCATCATCCATGACAGCACCCTGCTCTGGAAACCTCACCTTAAAACTGTCCACCAGTAAGTCCTGTCCTGTCTCAACCTTCTCAAGTCCCTCCCTGGCCACACATGCGGATTTAACCCGCCCATAATGCTTTACACCTACTGTTCCCTGCCCTGATGTGTCCTGTCCTCTGTAGTTTCCACACCGTAAGGGTCTCTGCTACCCCCACCCACTATAAATCCCTCCAGGTCCTCTAGTTCCATGCCCTCCACCTCAACTACCATATCTCTTTTCTACCCCCCCCCCCCCCATGGGTCCTGTATGATCTTATACCTTTTCTCCACTTACTAAAGTACCTGGAACATATCTAGATCTTTAATCACCCGAAAAATCCGTAACCCACTGGTTTCCCCCCCTCTCCTCTTGACCCTAGGCCTCTGCTATATCGATAGCAACATATCCTACCCTCCCTATACCTCCACAATCTCCACATCCTGTCGGAGGGTAACTTCTCCTACCGGATGACGCCCTATGAGCTGAATCTGTCCTGATCCTTCCCTCTTCCCCATATATGACTCGCCCCTCAGTCCCCCTCCCTTCCTTCATCCCTGCCCCAGTTGGCCTCCCCTTCCCTACCCTCTCCTGTGGAGTCTTTACGCCCTCCTTTGCACGAACCCCCCTCATTTACCGCCCACCTCCCCCTCCCCTTTCGTTTCCCTGCGGTGCCTGCCCACTACTCCCAGTTTCATCGTGTGCTACGTCTAGTGTTCTGTGTCATGTTTGTGCTTCTACAACTTTATTCCACGACTACCAATCAGACAGAAAAACTGCTGTGTCAATGTATTTCAAACAATATCTCCGTGTTTGTCGCCGTCTGGATTTTAGAGACCTTCATAAGCGTATTTTAGCCACCGTGGCATCGTTTTAATCTGAATACGTTGCGTATTTTAATCTCCATGTGGCTTTTAATAAGTATCCAAATGTTTTTAAATGGTGATTTTTGCCATCTTGCTACATATTTTGTCATCTTGTTAATGCTGTACTACTCTGGGCTTCAGAGTGGCGCATAGGTAGCTGACATTCTGCCCCAAAAGGATTGAAAACATAATAAAAAATTTAAAAAATGTCAAAAACGATTTCCAAGAAAGAAAGTGTTTCTTCGGAAGTAGTGCAAACATATTGTTGGTATGTTTAAAGGATGACTAAACTACTGGGTCATCAGTCCCAGTGGAAACGTAGTTCCTTCCAAAACGTTTTATTAGATCACCATTGTTTAAACAATATGTTCAGTATGGCGCTGATCTTCTGAGAACAAAGTCCTCACTCGGCTGTCTTTGAGGAAGTGGGGTTTCTCGCAATATTCCCAGTTGTTGAGGGGAGGGGAGCCAGATGTGGTGCTATAATCTATAGTGAAAATTATATGTGTCTCCTACCATTAAATTTTGGGTGATCGTCAGTACTGCTTGAGTAAAATTCAGAAGTTTCCACAAGACGCCATCTTGATTGACGCCATGGAGAGGCAAGAGGGCGCATCATTCTGGTTTCCAGTGGCTGCTATTTTTTACCAGAACCGAATGTGCCCCCCTCTTGATGACGTTATTGTGACGTTGCCTCTGCAATGGAGAGGTGGCAGAAGAGGTGGAGGACATATTGTAACATTGTACGTTGCCTGAGGGAACAGATGGTCCTTTGATGGGAACAATTGCACCATCCCTGAAATAAGGCCTAGAACTGTGCGCCAATCCTGTGCAGCGATCCACGTACAATACTGAAACGTTTTGCGGAAAATTCAGAGCAATTGACCATGAAATTGTTGCAAAAACTTCCACATTTTAATAAATATAGGTTTTAGTGGTATCCTAGTTTAAGAGCAGGTAGCTTGAGTATTGATTTCACTTTCTACACTTACCGCTAGACTGTAAAAAGCGTTGAAAGGACAGTTGGACGACAGTGTGAGCCTAGGCCACAATTTCCAGCATCCAGCGTGACAGAGAGACCGGGCTAACTGCACCCTGCGTTTCGACTGAAGAGAAACGACCAACTGCGCTGTGACGTAACAGGAAGCGGGACACTGGGCCGCAAGTTTTCGACGGTGCTCTGCGCTGTAGGGAGCTACTGGAGAGGGATGCAGTATTTACCGGGCCGCGGCGCACGGCGCTGCCGGCTGTTAGTTTATTCACCGGACAGCGCGGTGGCGCCGGCAGAGGCAGAGGCACAGCAGGTGTGTACGTGCCGGCTGCAGCCCCGGGCCGGGTCCCGCGGGACACCAGCTCCGCCGCTGTTCTTTGCCTCCACCTGCGAGTGCAACTGTGTGACAGGGGGACGAAACTTCTATAGAGCTGTCTGCAGCCACTGTAACGTAGCCGTCCAAATGTATTATTTAACTAGAGGCAATACTCGGCATTGCCTGCGCCACAAGAAACAAAGAAACTAGTACTGTCAAGTGTAGGAGAACACCCCGCGGACAGCACAGCGGTCGGCTACACTATATAAGACAACTAGGTCCAGAATGAAACTTTCGCTCTGCAGCGGAGTGTGCGCTCATTTGAAATTTCCTGGCAGTTTAAAATTGTGTGCCGGAACCGGGATTCGAACCTGGGACCTTTGCTAAGCATCATCTCTACCATATCCTTTCTTCCAGGAGTGCTATTTCTGCAAGGTTCGTAGGAGAACTTCTGTGAAGTTTGGAAAGTAGGAGGCGAGGTACTGGCAGAAGTTGTAAGAACGAATCGTGAAGCGTGCCGAGATAGCTCAGTTGGCAGAGCACTTGCCCGCAAAAGGCAAATGTCCCAGGTTCTAACCCCGGTTCCAGCACACATTTTTAAACTACCAGGAAGTTTCATATCTCCGCATACGCCACTGCAGAGTGAAAGTTTCATTCTGGAAACATTCCTTAGGCAGTGGCTGGGCCTTGTCTTCATCATATCCTTTCTTCCATCAGTGCTAGTTCTGCAAGGTTCGCAGGAGAGCTTCTGTGAAGTTTGGGAAGTAGGAGGCGAGGTACTGGCAGAAGCTGTGAGAATGGACCGTGAAGCGTTGGTAGAGCACTTACCCGCAACACACAAAGGTCGCACGTTCTAATCCCGGTTCCAGCACACAATTTTAATGTCAGGAAGTTTCATATCAGTGTTCACTCCGATGCAGAGTGAACGTTTCGTTCCGGAGACATCCCTTAGGCTGTGGCTAAGCCATGTCTCCATCACATCCTTTCTTCCAGCAGTGCTAGTCCTGCAAGGTTCGCAGGGGAAATTCTGTGAATTTTGGGAAGTAGGAGGCGAGGTACTGGCAGAAGTAAAATTGACGGATCGTGAGTCGTGTCGGGATAGCTCAGCCGTAGAGCGCTTGCCCGCGAAAGGCAAAGGTCCCAGGTTCGAGTCCCGGTTCAGACCCACAATTTTGATCTCCCAGGAAGTTTCATATTAGCACTCACTCCGCTGCAGAGTTAACGTTTCGTTCTGGAGACATTCCTTTGGGTGTTCCTAAGCCATGTCTCCACCATATTCTTTCTTCCAGAAGTGCTAGTTCTGCACGGTTCGCAGGAGAACTTCTGTGAACTTTGGAAAGAAGGAGGCGAGATACTGGCCGAAGTAAAGTTGTGAGAACGGATCGTGAATCGTGTCGGGATAGCTCAGCCGGTAGAGCGCTTGCCTGCGAAAGGCAAAGGACACAGGGCCGAGTCCCAGTTCCGGCACGCAAATTTAATCTGCCAGGAAATTTCAAGACAACTGGTGTCTGGCGCAGACGATTTAAGTGGGCCGGTGCACGAGAGCTGGGACACAGCATCTGCGAGGTAGCGATGCCGTGGGGATTTTGCACTACGATCATTTAACGAGCACACTGTCAATATGTAGAACCTGGTTATACATCAAATCTCCGACACTGTTGCGGCCGGAAATATATTGCGCAAGATGTTCAAATGTCTGTAAATCTATCGGACCAAACTGCTTGGTCATCAGTCCGTAACTTACAAACTAATTAAACCTAGGTAAACTAAACTAAGGACAAACACTCACACCCATGCCCAAGGGAGGACTCGAACCTCCATGGCGAGCAACCGCGCGCTCCGCAGCGAGGATTGCGCAAGAGCGAGACCAGTGATGACTGAAGAGAATCGTTTAACGTAACGGAAGTGTAACCCATCTAGAAATTGCTGTGGATTGCAAAGGCGGACCATCAAAAAGTGTCAACATGCGAACTATTCAACGAACTATTCACAGTTGAAGATCTTTTTAACGAAAAATAATCGATGTCGGCTTTCGGAGCCAAACGCTCAATCACATTCCCTTACTGACTGCACGACAAATACATTCATGGCAATTAAAATTGCTACACCACGAAAATGACGTGATACAGACGCGAAATTTAACCGGCAGGTAGAAGTGCTGTGATATGAAAATGATTACCATTTCAGAGTATTCATACAATGTTGGCACCGGTGGCGACACCTACAACGTGCTGACATGAGTAAAGTTTCCAACCGATTTCTCATACACAAACAGCAGTTGACCGGCGTTGCCTGGCGAAACGTTGTTGTGATGCCTCGTGTAAGCAGGAGAAATCCTTACCATCACGTTTCCGACTTTGAAGAAGGTCGGATTGTAGCCTATCGCGGTTGCGGTTTATCGTGTCGCGACATTGCAGCTCGCGTTGGTCGCGATCCAATGACTGTTATCAGAATATGGAATCGGTGGGTTCAGGAGGGCAATACGGCACGCCGCGCTGGGTCCCAACGGCCTGGTATCACTAGCAGACGAGATGACAGGCATCTTATCCTCATGGCTGTAACGGATCGTGCAGCCACGTCTCGATCCCTGAGCCAACAGATGGGGACGTTTGCAAGACAACAACCATCTGCACGAACAGTTCGACGACGTTTGAAGCAGCATGGACTATCAGCTCGGAGACCATGGCTACGGTTACCCTTGACACTGCATCACAGACAGGAGCGCCTGCGATGGTGTACACAACAACGAACCTGGGTGCACGAATGGCAAAACGACATTTTTCGGGTGAATCCAGTTTCTGTTTGCAGCATTATGATGGTCGCATCCGTGTTTGGTGATATTGAGGTGGACACACATTGGAAGCCTGTATTCGTCATCTCCATATTGGCGTATCACCTGGCGTAATGGTATGGGGTGCCATTGGTGTTACAAAAAAGGTACGGTCAAACTTTAAGGAACCATTCCTCACATACAAAGAAAGAAAATATGTTATGTGGACATGTGTCCGGAAACGCTTAATTTCCACGTTAGAGCTCATTTTAGTATTTCTCTTTAAATGTAAATTGAAATAAATCGTGCAGACAATTGTCAAAATACCCAATTGTTTCGTTAGTATGTGCTGTACTTCCTCGATTCACGTCATCAACACAGATTTTGTGTGAACGTTTTGGCAGGAATTGTTGGTGATGTCTTGATTGGGCCTCATATTCTTCCTCCTACGCTCACTGGAGCGCCGGCCGCGGTGGCCGAGGGGACTGAGGCGCTCCAGTCACGGTCTGCACGGCCTCTACGGTCGGGGGTCGAATCCCCCCTCTGGCATGGATGTTTGTGCCGTCCTTAGTCTTAGGTAGTTCATAAGTAGTTTGTAAGTTTAGCTGTACAAACATTTGAACTTTGAACTCACTGGAGCAGGTTATCATGATTTCATACGGGATACTCTACCTGTGCTGCTAGAACAAGTGCCTTTACAAGTACGACACAACACGTGGTTCATGCACGATGAAGCTCCTGCACATTTCAGTCGACGTGTTCGTACGCTTCTGAATAACAGATTCGGTGACCGATGGATTGGTAGAGGCCTCAACGCTCTTCCTGACCTCAACACTTTTGACTTTCATTTATGGGGGCATTTAAAATCTCTCGTCTATGCAACCCCGGTACCAAATGTAGAGACTCTTCGTGCTCGTATTGTGGACGGCTGTGATACAATACGCCATTCTCAAGGGCTGCATCAGCGCATCAGGGATTCCGTGCGATGGAGGGTGGATGCATGTATCCTCGCTAACGGAGGACATTTACTGTAACAAAGTGTTTGAAGTCACGCTGATACGTGCTGTTGCTGTGTGTTTCATTTCATGATTAATGTGATTTGAAGAGAAGTAATAAAATGAGCTCTAACATGGAAATTAGGCGTTTCCGGACACATGTCCACATATTTTCTTTCTTGGTGTGTGAGGATTGTTTCCTGAAAGTTTGGCCGTACCTTTTTGTAACACCCTGTATACTGCATTTGGTGAATTCAGTGACAGTATTAAGCCGGGTTCACACAAGCAACTTAATTTGACACAACAACGCGTGTCTTTCTGCACTTTCACTGTGAGCTATCGTTCACCCAGAACTTCACAAATATTACTTAGTTGTGCAGTTTTCAACATGGCGTTCGCAGTCTCAGCTGATCGCGATTTGCACGGCTCATTTCATTCGCGGCCAAACGATCGTTACACTTTGTTCCACAAGCACACGAAGTGTTTTCTTAATTGACTCGACATGTTAGCCGCAAACAAAGACGCCAACGCAAACACACTGATACGAAGTAAAATGGTTCGAAACACCCCGCTAGGTGACAGTCGAATGTCGATAATTGGTGGTGGGGGAAGAAAGTGGCAGAAAAAAAGTAAAACCAAATTGAACTTTTTTTGCGCGGAAAATGTAGTGCCTCTTAATTGGCGCTACTAAAACCAGGAAGTTCACACTTGACACTGAACTACAAATTCACTATGCAACTAGCTGTTACACGCCATTAGTTGCTTGTCTGAACTCGGATTTACTGACGAAGCAAAGTAATCTCACAATTTAAGCACATAATACTGTAGTTACTGCCAGAATTTCATTACTAGGTTCCTCGTACGTCGATGTCATGGCAATATGACGAAGTTTGGTTTACAACAATTTTAGTGTCTTTCTACCAGCGTAAATTTTTTTGTTCCTTGCTACGTCATACTTAATCATTACATAGAACTGAAATAGCCGTAATGTGACGGCAATATGAGGACCTTACCTACGTACGTTTTTGGCCAGTTAATTTAAACATGTACATGTAAACGTGTTTCCCCCCCCCCCCCCCTGAAACATGAGAGCCAGTAATTCAGAATTTCAATAGTCGTCTGCCATGGGATATCTTCATTTTTGTTGTAGCCAGTCGATTATGTCTTGTTTTCTGGAAGTTACAGCAGCACTTTTTAGAGAAATAAGGCCCTTATTCTAAGCTTAAAAACAAATTTGAATCTAATGCCTTTATTTTGTGAACCGTAATACGTGACCGTAAGTCCACTGAACGTAAAGTAGGTCTATGAGGCGACAACATTTTTCGCTACAAGCACTCCGAATTAAGAGTTGTAGATGTGTTAATTCCAAAGCTTTCTAATACATTTGACAACAGACGGCAAGTTACGATTTCAGACTATAAGAAGTACAAAGAGTAAAGTTCTTAAAAAACGAGTTTTTTTTCGGTAAAGACTGCGGATCTGACCTTATTCTTTGCAATATTTTTGTGCTGAAACGGATACTCTTCAGTAGCACATGCAGTTCTGCCTTTCAAACAACACAGCGAACGCGTGGAGCCCGAGAAACAACTAAGATTGATTGACACCCAGCCTCTACAACTTGGCTCACGAAAACGTTGATTACAATGTAGTTTTCAAAGGAGTATAATAACAAACTATGAGTAATGCCGAGCCACGGGTACTACACAAATTCCGCGGCGACGTAGTGTACATCACAGGCATTTTTGACATCACCGTACCGGCCGCGGTGGCCGAGGTGACTGAGGCGCTCCAGTCACGGTCAGCACGACCACTACGGTCGGGGGTTCGAATCCCCCTCGGGCATGGATATTTGTGCCGGGCGCCGTGGCTCAGCGCGCCCGGTCAGAGGGCTGGACGTCCTCTGTAACAAAAAAGCTGAGCCAAATGATCAACCAACGCCCAAGTACGAAAAATAAAAACGACCGCATATCATAGATCTACCTGAGGGAAAAAAAAAAAAAAGAGGGGCTAAGGCGCTCCAGTCACGGTTTGCACGGCCGCAACGGTCGGGGGTTCGAATCCCCCCTCGGGCATGGATATTTGTGCCGTCCTAGTTCGTAAGTAGTTCATAAGTAGTTTGTAAGTTTAGGGACTGATGACCCCGTAGTTAAGTCCCATAGTTTACACAAACATTTGAACTTTTTTTTTTTTTTTTTTTTTTTTTTTTTTTTTTTTTTTTTTTTTTTTTTTGACATCACCGCGGGCCTAGCGGACTCTTCGGAAATCAGCTGTCCCACGCGCTTCTGTACATATTCGGCTCGGACGTGACCTGTTGAGTTACAAAAAAAAAAAAAAAAAAAAAAAAAAAAAAAAAAAAAAATTTAGAAAAAAACTTCTTAAAATATAGATTGTCAAGTATAGACATAATTTACTAAACTGACACGTTCCACATCATTACGAAATGTCGTATACATGATCTAAGGAACAAGTATTAATCTAATCTAATCTAAACAAGCCGCTCATGCTCTTGGCTGTTCCACACTTATGCACGGTACTCACAAACGGTAATAAATGACGAAATGTGCTTCTGTAATTCAACTTTCAATTTGCGTACACCATACAATACAGGAAATACTGGACCATCTTTCTGCAGTGTTGCTCAGGTTTTCCACATACAGATATAACTGCATTAATCTGGTTCCTTGCGACTTCGAATCGGTGTTCCATCATTTAGATAGTTCGCATGCAAAGATCGACATGAGAATGGACACATCTCCAGCAAATACAGCACAGTGCTTTAACTTCATTGTTCCTTCACTAAAGCCAACTATTTTTTACATAGTTCAGGCTCGCAAGTTTTACAAAATTAACGTTGCTGATAATCGGAACGTGAATCCCGATAATACCTTCAAAACCTATCTTTACTTGTTCTTCTAATTAACCATTGTTGAATTTCTAATGACTTATGACGGACAAATTTACGATCGAACGTAAATTTCAGGGAACCTTTTCTCGTCGATTGCGAAATCACTGAAACGTATTCATTTCTAAACAAGTACAATAAACACACGTAAACGTTGGCGCTATCGCGGAGACTTACCACGCGGACAACGTATGGCGTAGCACTGACATCCAAACCTTCAGATGTCATAAACTCAGATTGGTACCTAAAGTTGTATATCCATAGAGTATCAATCGAAACTTCTATATAATTCGTGCTATGTGCTGCCTCCCAGAAGCACATGTGTGACTTTTAACAATAAGTAACACCTAACCGACGGAGTAGAGGAGAAGCATAACTGTGAGAGCTTATCACGTTGTGCTACCGTGGGCTAGTTGGTAGAGCCCCGCCTAGAGCCTTTTTCATTTTTATCTGCAGTACGTTGAAAATTGTAAAAATAGAATGTCTATAACGCTCCACAAGTTCATTTCGCAAAACAGCAGTGTCAGCTGCAGCAGTATCAGTAGCGTGCCGACTGCACAGCAACGTCAGCCCCACTTGATGGTGTGCTGTGGGCAAACACACGGCACTCTAGCCACAACACGCACATCCGCGGTGCTGCCTATCTAGCAGTCATTTATTATTACTTCAATACTTCCGCACGTATGGTGCAAATGTTTCTTTTTTCTACGAATTTACTCTACACGTTTCTTACTTTCAAATGAAACGAAGCAGAAGCAAACTGCCGATAACATAGTGCTATAAAATCTGTACAGTTCTTTTACATTTCAGGAACATGTTGTTACACGTAACACTCGGTGTACGTTTGTCGATGACGTAAAACAATTTGGAACGTCATACAGAAAAAAAAAAAAAAAATGCGCCATCAGGGTTTTAACAGAGGATCCTCGTAACGACAAACATTCGCTCTATCCACTACCCAACGGGAGTTCAGCTCGGCAAACGCCTACAGATAACGCTTTTCCTGTGTTGCATAGTACAGGTGTTACATATTATTTCCCGTTTACGCACGTTCTCCTGGACGGCAGCACATAGCACGAATTAAACAGAAGTTTCGGCTGATACTCTATCGATATGCAGCGTTTGGTAACGATCTGAGTGTCTGAAATTTGAAGGTTTGGGTGTGAATACGGCACCACCTAATGTTCTAATGTTTGTAAAGCTTATGGGACTTAACTGCGGGGTCATCAGTCCATAAACTTACAAACTACATCCACATATACTTCGCAATTCGCGAAATTTCCCGAAGTCTGCTGCTTCTGTAAGATGGACAAACGATTTGCATCACATGAAAATTTGTGCCGGACCGGGACTCGAACCCGGGGCTCCCGCTTTTCACGAGCGGTCGCCTTGACCAGTCGGCCAGCCGTGCACGCTTCTCGGACAGACCCAAACTTTCATGTGTTGCACCTGCCTCTTTCCCTCACATGTTCGCACACTTTATAGTGTGAGTACCGCAAGAGGGAGAGACGCAATTGTCAGGCGTTAATGTTTTAGGTGCAACACATGGTCTGTTCGAGAAGCGTGCACGGGTGGCCGAGTGGTTAAGGCGACCGCTCGCGAAAAGCGCGAGACCCTGGTTCGTTTGCAATTACAATTATATTACAAATGGCATTTTTTGGTATTACTACCGTATTTTTTGTCCGAAAAATTTTGAAAAAGGGAGGTTCTGGTCTCTGGCGGCCTCCAATCATTTGGTGCTGATCGGTTGAACTGTTCGTCTTAAAAACAGGGAACACGTTACGGACAGACAGACATAAATCCCAAAATCGCCGTTATTTTCTCCTCTACATATTCGGTTATTCAATTTTCGTGTCAGATGTATAGTTAAACCGTTATTTTCATTTAAATTTCGAGCTGTCAAAAGACGATCGCAAAGGCCCACTTTTAGTGTTACTACCGTAACCTAAAGTGGGACAATATTTCCTTATCTTTTTGCGGAGCACATGGAAATGTTTAAGCGCAGTTTGAGAAACTACGAGGTGCATTCAAGTTCTAAGGCCTCCGATTTTTTTCTCCGGACTGGAAAGAGATAGAAACTTGCGCATTGTTTTAAAATGAGGCCGCGTTCATTGTCAATACGTCCCAGAGATGGCAGCACCGTACGGCAGATGGAATTTTACCGCCAGCGGCGAGAATGAGTACTGTTTTAGATACTTAAAATGGCGACGTTTTCCTTACTTGAACTGCGTGCCATCATTCGTTTTCCTGAATATCCGTGGTGTGACACCAATTGAAATTCATCGACAGTTGAAGGAGACATGTGGTGATGGAGTTATGGATGTGTCGAAAGTGCGTTCGTGTGTGCGACAATTTAAAGAAAGCAGAACATCGTGTGACAACAAACCGAAACAACCTCGGGCTCGCACAAGCCGGTGTGACGACATGATCGAGAAAGTGAAGAGAGTTGTTTTGGGAGATCGCCAAATGACTGTTGAACAGATAGCCTCCAGAGTTGGCAATTTTGTGGGTTCTGTGCACACAATCCTGCATGACGACCTGAAAATGAAAAAGTGTCATCCAGGTTGGTGGCACGAATGCTGACGGACGACCACAAGGCTGCCTGTGTGGCATGTTGCCAAGCTATGTTGACGCGCAACGACAGCACGAATAGGACTTTCTTTTCGTCGGTTGGTAGAATGGATGAGACGTGGATGCTATTTTTCAATCCAGAAACAAAGCGCCAGAAAGCTCAATGGAAGCACACAGATTCACCGACACCAAAAAAAATATCGGGTAACCGCCAGTGCTGAAAAAATGATGGTGTCCATGTTCTGGAATAGCGAGGGCGTAATCCTTACCCACTGCGTTACAAAGGGCACTACGGTAACAGGTGCATCCTACGAAAATGTATTGAAGAACAAATTCCTTCCTGCACTGCAAACAGTTTCTTCGTGATAACAACTTTGAAGTGATTCCTCATGCTCCCTACTCACCTGACCTGGCTCCTATTGGCTTTTGGGTTTTTCCATCAATGAAAGACACTCTCCGTGGCCGCACATTCACAAGCCGTGCTGCTATTGCCTCAGCGATCTTCCAGTGATCAAAACAGACTCCTAAAGAAGCCTTCACCACTGCCGTAGAATCATGGCGTCAGCGTTGTGAAAAATGTGTACGTCTGCAGGGCGATTACATCGAGAAGTAACGCTAGTTTCATCGATTTCGTGTGAGCAGTTAATTAGAAAAAAAAAAAAAAAATCGGCGGCCTTAGAACTTGAATGCACCTCGTATTATGTAGACGACCTTGGCTAAGGCTCGTATCTGCCGCTGACCGCTTGGCCTACGCCAGTGACGTGGGCACCGCGGCCTGTCTTTTGCCTCGCTTCACCGTCGCCGTGTGCTCGCGGATTTGGCGAGCTGCGCCACGCGCCCGGACAGAGGCGCGTCCGACGGCGGGCTGCGACTGCGGCGGGTCGGACATCAAAGTGGCCAAACAGCGGCCGCGGCCTCTGCTGCGGCAAATACGGCCGCGGGTCAACACGGGGGTTAATAGCTGCCGCGCTGCCGCTCTGATTACGGCCCCACCGACCGCAATCAGCCCATTGCCGCGCCGCGCCGAGTCCAGGGTGGGGGCAGCGACCGCGTTCCGACCCCCTACTTCTTACCGAGCGGGCAGTAAGGTCCGCCATACAGTAGGCTCGAGCGATGGATAATGTAGCTGCCGCTGAGAATTCTGTAGCCGAAATGTGTACTGTGATCAGCAAACAGGTGTGAACATGGGTGTCAATATTGTTAACCTTTACATCTACATGCTATACTCTGCAAATCAGTGCCTGGCAGATGGTTCATCGAACCACAGTTGTACTATTCATCTACAATTCCATTCTCAAATAGCGCGCGGGAAGAAAGAACACCTGAACCTCTCCGTTCGAGCTCTGATTTCTCGTATTTTATCCTATGATCATTTCTATGTAAGTGGGAGTCAACAATATATTTTCGCATTCGGAAGAGAATGTTGGCGATTGGAGTTTCGTAAGTAGCCCACGCCGCAGCGATGAGCGCCGTTGTTGTAATGATTCCCATCCCAGATCCTTTATCATTCCCGTAATGCTGTCTCCCCTGTATCGTGACAACACGAAACGAGCTGCTCTTCTTTGGACTCTTTCGATGTCCTCCGTCAAACCCACGTGATAAGGATCCCACACTGGGCAGCAATACTCCAAAAAATGGACGGACAAGCGTAGTGTATGCAGCATCTTTAGTAGTTCTGTTGCATCTTTTAAGGATTCTGCCAATAAAACGCAGTCTCTGTTTCGCCTTTTTCCACGACATTATCTACGTGTTCTTTCCAGTTTGAGTCTGAAGTAATAGTAATTCCTAGGTATTTTATGGAGTTTACGGCCTTCACTTTTGATTGATTTATCATGTAAACAAATTTCTTACGGATTTCTTTTCTAACTCATGTGGATGACTTCACTCTTCACATTATTTAGAGTCAATTGCCAATTTTTACTTCATTGTGATATTCACATCGTTCTGCAGTTGGTTTTGATCTTTAGATGATTTTGATAGACGGTAAATGACGGCGTCATCTGAAAATCTAAAAGAGCTACTTAGATTTTCCCTAAATTGTTCATGTAAATAAGGAACAGCAGAGAACCAATAACACTACACTGTGTAACTCCCGATATCACCTCTGCTTTAGTCGATGCCTTACCATCGATTACTACGAAGTGTCTCCTCTCTGACAGGAAATTTCCTATCTAATCGCAAATTTGTGGCGATATACCATAACCATGCAATTTGATTAAAAGCCGTTTGTGAGGTGCGGTGTCAAAAGCCTTCTGGAAATCAAGGAAATCACGGAATCGATTTACAAACCCTTGTCGATAGCACCCATCACTTCGCGTGAATAAACAGCTAGTTGTCTTTCGCATGAAAAATATTTTCTAAGTCCGTGTTGACCTTGGGTCAACAGATCATTTTGTTTGAGATAATTCAAAATATTTGAAAACATGATAAGAGATTAATGAATAAAACTTGATTGAAGAAAATATTGAAGACATGACTTAAGTGACTGGTTTCAAAAGCATGGTCTAATGAGAATTCTGTGACACATGCGAGGAGATGGGCAGCATAATTACCGTATTTGAAGTTGACAGTGGTGGTTATACAGTTTATGTCCAAGTAAACAGACAGAACTCCATCTACAGGGCCAATTAGGAGGAAAGATATATGCTTCGAGGGGTCATGCTACTGGTGGTTTTGAAAAAAAGCTAATAAATGCTGTTTTTGAAATTATAGATTTTTTCCTAATATTCTGCAAAAAAATATTTCTTGGGTTATTAAGTGGCTTTCGGCTTCTGTTACCTGATTGTGGCCTGTTGTTGTTGTGGTCTTCAGTCCGGAAACTGCTTTGCTGCAGCTCTCCACCCTACTCTATCCTGAGCAAGACTCTTCATCTCCTCCTATATCTGTTTGAATCTGCTTACTGTATTCATCTTTTGGACCTCCTCTGCAATTTTTACCCCACACACTTCCCTCCAACGCAAAATTCACGATTCCTTCATGTATAACAATAAGTCGAACCAATCGATCCCTTCTTTTAGTCAAAGTATGCCAGAATGCCAGAAATTCCTTTTCTCCCAATTCTGATCAGTACCTCCTCATTAGCTATGCGATCCACCACCTAATCTTTTGCATTCTTCTGTAACACCACATTTCAAAAGCCTCTATCCTCTTTCGGTCCGCACGGTTTATCCTCCATTTTTCATCCCATACAAGGAAATACTCCACACAAATGCCTTCAGAAAGGACTTTCTTGTGCTTTAATTAGTATTCGATTTTAACAAAATTCTCTATTTCCAATCTGACTTTTTTCTCGTTTCCATTCTGCACTTTATATCATCTGTAATGCGTTCAACATCATCACTGAAAGTACCTGGCAGATTAAAATTGTGTGCCGGAACCGGGACTCGAACCAGGGACCTTTGCCTTTCGCGGGCAAGCGCTCTAACGACTGAGCTATCTCAACACAACTCACGATGCCGCCTCACAACTTTACTTCCGACAGTACCTCGCCTCCTACATTCCAATCTTCACAGAAACTCTCTAGAGAATCTTGCAAGACTTGCACTCCTGGAAGAAAAGATATGGTTAAGACATGGCTTAGCCACAGCCTAAGAGATGTTTCCAGAGGTGTGCGCTGATATGAAACTTCCTGGCTAGTCTTTCAAGGTTCGCAGGACAGCTTCTGTGAAGTTTAGAAAGTAGTGTATGTACACAAATGTTCAGAAAAACATATAGAATATCTTGAAAGGCTACAGATAGGAAGTTTATAATCACATTATGTGTCATCATAATTAAAACTTCCGGGCCGTCTTGCGTCACCAGCTGTAAAAGCTGTTGGTTGAAGAACTGGCGAGAAAGAGGAAAAAGTCTCAGAACAGTTTATGTAGAGAGCTCAGACAAAAACTGTAGAGCCTGTAACTATTTTGATCACAAAATATACCGTTTCACGAAAAAAATAAAACATTTACGAACCTTTACCTTGTGTATCCCAATCGTTTATGCAAATTTTTAGCTTGCTGTGAATTATGCAAGGGTGAATGTTTGTTTTGAACGAAATATTATTTCTGTATAACAATTGATTTGCTACGTCCCCCACACTTTTTTTCAGTAGTGTATATACCTGTAATCCAGCAGGCGTGCCGTTCTTGAACATAATGCCTAATTGCGCTGTGACAAGTGAAATATACAATTTGGCAATACAAAAACATAGATATTACTTTTTACAAAGGCTTTTTAAAACATGTCCTATGTAACAAAAATGAATAAATGCCACATATTGTGTCATACTATAAATCATGAGTGGGTCAGAATGGTTGATCTAGAGAATAAATCGTAAGGTGGCAGAACTGGACATTATAAACAAATTAACAGCAATTGATAAACAATATACATACAGAATCACATACATGTATATCAATTTCTGTTAATTTGTTTATAATGTCCAGTTCTGCCACCTTACGATTTATTCTCTAGATCAACCATTCTGACCCACTCATGATTTATAGTATGACAGAATATGTGGTATTTATTCATTTTTGTTACCCCATAGCAGATGTTTTAGAACGTATTTGTAAAAAGCCTTTGTAAAAAGCATTTTTAAAACGCATCATCTATGTTTTTGTATTGCTAAATTGTAATTTTACCTAGCGTAATTTCACTTGTCACGGCGCCACTAGGCATTATGTTCAAGAACGGCACGCCATCTGGTTTCCAAAATCTGTAAACCTGTATTTTACCTTTACCGTGTACTCAGTCTGCTCCTTAATGTTACGACAAGAACATGTAACCATTTGTACTGACGTACTTGTAATCTATGTATGCAGGCTACGTGTGCTGAATTTCTTTATAACAACTTTTGTAGAGTGTTTTTGCAAAATTTCTGTTCTTATATTGTACAATTATTATTTCCCTTTCACAGATTCTGATGATGTCCCAGGCCGAAACGCTTCAAATGAAGTCATATTTTAACTACTTCATGACTTTAATCAATATAGGTTGTACCACCCGTTACTTTCGCTTCCCCGACCTCTCTACCTAACCCTCCAAGGCCATCCCAACCGTCGCACCCCCACCCTAAAGTACCTTGGTCTCACCTTTGATCGACATCTTTCCTGGACCCCCACCTAAAAACCATCCGTGAAAAAGCCATGCCCCCTCTCAACTTCCTCAAACTCCTCACTGGTCGGACGTGGGGATTAAGCCCATCCACCATCCACCACACCTATAAATCCATCATGCGCCCCATCCTATGCTCCTTCCACCCCGCCTGGGTATCCGCTCCTCCCACCTTTTATCAGACCCTTCAAATCCTGGAACGCCACGCCCTCCGCCTCGCCTACCGTATCCGACTTCCTTCCCCCACGCAGGTACTATATGAACTCATCCCCTTTCCTCACCTCCTTCAACACCTTGAACACCTCCAAATCCTGTATGTCACTCGCAAAATAGATTCCTGCAACCCACTCGTCTACCCCGTCCTATCCAATTCTGGGCCTCTGCCACACCTACACCAATGCATCCCTCCCTCTCTCCACATGCACAATGTCCTCTCCCAAGGCAACTTCCACACCCTTCTCCTACCGGATGACGCCCTTCGTCCCGAAATTTACCCCTCCTATCAACTCTGATCCTATCCCCGTAGCATCAGCGCCCCCTCTTCCCGTCCCCTCCTCCTCCCTCTCCCTGCTTGGCCTTCCCCCCTTCCCCACCCTGGAGTCTCGATCGCACCCGTCTTTCCTCTCCCCCCCCTCTCTCTCTCTTCAACCTTCCCCTGCACTTCCTAACCTTCCCCTCCCATCACCCTACGGGGGCTGCAGTGACGAATTTTAGATCCAGTGTCGTCTAGTGTCCAGTGCATCCATGTCTCCGTGTAAGTTTTACAGTGCGCCGAACAACAACATCTCCTCTTCACCAGTGTCGTCGTGTTACTTCTCCGTGTGTCCAGTGACGTTTCTCAACGTGAGTTTATCGCCGCCGTGGCACACTTTTTTACTATGTGTCTGTCTCTCTCACCTGTTCATGTGTTTTAAGCCTGCACTATTGTCTCCAGTGTCCAATTTTTAATGCTTCAATGTTTTTGTTCGTGCCATGTTTTTTTCATTCCTTCTTTTTACTCTCGTGACATAGTTTTATTTTAATCTGAACTTGTAATTTACATGTACGCTCGGCTGAAGAGCAGCGCCTGATGCTGCTGCCAACCTATAAATAAAGGAAAAAAATCAATACAGCGACCTATGCAGCCTATTGCAGACTTTATTTACTATTAATCATGGTCGCCTGCCTCCTCCGTGACTTTGTCACAACTATGTGTATATACCTGTGTTGGAGGTAGTTAGGAAGGATCTCTGGCCAAAGTGGCTGACCGCGTGGCATATGTAGGCGGCTAATAACACGTGCACGCGAGAGGCCGGACACGAAGGCTAAGCGAGCGCAACCTGCCGTGTGCGCCGTCGAGGACCCTTTGTGAGGCCGGCGGCTGCTGGCGCGCGGGCTGAGTGGCGCCACTCGCCAGCTAAAGGAAGGCGACATCGCGCTGGCGCCAGCGCCGCCATATTGACGGGCACTCCGGCGCGCAAACACGCCTTTGCCGCGAGTGAGCACTGTGCGGCCTGTGTGGGGCCGACCCTCTCTGAGGACCAGCTACCGACACGTGGGAGGCACTGCCGCCGCCTGTTCTGGTGCCAGCTATACGACATTCCTTACACACGTCTTACTTTGTGTTTCTTTTTTAATATTACTGTTTACTTATTTATTTATTATTTATTCATTTTATTAATATTTATTTACATTATCTTGCAGTAGAACTCGATTCGATTCTATAAGATTTCAATACGCGATTTGGAGCGAAGAAACTGGCGCCAATACAAGTAAATGGAGCCAGCATCTCTCAGAAGGTGTAGGATGGGCCTGCCATAGGATCTGTGGGAAAAAAGGGGGGAGAGGTAGATGAAAAAATAAAAAAAAAGGTTAGGGTGTGTTTAAACTAGGGTAACTAGCTGGGAGAAGGTGAAGTGGGAATGGACGCGGGAGAAGGTGGCATCGGTCTCAAACCGGTGATGCAACCTTCAATGTTAGTAAGTGCGGTGGTTCCAATGAGACTGATTTTAAGAGGAGATGGAATATTATTTTAATTCTATTTCTCTATTTGTATTGGAAAATTAAGTTCTACAGGGTGTCCAGAAAAGGGCTCTCTGATTTCAAAATTAAATATCTCGAAAACAAAGATCAATAGAGGAATGCAGTAAACGGTATGTTTGTTGAGAAAGCTGTAAGAAGTTTATACAGTAGTTTTAAATAACAGTTACAAAAGCTGGTAACAGATGGCGCTGTACGCTGTACAGCTCATATCAGCATACATAAGTGAAATAATCGTATGAAAACACTCTTTGCAAATAATCACATCACAATGTTTTCAAAATGTTCACCATTGGCACTAAAAAGGTGGCGCAAACGAAGAAAGAAATTCGCAATCACATTTCGTAGAGTCTCAACCGAAATGGATTCACATGCCACAGAGATCGCCGATTCAAACTCGTCCAGCGTGGCGGGATGCTTCGGGTAGACCTTGTCTTTCACTGTACCCCACAAAAAAGTCACAGGGAGTCAAATCCGGCGAATATGGAGATCAATCTATGCCTGAACCAGTAAATTTGGGATATTCCAAAGCAATGACTCGATTCCCGATGTAGTCCTCAAGAAAGCGAAACACTTGCATCTTGCATAAACCATTCAGTACCTGGTCGGTTCTCTAACGCTTGCTGTGTGGTGACAAATTGTTCCAAAATTGCAACGTAACGTGCACTAGTGACCGTTTCTCGAATGAAAAAAGGGCCAATAATGCCTCTGCTGCATACTGCAGCCCACACAGTAACTTTAGGAGAATACAGGGGTTGCGCTTCACACCAATATGGCTTTTCGGAACCCCAAAATCACCAGTTCTGCGTATTCGCGTATCCATTCAGGTGGAAGTGTGTTTCATATGTAAACCTGATGCAGCCAACATCAAATCCTTCACTATCAATCATTGTGAATATCTGATTAGCAAAGGCAACTGTTTGTTGCACAGCTCGTACGGGTATGGCCTGGTGAGTATGAATTTTGAATGGAAACGTGTGTAGGCTCTTTCTCAGTATTTTCTGCGTGCTGGAACGCTTCAAACCAGTCTCAGATGCAATTCTACGGACGGATGACATTGGATTTCGCTGAATAATTCCAGAAACTGTGGCGATATTTTCAGGCGTAACTGCGGTTTGCTTGCGGCCAACATGCCCCACTAGATCATCAGTTACGCTGCCTGTTCGTTGAAATTTTGCAAAGAGCGTACGAATGGTTTTCGCATCGGGACCTTTTGGAACATTAAAACGTGCTTGAAAATTTCGCCTCTCTTCTAACCTGTGGTACTCTAGCACCAGCTACTTAATTTTGAAGTCAGGGAGTCCTTTTCTGGACACCCTGTATATATAGTGATAGCGAAATTCGAAGAAACGCCATTACAACATTACGCTTTCCGATCATACAATTCTTCTGTAACAGCACTGCTTTCACTTGGGACTGTTGACAGTACCACTACTATTGACTCTTCTTCAGCTAGGGTCACTACTGTCGTTCCAACAGCTAGTTGTAAACTGTTAGGTATACATTAGTCTATTAATTAATACGTAAGAACGAATTAAACAACCTGAGGGTCTTATAAGTATGGTATTCATTGTGGTGAATCATCTTACGTAGAACAATACACCCAATAAAAGGATTTTCTGAAATATGGCAAACATGAAAAGTCGAAGAGCAATTACTCTCAACATTTCGATAAATATCTTGATACACAATTGTGTAATTTCGACCCCACCTGGGTATCCGTCCCACCCGCCTACTACATGTCCCTCCTTATCCTAGAACGCCATGCCATCTGCCTCGCTTAATGTATCCACCTCCTATCACCCACACGTATCCTCTATGATCTCATTACCTCCCCTCACCTCCTCCTGTTCCTCGAGCATATCCGCATGCTTTATACAACTTGCAAAAAGAGTCCCATTATCACTGATCCTGTGCCTCTGCCATTCATATATCATTGCATCCATCCCTCACTTCACCTTCACACACTCCAACTCTTCTCCCAGGGCAACTTCTGTCGCCTCCCCCAGCCAGATGATGCCCTTCGTTCTGAAATCCACCCCTCCTACCAGCTCTAACCCCCTACCCTCCTTATCGTTCCCCATGTTTGGTTCCTCCTTCCCCACCCGTTCTCCCTAAATTTATGTGCATTCAAGCTATCTGCAACCCCATTCCTGACCCTTCCCCTCTTTCCGCGGCTTCCTTTCCACTTCTCCCTTTTTGATCAAAGATGGCTACAATACTTGTGTTCCCAAGGAATGAAGAAAGACTGATGGCGGTAAAAGTTAACCGAAAAGGCTGGAACCGCAAAGGCGACTTACTCTTTGATGTATTTTCCCTCTCCCCCATGCAAGAAAGGCCTTGATAAAAGTTAGTAAATAAATTACATCGGGGTATGGGATGCATACCGAGTTCGTAATCTGAAGATAGTGAGTTCGAATCAAGTAAGCGGCAAGAACTTTTTATCGAAGTTTTCAAGGTTTTCATTAGTTCACTATTTTGATTTTTGACACGTCATGCCACACAATATGTTTCATCTTGGCTACGGAACCCTATGTACGACTGGCACCTTGCTGTTGGATGTATTTGTTGGCTATTCACAATTCTATAATTGGTTGTGGTATGTTACATGAAAACAGGATTGGGAGGGGGGGCATTGACTTGTGGATATTCAATGACCTATTTTGAGTCCGTTTATGCTGTTTCAGTGGAGAAAGTATTGATATTGTTTCGATTTTCTGTGGTACAGTCCATCTAAATAAGGCCAGTACATTTTTAGCAATACCCAGAGTACGAAAATGTTATAAAACTGACAGCAACACAGGTAAAATTCTTTATATGGGGGCGGATAGGGATGAGAGTTCACTAACTTCAGTAATGAATATCCGACAGAAAAATCTGAAATATTATTTCTTTGAGATACTTAACAAGAAACATCAACTGCTAATTGCCTATGTTACCACATCGTAAAATATGGCTATTAACGTTCAGCTGAGATAGGCAATGCTTCACGAGACTTTCATTTGGTCACAATTTTATTAGTCCTACATAAACAAAGACTAATGGCTTTGGCTTTAAGTACATACTGAGTTTTAATCTAGGAGGTCTGGTTTGTGTCATACGTCGAGCTACTGCCCCATTTCAATCGTTAACTGCCTGCATGCTGCATGGGTCACTATCGAAATCCGCTATGTGGTAAAAACATGGCGGATACCAGCCAATAGTTTTTCGTTATTGTTATTTTCGTGCTAACCATACAAACTTAAAGCCAGCAGGCTGGCACCAGCTTCGGCACTGCTCTTAAGCCGAGAGAATTTATAAAACAATGGACATGACGAGATTAAAATAACAATGACATGGCGTTAACACATGGAGTATTAAAATCCTTCACATTTAGAAGTAACTGACGAACATACGCACTAGACACAATAAAAACACGTAGTCAGTTAAAATCCTTGTGCCACAGTGGCGATAAAAACACAGTGAGAAATCGGACAATGAACACACGAAGAAACACTTGGAGTCTCTGGATAATATACCGGGTGAACAAAAAGTAAGTATAAATTTGAAAACTTAATAAATCACGGAATAATGTAGATAGAGACGTAAAAATTGACACACATGCTTGGAATGACATGGGGTTTTATTAGAACCAAAAAGAAAAACAAAACAAAAGTTCAAAAAAGTACGAGAGATAGCGTTTCATCTGATTAGAAAAGCAATAATTAGCATAACAAATTAAGACAAAGCAAAGATGACGTTCTTTACAGGAAATGCTCAATATGTTCACCATAATTCCTCAACAATAGCTGCAGTCGATGAATAATGTTGTGAACAGCACTGTAAAGCATGTCCGGAGATATGGTGAGGCATTGGCGTCGGATGTTGTCTTTCAGCATCCCTAGAGATGTCGGTCGATCACGATAAACGTGCGACGTCAGGTAACCCCAAAGCTAATAATCTCACGGACTGAGGTTTTGGGACCTGGGAGGCCAAGCATGACGAAAGTGGCAGCTGAGCACACGATCATCACTAAACGACGCGCGCAAGAGATCTTTTATTGAACTTTTTTTGGGGTTCTAATAAAATTCCATGTCATTCAAAGCATTTGTGTTAAATTTTACCTCTATATCTACATTATTCCGTGATTTATTAAAGCCGGATGCAGTGTCTGAGCGGTCTGCGGCGCGCCAGTCACAGTCTGAACGGCCGCTACGATCGGGGGTTCGAATCCCCCCTCGGGCATGGATATTCGAGTCGTCTTTAGTATAAGGTAGTTCATAAGTAGTTTGTAAGTTTAGGGACTGATGACCCCTTAGTTAAGTTCCTTAAGCTTAACAAACATTTGGACATTTGATTTATTACGTTTTCAAATTTATACTGACTTTTTGATGACCCGGTATGCGGTGGCGACCACTTGTTCATGGGCGGTGGACGCACTGATTAAAACACAAGACACTGGCACTGGACGTAGCACTGTTTAAAACGATGGCACTGAGGATCCGCAGGAGAAGGGAGGGAGGAGTGTGGGAAGCAAAGAAGGGAGCTTAGGGACTCCAGGATAGGGAGTGGGGATAGCCAATCAGTGGAAGGGAAAAGGTGAGAACGGGGAGAGGGGGCGTTGCATCTACGGCGATACGATCAGGGTTGGTGGGTTTTGAATGGGGGGGGGGGGCAGCCAGTAGGGGGAGGTGGCGTTAGTTACCCTGGGAAAGGATGTGGAGTGTGCGCAGGTGGAGGGAGGGAGGGAAGCGAGGCAAAAGCTCAGGATTGGAGTAGACCAGAGGGTTACGGGAATCTATTTTACAGTTGATGTAAAGGATCTGGATGTGTTCAAGATACTCCAGGTGATGAGGGAACAGAAGAAGGTTGCGGGGGGGGGGGGAGGGGAGCCGGATACGATAGGCGACGCAGAGGGTGTGGAGCCCGAGTATTTGGAGGGTCTTATAATAGGTAGGGGGAGTGTAAACCTGGTTGGGATGGAAGCATGAGGGATCGATAGATGTAGAGGATCATGGAGGGCCAGTAAGGAGGTTGAGGAGATTGAGAACGCTTTCTGACGAACAGTGAGGAGATGGAGGTTAAGGAGAGGGATTGATCGAGGGTGAGGTTAAGGTATTTTAGGGTGGGTGTGTACGGATAGGGTACGGTGGGTACGGTGGACGTCGTGGAGGCGGAAGGAAGGATCTATAATGACTGCCCACGATTTATCGGGGTTGACGGAAAGGAGCCACCGCTTGCACCATGCAGCGAAATCGGTGAGGTAGAACTGGAGCAAATACTGGGAATGGGCGAGGGAGGGGGCTGGGGCCAGGAAGGCATATTGTAGGTGGACAGGAGGCTGGGGTAGGGGCATATCGGCAGAGTAGATGAGGTAAAAGAGGGGAAGAGGACGGAAGCTTGGGGAACTCTGGCGGAGGGGTAGAAAAACCGGGTTACAGTGACGTAGGAGGGGCGGTGGGTGAGGAAGGAAGCAATGGGGCGGACATAATTAACAGAAAGGGCAGTAGAACTGGAGCTTGAAAAGGAGGCTAGAATGCACCGACCGATGTGCGACTCTCTCCCTATATAGGCTCTCTAAGCCTGACGAGTCCCGCAGCCGGTGGTGGGGCCTGGGGCCGCGTGTCGGACCCGCGGCCAAATTGTCCATCGACCGGCGCAGCGAAATATCAATATTGCGCGCCGCAGTGTTTGCGGAACGGCGGGAGCGCAAACAGCGCGGCGGCGCGGCGCGCGATGGAGGTGGCGATGCGCCTGTGTTTGCGCGTCACTCGCGGGCCCGCCTGTGTCGCGGCTGCCGGCCTCAAACAGCCCGCGGCGCTTAATCCGCGGAAGGCCGGCGTTGTTTGGAAGCTGCCGAGCTGGGCGACACTGCGTTTCGTATCATTACGTAATCCCGCCGGATTACGGTAATCAGTGTAGTTAGCCGTACACAAACGCAGGGCTCGATTGCGATGGGCAGTCACTCGAAACGGTGAAAGTTCCTGTTCCAAGGTAGATGGGTCTATTACTGTGCCAAATATTCGCTGAATTAGGCTATAGCGGTTTATCACGATCGTGACGATCTCCAGGTTATTTATTTTGACTTGGTCCTGATTTATCTACAAACAACATCTAAAATTAAATGGCTTATCAATATATCTACATCTACATGGGTTACTCTGCAAATTACATTTAAGTGCGTGGCAGAGGGTTCATCGAACCACATGTATACTATTTATCTCCCATTCCATTCTCGAATAGCGCGCGGGAAGAAAGAACACCTGAATCTCTCCGTTCGAGCTCTGATTTCTCGTATTTTATTCTGATGATCATTTCTACCTATGTAAGTGGGAGTCAACAATATATTTTCGCATTCGGAGGAGAATGTTGGCGATTGGAGTTTCGTAAGTAGCCCATGCCGCAGCGATAAGCGCCGTTGTTGTAATGACTCCCATCCCAGAGCCTGTATCATTTCTGTAACGCTGTCTTCCATGTATCGTGACAGTACAAAGCGAGCTGCCCACTCGATACTCCAAAAAAGGACGGACTAGCGTAGTGTATACAGTTGCTTTAGTAGTTCTGTTGCATCTTTTAAGGGTTCTACCAATGAAACGCAGTCTCTGCTTCGCCTTTCCCACGACATTATCAACGTGTTCTTTCCTGTTTAAGTCTGAAGTAACAGTAATTCCTAGGTATTTACTGGAGTTTATGGCCTTCACTTTTGCTTGATTTATCTTGTAAACAAAGTTTAAAGGATTTCTTTTCGTACTCATGTGGACGACTTCACACTTCTCATTATTTACAATAAATTGCCCATTTTTACACCATACTGATATCTTATTCAGATCGTTCTGTAGTTGGTTATGATCTTCAGATGATTTTACTAGACGGTAAATGACGGCGTCATATGCAAACAACCTAAGAGAGCTACTTAGATTTTCTCCCAAATCGTTTATTAAAATAAGGAAGGAACGCCCGATATCACCTCTGTTTTAGTCGATGCCTTACCATCGATTACTACAAACTGTGTCCTATCTGACAGGAAATCCCCTATCCGTTCGCAAATTTGGGGCGATGTACCATAAATATACAACATACATCTTGAAAGAAAAATACATTCAAAATTTCATCCACTGCAGACACCTCGGTTTATAGGTTAAGAAAATGATCAGCCAGAAGTTGCAGGTTTGTAGATTTATTAACTACCGGTTTCAGGTAATTATTTCCCTTCTTCAGGCCTTGCAACTTGTGGCTGTTTCCTTTATCGTTCCAAATGAAAATTTATTAACACCACCGTATCAATATAGTTTTGAAGTCACTACACAGTGGCGTGGTCAGTGAGCCAGGGTAACCCGGACACTATAGTAGGCAAATCAGCACGACAAACAAGTAGCAGGAACTTTTACTATTATCATATCTAAATTGTAACTGCCTTTTTTTTTTTTTTTTTTTTTTTTTGCTCAAATTATGAACGCTATATTTCATTCTGTGAACTATGTTATTACTTGTGAATGTTTTATGTGTATTATAAATTTTCAAAAATGTTTTTATTTTTATATTTATATATTCAAATTTAAAAAGACAAAATGTGCGCAAAAATGTTTATTTCTTCAATGTTGGTACCTTTCCAAGGCGTTACCGTTTTACGCTAGTTTTCATTGTCAAAAACACTTTCAAGGCAAAAGCATTTGTCTCTTCTACTATTAGTTATAGGAATGTTTTTATTAAATAAAAAGAAAAATTATGTTGGTCTAATAGGATAAGGGATCTGTAAGTGTCCTGGACAACCACTGACAAGTATTATCTCACCCTGCTGGTTCCACTCCACCTAAATCCAGGAAGCAAACAGCAAGATGTGGTGTGCTGGTGGCATTGCGACACTATGCTGGGTTCTGGAGCATCATTACTTCCTTTTATTGCTCAATCATATCTAGCACATCGTACTAGAGTAGCAATAGACTGTTCTATAGTACAGACTACCTCTTCAAAATCTGACTTCTCCTCGTCACTCTGAAAAATGTTCAGTTTGTAAACGTATTGGACCAATCTGTCTCACGTGAACTATTCAGTCATAATTGTAATGTTAATCTTCCCACTTTTTTTTTGTACTGAGCAGTGGAATGATCTAATGATGAACCCTTGGCTCCTGCCAAGGAAGAAATCAACAGCACATTCCACAGAATTCAGAAAGCTGTTCCTCGTCTATCTACAATCGGTGAAACTTTACCACTTATGTAGAGATTAAGCTAGATGGCTTCTCTTGTAAGAGAAACATTACATACAATAAGGTGTAACTAGTGAGGATCAGTTCGGGCACAAAAGTGATGTCACTAGTTACTTAAAGAAAACAGATGTGTATGATGATTTTTGTGTAAAAAGTTGAAGTTAAGATTTGATATAATTAATTACTTGCAATTCCAGGTAGCAGGATGGAAATCACTATCATTAGGAATACTATGAACAATTTAAAAGAAATAAAATCAGCAGAATGGCTTAAGTGCCTCACCTTCTTGATTTTAAACTAATTAAATTCTGTAAGTTGCGGTCGAGGCTGTCACGCCATAAAGGTTTAGAACTGTGGTCTGTAATTACTGACTGGAAGGGTAGGGTGAAATTCGCCTAAAGAGTTCGCACACTATACCATTAATTGTGATGCTGGCCGCTGGCTACGATGTCTTCACTGAAAACAAAAGTATTATTTTGCTCTGCCTTTCTCGACTACTGTCGATCACACTTTCCCTGTGTCTTGATGAACTCAAGAACGTCATGTCAGCCGTAGTCTTTCTATATGTTGTCGTGGTACGTCAGTCAAAAACCAACCCCCTGTGATACCAATCAAAATGTGCTCATAGGCATGAACTAACTTTAAGGGGGGGGGGTGCTTCCCTGGGAACTCCTAGGTGGGTCAGTTGGAAGTAGGAGCTATTGTGTTGCCAGACTAACACCTGCCCTTTGGTGTGTGTGTCATTAAGTCGTTGCTCCAGCCTCAAATTAAAATATACTCTCGCACTTGCAACATGATTCTGTAATTCATCTATTACAGTGTACTTATTTTTCTTAAAAAATGATCTTACCCTATCGAGATTACGCTCAAATGCCTTGATGTGTAGAATATGATTATGAGTTCAGAAAATGCAGAAAATGATATTCAGAAGAACACGACTCCTTACAACTGCTGTGGTCATCAATCCATTGACTTAGGAACTACTTAATCTAACTTACACTAAGGACAAAACACACACACACACACACACACACACACACACACACACACACACACAAACATGCCCAAAGGGGGACTCGAACTTCTGGTATGAGAGGCCAGTCACTTCATAGCATGAAACCTTTGACCACGCGGCTACTCCTTTGCAACCGTCATTCTCATCTGACAAAAATTCTAATGCATACTCTAAGTGGCTAAGGACTTAGTCTGTACCTTATGTTTTTCTCTTTCTGCTTTAAGATAGCAAATGTATGTAAATCTATCGGTCCAAACTGCGTGGTCATCAGTCCGTAGCTTACAAACTACTTAATCTAGCGGTAAATTAACCTAAGGACAACACACACACACACACACACACACACCACACACGCACACACACACACACACACATACACCCATGCCCCAGGGGGGACTCGAACGTCCGATGGCGAGCAACCGTTCGCTCCGCAGCGAGGCGCCTTAGACCGTTCGGCTACTCCACCGCGGCTTTAAGATGGCCCGACATCTAGTAAACATAAACACTGCCAAGGTAAAATGCCTACAGAAAAAGATATACGGTTATCTCATTATCGAATAAAAAGTAGTCGTTTGTTGGCTAATTGAATATATAACACATTTATTTATTTTTGACAATTTGTTACTTCGATAGCAGAATATGCCCAAAGATCTCATTTACTCACTGTTGGAAAACACCCATAAAGTCAAACAGACATGAAACGACACTATATTCTATAAAATGACTGGAACATGTAATAATGTTGAACTTAGCTAGAGATATTCAAATGTTTGTAATTACGATGAACCAAACTGTTAGGTCATAGGTCCATAGACTTAATAGCTACTTAAAGTAACTTACACTAAGGTCAACATACGCACACAAACACACCCATGCCTAAGGGAGCACTAGAAACTAAAGCCAGTGCTCGCGTAATCCATAATTTCGCATCCTGACTACATGGCCCTTCCTGGGCGGCAGGCACAGATGTTTCGCCTCCCCCCCCCCTGCACCCCATAAAAGTTCTAGGATGTCTCAGAAAAAAATCTTTTCCGTATGTCCTTGAGATTTTTTTTCTTTTTTTTACCTTTGCGAACTAAAATGCTCAAGTATATCGGTTGTGCTGGAGAAAAAATATTTGACACAACAATTCATGGACGAATCGGCCTAAATCACAAAAGATCTCCTAAGGACCTGGCCAGAGGGTTCTTCTTCAGCTGCAAGCTGGGCCGGAAGTGGAAGCTTTGACGTCGTGACGACACAATGCAGGCGCGCGCCGTGTTAACTATATCAACTGTCTAAAAACGTTGCGTTGACAAGGTATTTATTAAATCCAGCATTGAGTTAGTCCATGTAATTTTTCCATGATAGGACGACGAACTCTTTACCTTGAAGTATTAAAATGCCAAGATCGCAAATATTGATTTATTTTTCCTGACGACCGGTTTCGATACACTTAGGGTATCGTCATCTGGTCACTTGTGTCCTATGTTATCGTTTTGTGGAGGCGTATGACGTTAAAATGGTACATACCATTTTAATGTCATACGCATTCACTAGAAAACAGATATCCTCGGAGTAGTGAAGGAACTTAAATCACTTAACAAGAACAAGTCTTCTTGTCCGCTCTGTATACCCATTAGATTTTATCTGATTACGCTCAAGCGATAGATCCTTACTTAACAGGCATATAAAAACGCTCTCTCAAAGAAGGATTTTTACCAAAAGATTGAAAAGTTACACAGGTCACAACTATATTCAAGAAAGGCAGTGGGATTTACCCTTGTTTCCATAAGGCTATTGACACCGTACCTCACAAGCGGCTATTAATCAAATTGCATGTTTTGGGTATGTTGCCCCAATTTGTGACTGGGTAGGGGATCCCATGTCAGAGAGGACACCGTGTGCAGTTTTCGATGGTAAGAAATTGACTGAAACAGTGGTGATATCGGGGGTTCCACAGGGTAGTATGCTGTTCCTTATTTACATAAACGATTTGGGAGAAAATCTAAGCAGCTCTCTTAGGTTGTTTGCAGATTTACCGTGTAGTAAAATCATCTCAAGCTCAAAACCAACTGCAGAACGATTTAGTTAAGATATCACTATGGTGAAAATATTGGAAATTGACTGGAAATAATGAGAAGTGTGAAGTCGTATACATGAGTACGAAAAGAAATCCGTTAAACTTTTTTACAAGATGAATCAACCAATCGTGAAGGCCGTGAACTCCGCAAAATACCTAGGAATTACTATTACTTCAGACTTAAACTGGAACTAACACGTAGATAATGTCGTGGGAAAGGCGAACCAGAGCTGCGTTTTATTGGCAGAACCCTTAAGAGATGCAACAGAACTACTAACGAGGCTGCATACACTACGCTTATCCGTCCTTTTTTGGAGTATTGCTGCCCAGTGTGGTATCCTTATCGGGTGGTTTTGATGGAGGACATCGAAAGAGTACAAAGAAGGGCACCTCATTTTGTATTGTCACGATACAGGGGAGACAGCGTTACGGAAATGATACAGGATGAGATGAGAATCATTGCAACAACGGCACTTACCGCCGGGACGCTGCGTGCTGCGATTTATTGAGCTATACCCAACTTGCTTTGAATCTGTTATACTGCATTGTTTGTTTCACTTCATTGTAAATGTTATCTTGGTTGTATCTCTTTTAAATTTTTTTTTACCTTGTTTAACTTGGTGTGTCACCCCAGTTTCATCTGGTGTAACTGAATTTGGTAAAAGCTTCAAGGCACCTGTACTCTTGTTGTTGTGTCTTAGAAGATTAAGCCAACTTCTCTAATGGCATCACACGTCGTAACTGGTTTCCAAAACGACTAAGGAAAGACATATGATTTGCATGGCTTTATGGAAGCTCGCCTCATTTTTAATTAAAATTTACTTTTCAAATTGTTTCACAGTTTTTACTAAGTAATTTAAAGCATCTTTTTGTTGTATATTGTCCTGGGCTCGTCTGTCTTTTAGTCATATTGGTTGAGAGAATATTATCACTTCTAATGTGTTATCTCTGAAGATTAATAAACTGATATTCTGATTTTACATTTAAGTTTTATGTATTGGCCCAGTCCTTCCTTTCCTATCTGGTCATTCGTAGTTCCCTTTCCCTCGCTACACTCTGTGACCTATCACCTCTCTGTTGCCAACACGTAGAGTTTGCACACTCTGGAAGAAAAACAGGCATATTTTTGTCCATTTACGTTGGTTCAGTCTTCAGTGGTGTACTGATACGTTCCAGAGGACTACTGTATTCTTCCGTAGCTCAATCAGGTTCAAACACGGGCGTACAACGTACAAGTAAGAGGATGGCTGATCTCCGATACGCAACCGGAATGAAATAACTTTTATGTCATCTGACTCTGGCCGCGGAAGCCTACGTAATTATTTAAATCATTTGTTTGTAAATCTATGGGACTTAACTACTCTGGTCATCGGTCCTTAGGCATACAAACTACTTAAACTAACCTATGCTAAGGACAACAAATACGCCCTGGAACGATACAACAAAAATTAACGGGCCTGAGATATATTTCAATTACGGAGCGTTTTTCTCCCTCTCTGAACCCATTCCCTTGTTTTCTTCTAATGAGAGAGAGAACAACGTTCCGATTCATCTGTCTGTGTTCGGCCTCCGATCAGACGTATCTGTAGCGGCTCCTTTGATCCATTTATGAAAGTATAGTTCAAATGTTCAAATGTTTGTATAGCTTATGGGACTTAACTACGGGGTCATCAGTCCCTAAACGTACAAACTACTTACGAACTAGCTAATACTAAGGACGGCACAAATACCGATGTCCGAGGGGGGATTCGAACCGCCGACCGCAGTGGCCGTGCAGACCGTGACTGGAGCGCCTCAATCCCCTCGGTCACCGCCGCCGGCGAAAGTATAGTTGCGTGATGGGTTTGGACACCATTAAGGCAGATAAGATATCGTGCAGTGATTGTTGCAAGTTTTACTAATTTTTCAATTCTCATCATTCCACTTAAAAATTAAACGGCTTTAGAACCTCTAATCGCGTTTCCCTTTGTCAATGTTAAATTTCGAAGTTTGACAGTTTTTCCTCGTAATATTTTTCCCGTCACTCCGTTTGGACACTGAAGTGAAATTTATCGCACGGTCCACTGCAGGAACAATCCACGTAACAAGTCCACCCTCACATCGCGACGGTGTCATACTATAACCCTACCCGTCCTACACCACCGGTTAGTATATGATAATTAGAAAAATGACCAGTGTGCCTAATTATCTTAATTTGGTGAAAAAGCTATCGCTAATGAAGCCGATGATGTAGCGGAGGCTATAACCGGAACGTTGCTGCACCTCTTTGTTAGACAACAACGATCGATAGGAATAAAGAAAGTGGAAGGTAAAATTTGGAATAAAATTATTAATGTTTAAATCAAAAAATTGCGGAACAAACGGAACGTAGGGATTAATTTGGAAAAAAGTGAATAACTTATTGATTTACGGTCGCCAGCTCGATGTTCGAGCAAATAATTTGGTGGGATGTCAATAATGGCAAAGTTAATTAAAAAACGTGAAAAATTACGTAAAATTTGGGTGGGCAGAATATCAAAGTGTGCTTGTCAAATTCGGTACAAAAGACACTGACAATATACTAATTACTGAGAAACAGTCCACTAACACTGGGTTCAATGTAAGACAGCGAAATGCAAGCCATAGCCGCGCAAATGCAACATGCAGCAAATTATGCAAAACTCTCACCTTAATACTTACTATTTACAGTTTCAAATAATTAATTGTTTATATAAGTACCAGAAATTATTCTACAGCGAGTATGCCATGCGCTTTAGCAATAATCAAGCTGTAACTGAACTATTAACTATACTAATGGCAAGCTCAAAAAATTAATTAATGACTTGTCGTAATGACACTGAATATTTAGAAAAGAACCATTTAACCTTCTGATTAACTTTTGCTCTATCTTTAACCAGGAATTATTAGCATTCAAGCTCTTGTAAACAATTACTATTCTCACTAGTCAGTACTTGCAAGTTAAAACAAACTTTACCTCAAAATAATATACAGTGGAAAACAATTAATCTTTTACACTGTTATTGAAATATCTTTTGAAATTGGAAGTTAATCTAGCAGTTTCGTTCAACTTAGCAAACCTATTGATTAGCAACACTGGCATAAGCTACGTTTAGTAATACTTTTCTGAACACATTTTTTTTAACGACTGTCACATTGTCTTTAATGACTCTGATTTTTAGTTTTCTATAACTTTGTGAATATCCTCGGAAAAACAATGGATAAGGAAGGAACCTGTCTGGACAATGACTATGGGTAATGATTTTTAAACACAGGTTCACATATAACAGTGTTCGCTATTGAACAATCATCACTAATACGCTGGTTAGCTGTACATGCTAAGACAAAATGGACAGATCTTACTGAATTTGGTGTGTGACGTGGTGCTGCTGATCGAAGACTGTTGGCGCTTAACAATTGGCAAACACAGGGTCTTCTTGGCGACGAATGTTAATTACAATTTACGGCCCACAGCATTCCTCTTGATGCATTTATTAATTATTTGAGCTGTGGCCGTATGAATCAACAATATTGCCTTTTCGCCGTCTCCTCCACTAGTGCCAATCCACGTACTTTTGCCGTACACCACTAAGCGCACTGTCAAAACTAATGCGTCTGTCCGCTGCTACTTCTCAACAAAGACTCCTTCTCGCTGTGCGCCTCTGCGCTACCAGCGATAAAAAACTCCCTACTCAAAGATGATTCTATACAATAGCAAAGCCCTTGCTAACCCAGCGTGTCTACTACATTTACAATATTTTTGACATATATGGAAATTAGCAGGACAATGCAAATATATCACAGAAACAAAATATACAAATACATAATAAACTACAAAAAATACAAATAATGAGGAAAAATACATAAAGCATCGTTTTATATATCACCCTGTACGCAGACATGACTGGAAAGCACCGTTGGTCACTGTTTTGTTGTGTCACAATACTGTAATGAATATGATTTTTTTATTGCATCAAACAATTTAATGAGGGAATGTACCGTATGTTCAAATAGGTAGGCTCCGTCTCTTTTTATAACGTACTGTCGCGAACATCTACCATTCAATATTCCGAAATTTTTAAAAAATAAGAATTAATTCCCATATTTATTTATAGATTCCAAACTCTACAACTATTATTTACGAAATTTTGATCAACTAAATCCCGTTACTATCCTACAAACTACTTCTGGAATTAATTAAGTATTAAAAATTATACTTATTTCTAAAATCTTAACACCTATGGCAATAACATTATAACCCATGCCAGAGGGAGGACTCGAACCTCCGACGGCGAGCAGTGGCGCGCTCCGTAGCTAGGCGCCAGACTGCTCCTCACATATCAGATGCTCATTTGTCTTTCCTATTATCAGCGGTAGCAGCTAGGATACCTGTAAGCTGATTGTGCTATAGATCTGACTCTTTTCTGCTCTTGCTGATTCAGGATTGTGTGGATGTACCTTTGTGAGGAAAAGGTTACTTTTTAGGTAGTATGTAAATTTGCCACGTACTGTATAGATTCGAATTAGATTCGGGGTGCAAATTGTGAGGCATTTCAAATATAGATTTATGATATGAGGTAAACAGTAATCAACTGCACACTAAAAGTAAGAAGAGCATCTTGGTCCGTGGTATCTGTCTGTAGTTATTTTGGGAAAGTAAGGGAAGAAAATATTGAGTATTGAAGAAAATGTAGTTGCAGAAAATAACGGAAATCAGCGCAAGAAAGAATAAAATTGTACACGTTGCTGCAATAATTGCTTTTAAAATATAATTCATCTGTATGGGTAGAAGGTGAAATGAAACGAATGCGAAAATTATGCCAGGAAACGGGTTACTTAGAGGAAGGGGCGGGAAGGAAGCACAGTTTATTTACTTTCTCTGTTAAGGCGTTCAAACGTTTATTAAGCGTAAGGGACTTTAACTGCGGGGTCATCAATCCCTAAACTTACAAACTACTTATGAACTACCTTAACCTAAAGACGACACAAACATCCATGCTCGAGGGGGGATTCGAACCCCCGACCGTAGCGGCCGTGCAGATAGTGACTGGCGCACTGCAAACCGCTCGGCCACCGCGGCCGGCTCTCTGGTAAGGATTCGTAAAGCGTAACGGAAACTCATCTGAGATTCAGACATAGATGGCTGCAGAATATGAGCAGGAATGGAAGTTTCTGACAGAGCAGTGACAATACAATTTGGTTAGTGTGGGATGAGAGACGCAGAAACGCAGTATCCGAAATATTCATCTTCCAAATGAAGTGTATAAAACGAATAAAAGAATCTAAAGAGAATTCTAAAAGTGGAAAATATTGAGCTCTGAAAGCGGGTCAGGGCAGGATGCACGAGTAAAACATAAAGCGGAGAGTTTCAGAAATCTTCTTTTGGAAATATAAAAAGTGCACAAGCACACAACGTTGATTTTCTCTCAAAATACATCCTTTTATTCTGTGCAGAGATCTCGTCATCTTAATTTACTTCATTGTAAGCTAAAAGTGCTGTAGGTGGGTCAGAGAAAAACTTGTGTCTCCTTCGCTTTTGATCAGAGAAATATTTAACTGAATTACCGAAGTTCTTAATCAGGTCGCCGTGCGCACTGATCGAGTCCTCAAGAGACTTCTTCATCAGATTCGATAGAGTTTGTAATGACTCAGCCTCATCCGAAAGCTTTCTTTCTAATTTTGTTTATGGGACGCAAGTCTGCAACGGGAATTGGTAAAATTTTTTGTCGGAGCCATTGCTGTTGTAACAGTATTGTTTTCATAGCAAATGGTTAATGCTTACGTGTGACAGTTTTGATGCACTGTCAGATTTTCTTGTTAAATACTATAGTAAATGTATAAAACAATCGTGTCTGTCGTTAATCTGTTTGAACACGTTAATCCACATAGCTAATCGATGGATTTGAATGGAAGTTTCACATGTAAATTGAGGGCTGTTTTGGGTAAAATACATGCATTATTTCGTAAAATAGGGTTGTGAAAAAGGAAATAACGCAAAATTAAACGTTCAAATGTTTGTAAAGCTATGGGGTTAAACAGCAGTGCTCATCAGTCCCTAGATTTACAAACTACTTAAACTAACTTATGCTAAGGACTACACATACACTCATGCCCGAAGGAGATCCTCCGACGGGGACGAGACGCATATTCCGCAGCAAGGCACCTTACTGAGCAAGGCCATTCCCGCGCTATAAAATATTGCAATTTAAGGTTTCTCTGTTATTATTATTTTTTTCTTTTCAACACGCTAATCTCCTACCTGACGAATATGCTTGGTGTTCCTACAGGCAACTGGAATGTAGCTCTTTGGCAGCGTAGAGGGTTTGTTTCATCAGAATCAGCTCATAGAAAAAATGTCTTAACTACGGATACATAAAACCGTCGTATCTGTCTGTTTTATATATATATATATATATATATATATATATATATATATATATATATATAAAGGATATTTATTTAATAAAACTCGGATCAGGGAAATTACAGATATCACTGTTGTGAAAAGTGAAAATGTTTTTATAATTTATGACGCGTTTCGCCCTTTTGGGGCCTCATCAGATAATCTAATGCAGGGCTACCCGAAGTGTGGTCTGCCGATAATTTCAAGGGGTCAGCGGTCACCTTTAACTACAACCTGTAAAATAATAACATTAGTAACTAAAGGAAGGTGAAAATAAAATCCACGAATGTTTTCTTCTATTAAAAAATACGTTTACGTTTACATCGGATCGTGTTCCAAAGCAGTGATTGCAGTTTTCAAGTGAGGACCTGTCCGTAGTGTATTTAATCCTGCCGGATGCAGGTTCTACTCCAGTGATCTGCAACAATTTCGGGTGGGAGGGGGGGGGGGAAGGGGGGGGGGGCGGTGGTTGCGTGTGCGACGGCTCACGGAGCTCAATGCGTAGCAACCTACTGCGCATCATACTTCAAAATAATTTGATATCAGTCTACCAATGTGAGCACTCACTGCCACATATGCGGTCCGGGACAGTAATCAATGTTAAACTTCGTTGTTAAGTGCACTACGTCTTCCATTATTCGCTTTTTCACCAGTAAATTACTTCCAACATGGATCGATGGCTGAAGTGTGGATCACTAAGAAGCCAACAGTCTCTCCATCGCCTTCACAGCAAGGGAAGCTCGCGGTGGAAATTAAGGCGGAGGAAAACCGGCCAAATGAAGAACTGCCACATGAAACACCACAGCCGTATTTATCATGTCAAGATAATTCTAATCCCAAACTTACAAACTACTTATGAAATACCTTGTACGAAAGACGACACAAACATCCATGCCCGAGGGGGGATTTGAACCCCCGATCGTAGCGGCCGTGCAGACTGCGACTGGCTTATGTGAAGATTCTTAGTACTCCATTAGTCACAGTACACTGTGGAATTAGTATCACCCTACCTCCATATTCATAAGCTACATCGTTGATAACATACCTTGAGAGTCGTGGCTTATGAAGTGATATGACTTTTAATAATTTTACTTTTTTTCTGTGGATCGTCAACATTAACTTTCTTTTGGCACACGTATTTGACAGTGAACAACCCCTCCCCAAGCCATATGAGAATTGAAATCTACCTTGACAAGGGGAGTGGAACAAAATCCCCAAAGCACGCCACAACAGCACAAAAACATCTCAGGCTAGTCCGATAGGATTCTTCTGGGTATGAAACCGCGTCGTCATTTTATAAATTCCACCGACGTTTCGGCCACTGTTGGAGGCGGCCTTCATCAGGGTCTGTGTCCACCGACGTTTCGGCCACTGTTGCAGGCGGCCTTCATCAGGGTCTGTGTCTGGCACAGACCCTGATGAAGGCCGCCTCCAACAGTGGCCGAAACGTCGGTGGAATTTATAAAATGACTACGCGGTTTCATACGCAGAAGAATTGTATTGATAGTGACAACAGCCGCGGAAGCCTACGTTTGCATTTAGTCCGATAGAGTTTATGTCTGGAGAACATGCTAGCCCTTATAATCTTGCAATGTCGTTATCACACGTAAACCGTGAGACATGTCGTCCATTAAAATGAATCCTTCGCCGAAATGATACCCATGTGATTGCGCTGTATGTCGGATGATGTAATCCTTCTACCGTATAGGGGTTTGTTAACCAATGACATATGGTGACTCCACATAAGGCCACCCCAAAACTTCAGGGAACGCTGACACAGTGGCACTCGCTGGACTGTAAGTCTAAGACAATCAAGGTGACCAGACCGTCTCCATTAATATCTCTGGCGATTGTCTGGTGCATATATGAATAACTTGATACCAAACCTGACGAGTCCATTCATCATACTGTTGGGCCAAACTGTACCACACTGCACGTCCAGAGGGAATTTGCATGTCGTGCAGCCTATTACGTACTGTTTCCAACCGATTTCTCATACACAACTAGTAGTTGACCGGCTTTGCATGGTGAAACATTGTTGTGATGCCTCGTGTATGGAGGCGAAATGCCTATCATAACGTTTCTATTTTGATAAAAGTCTAATTGTAGCCTATCGCGATTGTGGTTTATCGTATTGCGACATTGCTGCTCACGTTGGTCGCGATCCAATGACTGTTAATAGAATATGAAATCGGAGGGTTCAGGATGGCAATACGGAACGTCGTGCTGGATCCCAACGACCTCGTATTACTAGCAGTCGAGATGACAGGCATCTCATTCGCATGGCTGTAACGGATCGTGCAGCCACGTCTCGATTCTCGAGTCAACAGATGGTGACGTTTGCAAGACAACAACCATTTGCACGAACAGTTCAACGACGTATGCAGCAGCTTGGACTATTAGCTCGGGGACCATGGCTGCAATTACACTTGACGCTGGGTGCCCGAATGCCAATGCACCTGGCTAGTCACAATACGCCAGTCACTACTCCTGATGAACTGCGGTGTTGAAGCTGTAACTGTTCACGCCATCCAAGCTCTGTTTGACTCAATGCCCAGGGTATCAAGGCCGTTATTACGGCCAGATGTTGTGGTTCTGGGTACTGATTTCTGAGGATCTATGGACCCAAATTGCGTGAAAATGTAATCACATGTCAGTCTTGTATATATATTTGTCCACTGAATACTCGATTCTCATCTGCATTTCGTCTTGGTATAACAATTTTAATGGACAGTAGTGTAAGTATTCCTCTATACAAACTCCAAGAAACCAATTTAAGTGGAACGGATTGCTGCCGTTAGTGTGTGTTGTCAACATGGGGGAACGTTACGACCATAATCAAAATATTTTAAATATATAGTTGTGATATTACAGATACAGGGGGGATTGTTTCCATGTGAAGGGCGGGTTTTGCCAGGTTGTTGGGTTCCCCAGCCGACCAGCTACCAGTTTGGACCTAGTGAATGGGATACAGCAGGTAGTTGGGGTTTCCCTAATGTTCTCGGAAACAGGAAGCAACTTACTGCCTTTGATGAGCGAGGGCAGCTAACGCAGATTGCAACTGAAATACAATATAGCCACACACATTATTCTAAAAATCCATATAAAATCATGAAATGATCATGAAACAAATATAATTATATGAATGGATTCAGGAGACTTGCGAGAATCAAAAGCTGTAATTACAATTTCAATATCCCTTACAGATAAAAAACCGACAAATTTCAGTACTACAATAATAATATTATAAGACTTATATTTACAATTATGGATACGTAGTGTTTATCAGTAACAGTTTAAGAACCAAATGGGCAACATTGCACCATGCTTCCTGTAAAAAATAGTACCACGTTATTTCCGTATTCTTTCAATACACTTTGTTTTACTCTCTTTTTCTGCTTTTCGTTGAGGTAGTAATAACCTTGTGTCAGAACATAAATTCCACCTCAGAAACACTAAACATGAACCCAGCAACGCGCATTACATTTATATATGTATTTTATTACATTTATTATTGTGGGCAGCCGCAAAACGCGCGTACATTCTGCGCTGCCTCGCTCTTTCCACAGTCCAGACGAATGCAATCATTCGTTGCAAAGGAAAGGCGTTTAGAAATAAAAGTACATGTCTGGTAAAAGTGGACTGTATTTGTGAGAATCGCTACATCCTTAGGCAGAAACACATGCGTCCGAACAGGTTGGCGGTCACCGGCCGAGTCCCCCCACCGGCCCAGTGCCGGCCGTTTCATTGTCCGAGGGCCGAGCAGGTAGCGGCCGCCCTTACCTGCAGCCACAGCGTCCGGTCGCTGCTGCGCCCTTGTGGCGCCTCGCACCGGTACGGAACATTCCGCCCACCTAATTTGTATAAATTACACTATACATAATTCACAAAAAACACAAGGTAGATAACACAAACAAAACAAAATAAATGGTTGAGGAACTCAGGTCCGATGTACATGAAAGAAACACAAGTTCAATTAGTTCTTGAATGGTTATGAACACTAAAGTCTACGTTTCCTGTGGAACAACACAAATCTTCGACAGCAGTCGTTTATAGGTTCCTGTTGCTGTGCGCACTGAAACCACTCGCACCAAATCGTCAGCACCAGGGTGAGTGCAAACAATGACCCCGGACCGCCACACGAGAGGTGGCAAGTTGTCTTCCTTCAGGAGAACCAGTGTACCCGGCTGCAGATTGTCTTTCGTTGACGTCCATTTATTCTCTGCTGCAGCTGTGACAAGTAGTCGTGTGACCAGCGATTCCACACGTGCTGCTTACACTGCTGGATGAGCTGCCATCTCGACATCCTGGACGATGGCTCCGGAAGCAAGCCTGGCTCTAGGACTGTTGTCAAGGGTTCACCGATAAGGAAATGGCCAGGAGTAAGGTACGAAAAATCATCAGGAAGTTAGGTCGAGAATTTAATCACGCTTCCATTTGAGTTAGAGGTGTCTATAGTTCTTCAAACGTTAGCACTTGGTTTCCCACCACTCTCTTTAGATGCGTTTTTGTGGATTTTACACCTGCTTCCCATAATCCACCAAAATGTGGCGCATGAGGAGGGATAAAATGCCACTGTACCCCATTTTGTGATGCACAGCTCTCGATTTGTGTTACATAGGACTGAGTGCTGAACAATTTGTGGAGTTCATGCAGATCATTCCTTGCTCCCACGAACGCCTTTCCATTGTCACTGTACAAGTTTGCACAGACACCTCGTCGTAAAATAAATAATCTTCGGAGAGCAGCAATGAACGCTTGAGAGGACAGATAAGTGACAAGCTCCATGTGTACTGCCTTTGTTGCCATGCAAACAACAAGTCAGTGTAGACCTTTGCCTTCGTTTTACATCTCTTTCCACCATATTCAATCTCACAATTAAGAAAGGTAATTTGATACAAGAACTGAAGGTAGTTTTCCCATAAAATGGGTTGCAGTAGCAGCCTTCAATCGGTAACAAGGGAGACACTTGTGAATCATGATGACTGATGACTGAGCTTCCTGTTTGAATCCAGTACCTTGGTCTGAAACTTGCTAATAGGAGTTATGATCCTGGATGCTCGCCCATGACTGTTAACTTAGTTACATGGTGCTTAGGAGCCGGAATCATGGGATGCCTTTAAATGTATGAAGCATTTGACTGTTCCAACCTGCCGCCCACCATTAACAACTGTTCTTCGTCTAAAAACAGATGAAGTGAGATCACTCTGCTTTCCTTGGGGATCGTTCGACCATGTAGTAGCTCTGCGATCTCCTTGCAATACTCACAGTCCAGCGTGGTTGTTTCTCATTGCGTATCTACGGTTAACATTTCTTTGGATGGTTCTTTCAAAATACTTCTCACACAAACGATCTTCTTTCGTTCGCACAGAAATATTCATTTCTTCTTGCTGACAGGACCGTTCAACCTGAGTGTTAAGGTTATTAGTGCGTGTGAGGCATGACAGTACATTTCGTGCCGTGGAATTCAGAGACAGAGGAGGTATTTTGCCTGAAACAATCCAGCCGAACGATGTCTCCTGTAATGTTGGATGATTCTTCAGCTGGCCTGGTTTCAGTACGTCAAAAAAGATCGATGCTCCAAGCAGTAGATCAATTTCACCAGGTTTATGGAATGCTGGATCTGCTAGCTTTAGGTGCGTAGGAAGCTGCCAGGTGGAAATTTCAAAGGATGCAGTTGGAAGTGTCCCTGTTATACGTGGAAGTAATGCGCAGACGGCATTTGTGCTGTAGTTACCAACTCTTGAGGAAATATTCACCTCACAAACATGCGACGATTCTACCGTTTGAACATCACTGATTCCACTTATTGGTATCGGACGCCGACTGAGCTGTAGGCCCATCCTATCTGCCAGGCTAGAAGATATGAAGTTCATCTGTGATGCGCTGTCAAGCAGTGCTCTGCATTGGTGTACCTTCCCTTTATTGTCCACGATGTCTACAAGGACAGTTGATAACAGTACTTCTGTAAGTTGCTGATTTCTCTTCACGGCGCAGTATGTCTGCTGTCCTGGTACACACGTTTCTTGCTCTCTATCGCCACTACCACTGACTCGTTCCTTGTGCAGCAACGTGTTGTGGCGCTTTTTACAAATGCGGCAACTCCCAGCACGGCATTCCCTTTGCCTATGATCCGTGCACAGGCAGTTGAAACAAAGCTTTTTTCTGCTCACAAAGTCTAGTCTGCTTACAATATCGCTCTCTTTAAATTTGGGACATTTATTTAGTAAGTGAGCTGCGCCACAGAATACACATTTGGATGATGTTGAGAGGAAGGTTCGTTGCAAATTGTAACCTTCTACTTTAGTACGCTTGGCGGCCGGCTGTTGGAAATGCTGTAACATTCTGTCTGAATGAATTAGTTCTAACGTCTGACAGCTGCTCTCCAAAAATGCCACCAAATCTTTAAGACGAGGAAAAGTGGTGTTAACTGTTTTAGATTCCCACTGTTTCCTGAGATTCACACTAACGTGATCCAACAAAATGTGTGAAAGTAACACCTCATGCAGGGGAATGCCGACCTTTAGAACCTCAATTGCGTTCAAATTTGTCATAAGCTGGTTAATTAACAAACGTAAGTCCTTAGCAGATTCCGTTTTGATGCTTGGCAGGTTGAGAAGTTCTTTAACATGTAAATCTACAATTAACTTTGGATTATTGTACCTATTAACAATCAAATCGCATGCAATTTTAAAGTTGCTCTCTGTAACTGGCAAGGTTTCTATCAACTTATGTGGTTCACCAGACACACAAGACAACAAGTAGTAATATCGCTGGACATCAGTTAAGGCGTCATTGCTAATAATTAGTGCCTTAAACGTATCAAAGAAGTGCATGAACTCTGCAACATTACCATTAAATGTTGGCAATGAAATTGCAGGGAGCTTTATTTCAGGCGCATTGTATGAAGTAGACGAATGAGGAGGTGCCACAACATTCGTCTGCAGTAATGTAGTTATTTTTGACTCTACATCAAGGCACAAGTCTTCAAACGACTCTCTGTCTGCATCGTGGGATTCTTCCAGATCGTTAATTTCTAACTGAGTTTGTATATCGTGATATTCACTTTTGCTTGTGGTCAGCAATGACTGCCTTACTCTAACGTCATTGAGATTGGATCCGTCCTGAAAGTTATTGAGAAATGTTGAGATTCTAGTCACTCGTGACTTGATTACTGCTCTTTTCTTAACTAGACTACGTTTCTCGACAGGATCCATGACAGGATATTAGAGCACAGGATAGAAGATTAAGGAAAAAGAGCCAGGCTGCTTGCAGAGCAGAGCGACGGTACCTTGCGATGCGCCGAGTGGACCGCAGCTGCTGCAGGAGTCGGCGGCGGGTGGCGCGGCTCGCTGGCGTGTTGCGTTGTGCTGCGGGAACGGCTGTGCTGCTTCACGGCGTCTGCTGGTTTGAGATGCACTGCACTTCACAACACGATCGACACGATTGGCGCGTATTCTGTACTGCGGACGGCTTTACTACGGGCATATAGCACTGTTAGTGCACTGCTGGCACTCGTAATTCATGTTACTCTCGGAGATCAATGTACAAAGCCACGAAAGCGGATACTCTTAGTTCGCGGTACGTACAGTCAAACGTCGGAATAGTTCGATCCGGCCCGAAGGACCAAATGTGGGCAGCCGCAAAACGCGCGTACATTCTGCGCTGCCTCGCTCTTTCCACAGTCCAGACGAATGCAATCATTCGTTGCAAAGGAAAGGCGTTTAGAAATAAAAGTACATGTCTGGTAAAAGTGGACTGTATTTGTGAGAATCGCTACATCCTTAGGCAGAAACACATGCGTCCGAACAGGTTGGCGGTCACCGGCCGAATCCCCCCACCGGCCCAGTGCCGGCCGTTTCATTGTCCGAGGGCCGAGCAGGTAGCGGCCGCCCTTACCTGCAGCCACAGCGTCCGGTCGCTGCTGCGCCCTTGTGGCGCCTCGCACCGGTACGGAACAATTATTATTCTTAGTAACGTTCTTTTTCATGTTGTAGACTGACACTTAAATATTTCTTGACCGACTAAAAATAGTAGATATGCAGCAGACGATTTATATTTAAACAATTATAAATATTTATGGACAATAAATGAATATATTTGTATAAAAAGCCATGATAAATTAAATATTAATTGTGTAACTATATTTCCACGGCGGCAGTATATTTGAACAGTGAGACGCCACGCTTAATGGCTATCTGAACCAAGAGGTTCAGTCTCAACCGTTCTTTAGTATTATTAAATATATATTTGTTTGTTAAATGTAAGCACCATATGTAGGGAGGTGGTCAAAGCATTTAATTCTGTGATATTCAAATGTATAAAATTTTGGAAGGGAAGTTGTATTTTAAAGATGAGGCGCTAGGATGCGAGGAAGGATACAATTTTGGGAGCAGGGAGAGAACGCTTTTCGAACGCTTGGGAGAGGACTCGTAACTTGGACGCGGTGGTGAAAGGTTTTGACGCTGAGCGATCTGAAGCCGCGTTACGAACTTGTGATTTGAAGAGAGAGGCCTGTGTGGACTTAGAAAATTTACGGGACTGTGACTGCAGAACTTAGTCTCTGCTTGAAAAGTGATAAACTAGGCACGTTAGTAGGGCTGTGGAACTGTGATAATTCAGCAATCGGGTACTCGAGTGATGACAAACTGTGTTTTATAACAGATACTTTTATCGCGGATTAATTTGGAACTGCAAAGTTCGGTGGACTACACTAATTTACCAGTGATAATTTGGAACTTTTACTCGACAGTGCGTGTGATACTTACTGTGCCTCTCATGAACATTAGCAGGAGGAATATTCAGTTATTTACCGATGTATAAAGTAGAACCACTTCCGCGTTTCATATCTATTAAGAGTAATAATCTCCATTCATAAAGAATTACTTCGTGAGTGAACCACTTCTTTATCTTAGAATCCATTTTGTTGATTATTGAGATGTTTAATTTATGTTTGTTTAAATGTATTATAAATTAATAAAATTCAGCAACCAGTTGCTTGTGATTATTTATTTTTGACGACCGGTATCGGGCGCTTGAGTGCCCTTCTTCTGGTCTCTATACATTGGTATACAGTAAAGGCTATAAAACGTGCAAATACAGACCAGAAGAAGGGCACTCAAGCAACTGGTTGCTGAATGCTCAGATAGAAAACCAGTTCTCAGCAAAGAAGGGAAAGCTGAAAGGTGGAGAGAGTATATCGAGGCGCCCTACAAAGAAAATTAACTTACAGACAATATCGTAGGACCCTGGAGTACATGACATTCTCTCAGAACTACTGAAATCTCTGGGAGAGCCAGCCATGACAAAACTATTTCACCTAGTGTGTAAGATGTATGAGACCGCGGAAATATCCTCAGACTTAAAAAAATGTAATAGTCCCCATTCCAAAGAAAGCAGGTGCAGACAGGTGTGAAAATTACAGAACCATCAGTTTAATAAGTCGTGGTTTCAAAAATTGTAAGATGAATTATTTACGGAAGGATGGAAAAGCTGGTAAAGCCGACATTGGGAAAGACCAGTTTGGAACATGGGAGGAAATACTTACCAAGATAGATTAAGGAAAGGCAAACCTACTTATCTAGATTTTGTAGATTTGGAGAAAGCTTTTGACAGCGTTGATTGGAATACAGTCTTTCCAATTCTGAAATCAGCAGGAGTAAAATATAGGGAACGGAGGGTTATTTACAACTTGTACAAAAGCCATACAGCAGTTTTCAAGGTTGAAGGTCATGAAAGCGATACAGAGGTTGGGAAAGGTGTAAGGGTTGTAGCCTTTCTCCAATGTAGCCTTTCTCCAATTTGTACAATGAGCTAGCTACAAAGGAAAGCAAGGAGAAATTTGGAGAAGGAATTAAAGTTCATGACGAAGATATAAATACCTTGCGTTTTGCTGATGACATTGTAATTCTGTCAGAGACAGCAAAGGACCTGGAGGAACAATTGAACGGAATGGACAGTGTGTTGAAAGGAGCATATAAAATGAACATTAACAAGAGTAAAACAAGGATAATGGACTGCAGTCTTAGAAAATAAAGCGATTCTGAGGGAATTTGATTAGGTAACGAATCAGGAACGGTGGTAGATGAGTTTTGTTACTTGGGCAGTAAAATAACGTATGATGGTCGCAGTACAGAGGATATAAAATGCAGAGTGGCAATGGGAAGAAAAGAGTTTTTGAAAAAGAGAAATTTGTTCACGTGGAACATTAATTTAAGCATAATTAAGTCCTTTCTGAAGGCATTTGTGTGGAGTGTTGCCTTGTATCGGAGTGAAACATGGACGATAATTAGTGCGGATAGGAAGAGGATAGAGGTTTTTGAAATGTGGTGTTACAGAAGAATGCTGAAGATTAGGTGGGTGGATCGCGTAACTATTGAGGAGGTACTGATTGGGAGAAAAGGAATTTCTGGCATACCTTGACTAAAAGAAGGGATCGATTGGTAGGACACATTCTTAGACGTCAAGGATTTCTGAATTTAGAGTTAGAGGGGTGAGTGTGGGGTAAAAATCGCCGAGGGAGACCAAGAGATGAAATATAGTAAGCAAATTGAAATGGATGTAGGTTGTTCTTATGAGGAGATGAAGAGGCTTGCTCAGGATAAAATAGGGTGGAGAGCTGCATCAAACTAATCTCCGGACTGAAGACCACAACAACATATTGTAGTTGCTAAACTACCATAAAATACATTGGAAATTTTCATAAATAACTCCAAATATTTAATGGACATGTTGACGTTTAGAAAGCTCTAGTGCAGTGTTTCCCAAACGGTGGTAAGCGAGGACATATCAGGTCGTACGTGCACAACTAAATAACACAATTACTGACCTAGTTATATGCTGTTTTCGTGTGCCGTTTTTGGCCGTTAGATTCCAGCTGGGATCATGTTCGGCCGGTCTGATGCAAGACTTTGGGTGACTGGTGTGCCAATGATGAAATGATGAGGATGGCTCAACGCCCAGTCACCGAGTGGATACGGTCTCCGATCGGACCGGAAATCGAGCCAGGGCCTCCTCCGTGGCAGCCCACTACCCTGTCTACTAGACTACAGAGGCTGACGATATAGGTATAATTATTCAGTTACGTTATTCTGTATACAGGGTGTTTCACTAAGTGTATAAAATAATAGGTGACGGGAAATTTTAATGCGGTAGGTCAACACAAGAAATGTTACACTTTCTGCGGAGCTATGAACATAGTTTATTGTATCATTTTCCAAAGAGTTACACCACAAAGATATAATTTTTTAAATGGAAGAATAGTTTTTTTTCTATCGTACATTGGATTAGTTGAAATCAGCTGCGTCCAAACCCATTTAAACTACATTCCTATCACTGTTAGTTTGGGAGCTACAACCCTTCAAAGTCATTAAATTACCGATAACGTCTGTATAATGTTAAATAAACTGGATTTTCTGCAGAATGTTTGATTGGGACTGTACGCGGGAAAGAGGAACATCGGAATGTGACACCCCTCCCCAAACGTCCCTCATCAGTCGTCACTGCCTCTGCCGGGAATGATTTATCTTGTTTTGACGTAGCGATATTTCAGTTGGGTCTTGGCAGCCGTTATTCGGAAGTTTTCGTGACGCTTTGCAACTACTGCCAACTTATGTGCTCTACCAATGTGTGGCATTACAGTAGTCATTACGCAGTGATGGCATCGTAATACCTAGGAAGCTTGCGTCTGGAACCGCAGTGTATTACAACGAACATGTTCTTCACTACTATAACTGTGATATGAAGTTTAATTTGATTGTGTGAGCTATACGTTATGGTGTTTTCACTTAAGCATGAAGCTATTTTTAAGTCTGAACGCTCCTTCTACCTCCAAGGTTAAAGTTAAGAAACCTAACGCAGCACCTAACTGCAAGTATGATGAAGGCTATTTACAATTTCGCTTTACAGCAAAGGCTGTACGTTATGGTGTTTTCACTTAAGCATGAAGCTATTTTTAAGCCTGGACGCTCCTTCTACCTCCAAGGTTAAAGTTAAGAAACCTAACGCAGCGTCTAACTGCAAGTATGATGAAGGCTATTTACAATTTCGCTTTACAGCAAAGGCCAGCACAGAATCTAGTGATCAGCCAATTCCCCCAATGCATTTTATGCTTAGAAATGCTTTCAAAACAAAACATGTAGCCTTTTCTGTTCAAATGTTATAAAAAGTTCTAAGCACTGTAATTTAGTTGGTAAAGCTATCGATTGTTTTCAGAGGAAATCTGTGTTTTGTAAAAAATAATCCAAATTCCTGTCAAATTTTATTAACACTGATAGTAACGTGATAAAATAGTTACCGAATTGCGAAGGAATATTCATAATTAGTATGAGAAACGACGTAATTTAATTTCATATAATTTGCAACAAATAAGTATCACATGCGAAGATAAGCAGTTAGTAAAAAAATGCTTCTACGAAATCTTATTAAATGTGTGTGCCACATTTTTGCCATACATAGTAGTAGATCGGCATGATGCAAAGACATATGTATATTGTTAGCACTGAGAATGATGGTAAAATCCTCACCACTGTGGCAGTATGCACTGCCCCCCCCTCCCCCCCGTGGTCCAACACCCCATGGTTTGTTAAAAGTGAACAAGTCATAGTGGTACGCCGAAGTATCTAAAAGTGTTAAATGGTTCGCTGTGCCAAAAAGTTTGGGAACCCCTGCTGTAGAGGACATGTTTAGTTTTGGAACCAACAAACAATGAAACGAGCGTTTTGGAAAGGATAAAATATGAACGGTTTCTGAAGATCGTGAAATGTTCGCAATAAATCATAAGGACATTCCCATTTTAATGTAATTAGAAAATAGTTACATGAATAAAGTAATTACAAAATACGATATATATATATATATATATATATATATATATATATATATATATATATATATATATATATATTGTACCCGAATGCTCTTAAAAACGGAAACTAATTATCTCAGTACAATTAGAAAATTGTTAAACTTTTTGTTACCCACACTTAAACGTTTTGTATTATTTAACTATACATTTAACTAATATGTAATTTATGGAGGAAAATTGTAATTTATGACAACTACAATGAAAAAAATTCCTGCTATAACAAAATTCAGACGGCTTTACATGCCCATTTGAAATACTTTGGACTATTCGTGGAACACCAATTTAAGATGAATTTGTTATTATTAAAAATTATTTGGGATTCGAAATATAATGTGACACAAGTAAACTCTCTCTAATAAAATTTTAAGAGTGTTTGACTTTATGGTTGCCTTGAGGTATAATTTCCAATATTGGCATAGCATCTGTTGTATACAAACATGTTCTATGGCTGAAAAATAGCTTAACGATAACGAATTACAAAACGTTGCTTCAGTGAAGAACATCATTAAATATCATCCTTGTCAGTTATTGGTTCATGTTCTTCTTTCTCATCTTGTTGTCGTACGTTTGACTTCCAAGACTTCAGCACTTCTTTATAGAACTTCAGCTCTGGGTTAGTGTCCCTCTCGGAGCGAAAGTGCATATTTAGCAGGCTGAAAACGCCTTTGATTTTCGAAGATTTAGGTCCAAGAACCATCTGTTTAATGCTCATGATTCTTCTGCAAACACCCATGGCACTCCACGATCTGTAAGTTAGCTTGTTTCACCGTGGATTGTTGTTACTTTGTTTCTGCGTATAATTTATCGTTTTGTGGGGGCAAACGTGAAATGCCAATTTGCTGGAGGTTTCATTACACAAGTCACTGCCTTTATCAAATTCCAGAATCCATCTGGATGGAAGAAAGTTCCAAATTCCTGAAATATTATCTTGCTGCTCGAAGCGCCGCTAAAGGTGTTGTCGCAGGCCGTATTGCTTTTGCATCGTTACAGAGGATGGTTGTAGGCACTTTTGAACCAAATTTCGAATATCTGCAAAACAAAGCGCGACAATTGCGAGATTTCTTAAAATCAACGCTTTGGAATTTATGTCGTAGAAATGTTTTCTCTTGTACAACCAAAACATTTTTTATTACCTAGTCCTTCATTATTTTTATTTCCAATTTGTTGAAGATATTGGGTTTGTCTCACATGTAAAGATCGAACGGGATGTAGAACGACAACAGATGAGTCGAAATACTGGTGATATTGAAAATAGCTATTGTCGTTTTATAATTCGAGAAACTTAATGGTAAGCAGCCGGATGACAGCATCGACGATTGCCTGTATTTCGACTGGTGGACACCCTGCCTGTTTCAAGTCAATGGAGGGAGTACTGCGTATGGACGCTGAATATCTCGGTTTTCAATCAAAATAGGAACGATACCACGTAACGAATTAATAAGCCGTCAAACAACCATAGATGATAAACGGGAAAAGTATCAGTATTTGTTATGTGAAAACAACAGCCAATCATGGCTGCCAAAACTTGGAGTTAGATTTTGAAGTTTGATCGTATCGGCATTGTTACTTTGTGCCAGGAGAACTCTTATAAAGTGAAGTTTTCAGGCGTCTCGCAATGAAAGAAACGATGTTATTCGGACGTGATGGAGGTAAGGGATGTAAGGAGGAAGACGTGGTAATAGAATAAGAAAAAAAGGGGTAGGAGCCATAAGTAAACCATTTGTGATTTCCCGTAACCTCTTTTATTGTATATCATGCAAATTGCCAAGCATTTATTAATTTAATTATAAGATAAAAAGCAAATACTTTTTAAACAAAAATCGATAAAGTTGATTCGGAATAATAATGTCCAGAAAATAAACAAATTACGGCACTCAAATGTTTGTAATTCTCAAATGTTTGGTGATCAGTCCGACGGCATTCAGACTACCAGGAAGATAACAAGTTCGGGTAACAAACAGATTTTCGCTTCTCATTAGACCAGAATGTTTTACAACAACTGATAACTGTTGAACAACATAAATCGATAAACATTAATTAATTAAATTACAACTGAAAAACTTAGATCACATAACAAATCTTTAAAATCAACTTCAATAACTTAATTTTATGCACTGAAAAAGTCCAGAAAACTGATTTTAATTTTTAATTTAATAATAATTAGAAGGCTTAGATATAATAACAATTTCTTTATACAACGTCAAGAACTTGATTTACAAATTTAACATAATGTAAAAACAAATTTATATAATAAGTAAATAACCTCAGGCTCAGTTGCTGATATAATTCGGGTGACAAGGGTCAGTTAGGATTCCTGGAGGTAGTCCTAAAGAACAACTACACAAAGAAAATGTTACGGGCCAGTATTTAATGTCATACTACAGCGAGAGTTATGACGTGTAGCCACTTAAACACTACAATTGCGGCCCGGAGTTTTTATAAAACCTTTCAATACGTAATGACGGCCAAACTGCCAATGAAACACACCATTACAAGTAATATTTAACAGGAGCTTCCACTTAACTACGATAGTTACAATGTAGAATAAATAATTTCACAAATGCAAACATAATTAGTTTAAAAACTTAATGGCCAACTGGTAAATAACACAGCATTTACCCCGTGAAAGTTAAGAAAAAAACACAGCGTGGTAACGAATCCCCCTTGCGGTGCAGGTACATAAATATCAGTCACAATTTCTGTGGCTTACTGGAATTAGCTAGCACCGAACGCACACTAACTGCGAAGGTAGGAGACTAAGCTAACAGCATGAATACAGTACTTAAACAAAGTACAATAACAATCTTAACTGCAGCTTATTTAAAAACCAAGTAAACTTGATAGAGGTGAAGAGTACGAAACAACGAGAGGAAAAGCATACATTAAACCGGCCAGATTTAGCTAGCGCCAGAATTGGGATAGTTATTGAAGCTTAGGACAAGTAGACGACACTTCGTCTTGGCACGAAATACGAAGGTTACTTAATGGCAAAACAACAACAGCTCCTGGTGGAAGTCCAGTCACCTAGACCTTGCGCAACGACAGGATTCTGACAACACAGGCGGCGTACACGTCACTGCTTTGGGCCCAAGAAACAGAAACGGGACGTACGCTGCCAAGAAATCTACTGCTCGATTTTGAAGTAGCAGTCAGCTAATAATAGTACATAACCTTCATCTGCCGGTACATAGTCTTTTAGATCAGGCGATGGAGCACGGCTTTAGGAAAATAATAACAATAAAGATTACTGTCGCTTCAGTTCAAATCACATATAGACTTCATACGGTCAATATACTGAACTTCGGGATGATACCAATAACACAGAATATCCAAATTAACAACAGTATAATACAAAAACGGATATCACAGTAATTGATGCTCTATACACAGTTACTTAACTCCACAGTTTTGTGTATCGGAACAAATGCTACAGTGATCCAAGGGGTGTTCCAGTCCTTCACCAAGGGGCTGCACACGGTAGGAAACTTCAGGCCTTCAACGTGACGGCCAGCCAGGCTGCGTGCGACGTCCACTGCCGCCAGCCCCGAAGCGTCTCCAACCAGGAAGTGAAACCGCACCTTTCCTGCAGGCCTTGCAGACGCTGACTTCATGTACCGTTGTCTCTCACTGCCTCCGCATACCCGGGCCAAGCCTCGAACCACCAAAGATCTTAATGGCAGCTACGGCCGAAATCGATCTTAACAGAACGAGCAAGTGGCGCGAGGGAAGTGGAAAGTCGACCAGCTACATGGCAGCACGGTTCAAGGAGATACAATGACTTGCCTCGGTCCGAAGGCTACCACAGGAGTTGATAATCACTTCTTACGGATTTCAGTTCCAACCTAGAGGCTGCAGAGGCTGCATGATACGCAACTTCACTCTCGACATCCATGACGAGATACAGATTTACCAGCGTGGTAGAGATGGCCCCAACAGAATACTGAACGAATTGGCGTCAAATGCTATTCTCAGAAGAAATTAAATTTTTTATTGACTTATTTATTTTTTCAGGCTGCCGGGTTAGCCTGAACGTTCAGCTAGTGCAGCAAGATCGTGGTTTCCAGGTTTCTTGGCTGCCATTATGTGATCTCACCGTACACTACAGAGGCCTTATTGAATCCATCGTCGTTGGTGGAAATGGGACAGCGGCTGGTCAAGAGTCTTAAGGAACTGAGTCTTGATTGTTTTTCCAGACGAAATCCACAAATCCAGTTTAATATCCCTACCTCTGGATATCATGCTCCGATGTAGGGACCTGAAGATGGCATAGTGAAATGCCGAAACTGGTTGCAATTGAATAAATATTTCATTGTACTTACGGCTGTTGGTACCTCAGTTCCTTAAGACTACAGAGAGGGGTCGTACACTCATCGTAACCTACCGAACATGCGTTGGCTACAATGAAAAGGAACGTTCATCGGCGAGCCGACGCACCAACAAATCTGAGAGATCTACAACAATCGACATCGAGGTGTGCGACAATATAGACCGACCGTCCCTAATGAACAGTACTCCACGAGGAATACACGCATGTACTTGTGCAACAGGTATGTTATCGAGTTTTATGGGTACTGGTGCATGCTGAAATCAGGAACAGAAATTCAGAAAGTCTAGGTTCGTGTCGTAGAACTTGCCAATTTCTTACATGGGGAATAATTGGAACTGAAATGTTTCGCATACCTGTATCCCATTTTTACGAAGTATCATGAATTTCTGGAATCGAGGTGATGGAACACTTTTTTGATATGCGTGTTACCCTGCAGCCAGAGCTGGCTCCCGGACCTCTCGGCAGTCCTCGACATTCCTGTGTTTGCGCCCGGGGCCGCCTCTTAGATGCAGATGGGCTGGGTGCAGTTAACGCGGCCGCGCGTCATCGCTATTGGATTTCGATTAGCGGTCCCGCATATTCTGCGCCGGCTCGGCTCGCTTTGCCCGCCGAGAACCTGGCGTGCCGGCCGCCACCTGCGCGTCACGCGTGTTTGCTCTGCGCCGAGAATCGATAGAGGCGCGACGTCGAGGCGCTGCCGCCTGCCTGCCGCGTGATGGCTTTGCCGATATGTTTCGCGGCGTCGCGGAAGCCGCCCGCACTTACCGGCCTTTGTGTGTCCCGCAGGCGCAGATCGGGTGACTCTGGCAGAAAATTTTCGGCAAAGTCTGCTAGAGGTTGCAGCGCATGTCGATATGTCTTAGAGAGTTCAATAAACGTCTTGAATTCGACGTTACGCAGCCACTGACGTCCAATTTCGAACATCGCTCTATATTCTCCATTATTGTTATTTTATGCCAATGTACAGTGCACTGGTAGGCTGGCAGCAGCATCGTATGCTGCTCTTCAGCCTATTATTGTATACAATGAGCATGAATATTTTAAAAATACGGTAAAAACATGAAGGAATTAAAAAACGTTGCCATAGAGAAGTATATTTTTGATACAATAACAGAGGTAGATGATAAAAACACATGTAGTCTGTTGAAATCATGGGCCACGGCAGCGGTTAAAACACAGAGTAAGAAACACAGCACTGGAACGACGAAAAAACAACAACGACACAGTTAAAATCACCGGCGCCAACACTTGATTGTAATGTGGTGGTTGACAAACTGCACACTGAGACAGAACACGAAACGATGCACTGTTTAAGACTAACAGCACTGAGGGCCTCACAGGGGAGGGTAATGAGGGGGTGGGAGTGGAAACATGGAGGGAGAGGATGGAGAGGGAGGGGGTCTAGGGACTCCAGAGGAGGGGATGGGGAAGGGGACGACCAAGCGATGGTAGGGAAAAGGAGGGGGGAGGGGGCGTTAAATCCTTGGGGAAATGTTCAAGGTTGACAGGAAGAGTAGAGGTCTGGATGGAGGGCATCATCTGGGAGCAGGAGTTGCCGAACGTTACCCTGAGAAAGGATGTAGAGAGTGCAGAGGTGAAGGGAAGGAGGGATAAAGTGGTGTAGGCGTGGCATAGGCCCAGGATTGGTCAGGATGGGGCAATCCAAGGGATATGCCTAGCAGCCGACTATGTTGAACTGTAGCAGGTGAGGAAACAGGATGAGCTCGTACAGGATCTGCTTGGGGGAGGGGAGGCGGAGGCGGATGCGCCAGGCGAGGCAGAGAGCGTGGCGTTCGAGGATTTGTAGGATTTTGTTATAAGTAGGGGGAGCGGAAACCCAGGTGGGATAAAAGATGCAGAAGACAGGATGCATGATGCATCTGTAGGTATATAGGATAGTGGATGAGTTGAGGCCCCACATCCAGCCGGAGAGGATTTTGACAAGGTTAAGAGGGGACTTACTTTCTGTCAGACTGCATGAAGGTGCGGCGTCCAGGAAAGAGATCAATCAAGATTGAGGCCAACGTATTTGAGTGGGGGTGTGACAGGACGGTCGTGGTTAGGTAGAAATGAAGGAACTGGAAGGAAGGGGTGGTACGACCTATGGCGATTGCCTGGGATTTTTCAGGATTGGCGGAGAGGAGCCACTGGTTGCACCATACAGCAAACTCGGTGAGGTAAGACTGGAGTAAGTACTGGGAGTGGGCGAGGGGCAAGGGCAAGGGCAAGGGCCAGGAAGGCAGTGTCCTCACCATATTGCAGGAGGTGGACAGGAGGCTGGATTGGGGCATATTGGCGGAGTAGTAAAGGAGGGGAGAGACGACGGAGCCTTGAGGCACCCCAGTGGAGGGGTAAAACAGATGGGAGTTGGAGTCTCAGACAGTGACATAGGATGGGTGGCGGGTGAGGAAGGAAGCAATGAGGTGGACATAATTAATAGCAAGGGCATAGACCTGGAGAGTTGAAAAGACTGGAATGCCATACACGGTCGTAGGTTTTCTCAATATCGAGGGAGACGAAGATGAAGATGGTTGAGCAATGGGAATCTTGCTGGATGGAGAGGAGGTGAGAGGAGAAGGAGCTGATCACCAGCAGAGAAGCAAGGTCGGAAGCCGCATTGGGACAAGAGGAAGTGTGGATGGATGTCGCGGGAGAGTATGCGTTCCAGGACCTTACTGAACATGGAGGTGAGACTGATGGGATGGTAGGATGAGGCCTGGGATGGGGGTTTGTCTGGTTTGGGGAACATGAGGATATGAGAGGTTTTCAACAGGTCGGGGTAGAAGCTGGTGTACAAGATAAAGCAGCATTGAAGGAGGGAGGGCAGGCCGGAAGGTGCCTGTAGGTAAGCCAGTTGTGACCGTGGGCAATGTTGCAATTGGTGCGAAGAGTGTCGACAATGTCATGGGCGGTGATGGGCAAGTTTAACCCTTTATGGACTCAGTATTTATCTTTTCACTTTAGTTGACAATTCACCGTAAAGAGGCACGCTGAGCTGCTGACAGGCACGAAAATAAGCACATACACACAACTTAAATTTTCGGCTATGGGTTTACTCAGAAAAAGAAACACATCATACATATACGCAATCACGCAGACAGCGCTTTAATGTAGGATATTGAACATTAACTAGAGAAAAACAAGGACAATTGAATAATCAGGCGATGTCGAATGTTTTAGACTAGGTAATGAGGCGCGAAAAACAGAAGATGAGTATGTTATCCGGGAAGCAAAATAACATCTTATGACTATGAGAAAAAATGCATTTCCGAAGAAGCGAAAATTGTTAACATACAATATTCTTAACTCATTTGAGTGTAGCCTTGCATAGAAGTGAAACATGGACGATAAGGGGTTCAGACAGAAAGATGATATAAACTTTTGAAATATGTTGTTCCAGAGAAATGCTAAAGATTAGGTAGATAACTAATGAGGAAGTACCAAACAGAATAGGCGAGAAAGGAAATCTGAGAGTAGCAGTCTTGCGCTTTAGCTACCTTTCCACTTTATTGAGAAGATATATTTGAGAAATTGTTTACAGGGGAGGGGAAGACGTATACTTGTGACAGAGACTTGAAATGAGTACAATTGTTAATTATGAAAACTTTTATGTGTATTGTATGGTACGAGTTGCAGTGTACACACGATTGTGACAGCACCCAGATGTAATTAGTAATTATGAAGGGCTGCAAGTGCAAAATATTTTGAGCCGTTCGGCAGAGCACCTGGTCAGCCGGAACGAATAAGCAGGGAACCGTGGCAAATCCGTGGCTGTTCGCCTTCCCGGAAGGGATAGCCTGGAGGTCTGCCACGGCAAAGTATTGATTGTTTTTCTACGTGAGACGAGGGACCGAGTTCTCCAGAGACGAGACGGATGTGGAATGAGAAGTGGTCCTGGACGGCGGAAAGCGATATTGAGAAGGTGGTCGTGGAAACGGTGGATTGTTATTACAATGGGTAAATGGTGCAAGGCAGAAGGTCTACTTGAGAAAAGCAGAAGACTGTGCTCAATGATACCAATAGGCAGAAGGCTAATAAAACAACACACAATAAAAGTTGCAAATGAGCCCTGCATTTTAAATGAAAAGAGTTCATCAAAATCACACTAAAGTAGGGCAGCCAAATTTAAGTAAACACAGACATTTACCAAAATACACTAAAGACGAGCTCGAACATTGAAGTAAAATTTGAGTTTGATTATAGAGGCTGTTAGCAGGAAACTGTGCTGAATAATATTAATAAGCAGAAGGCCCAATAAAATTTACAAATGAGCCCTGCACTTCAAATGAAAAGAGTTCAGATTACTTATCAAAACCACACTAGAGTGGGACTCCAAAATTTAAGCGAGCACAGCCCTTTAGAAGCATAATTACCAAAACACGAGCTAAAAAAAAATTAAGTAAGGTCTGCTGATAGCAGGAGACTGTGCTCAGTGATATCAATCGGCAAAAGGCCAATAAAACATCACAATAAAATTTACAAATGAGCCCGGCACTTTAAATGAATAGAGCTCAGCGTAATTTCCAAAATCACACTAAGGTGATGGGGGGGTTGCTACTCATTAATTTAATACATCCACAAAGGCAAACATAAATTCCCCAGTTACGATAACTTAGTACTTGCTACTCACAGCAAAGGGAAAAGAATAATTCAGCTGAACCGAACTAAAATTACGGTATAACACATGAATAAACATCTAACGACGTACAGGCAATGACAGCCCTTGGGGAACGACCACTGATCCTGACAAATTCACACACACACACACACACACACACATTTGCTGAACAGGGCTGTATCAGTCACTAACTTATTTACTTCTAACTCCATGACAAGTGCAGGCACCCTCGCGATGGTGTGGGAGGAGGGAGTCAACCAAAGCCCGGAAACATTCGATACAGCCCAGATGAAAAGCGGCTGTAACGACGTGATTGGCAGCCGTGGTTGAGTGCGGAGTACTCCAGCAGTTGTTGACAGCTCCGACGCTTGGCGAGGGACGGACGCGGTGTCGCACGGCCGCTAGGAAGGCGACCACATAGCCGGGAGACGAAGTAAACAGCCCGCGTCGAGGTTCTGTTATAACTTGACGGAAAAGCCTCTCTGGACCAACCTCTTCAGCTCATGGCATGCATGGCTCCTCACGGACACACGATGTGCCACGGAACAACTTCGTAGCACACGCGGGACCCGGCCATAAACGGCCCCTTAATCAAAATAGCTCGACCCTCGCGATGTCGTGCATTGTATCAGTCTCACTCCTGATAGCCTCCCCACTATCCACGCAGCAACTAACTCACTCCTCTCAGCAACTCCCTGGGCCCGCCACCGTAGCGCCACCCGCGGCAAGAAAAACACATGTCAGAAGACAATCGACGCGCGATAGATCAAACAGCGCCACGAGCGGTGCACAAACAGAGCGATCGATAGTACTTGCGCCAGTAATTAAATCGAGGACAAGGTTAATCGAAGAAACAGGGCGCCAGTAATTAAATCGAGGACAAGGTTAATCGAAGAAACAGGAGCTGGGACGGCTCATATATCCCTTGTGAAGTCATGTGTTTGCCGTCGTGCGACTCGCTGGCGCCAGGCATCGACCATGAACCTACGGGTTCGCAGCCCTGTGAAATCCTCGTCTTTTTGTTACGGAAAGCCTCTAAGTTTCAGGTATGCTCATCAGCTAGACGTCAGCTCATGTGAGGTCGTTTTAGCGTCATATGTAAGAGGCGGTGTGGTCGGCTCTTCGTAAGAGACGTTTTGGTGGGACATTTGAGTCACATAAAAGAATATACGTGATTGGCAATGCTTTTGAAATGAAAAAACGCATTGGCCGTTTGATGTTTTTGCGCGCGCATTCCACGTTAATGATGAGGGGAATATGAAAGAGAGTCGAAGCGAAGAAGACTGTGGGTGTTGTCGCCAAAGGTGACGGATGCGTCTCCTTTCTGTGACGACGCGCGAACCCGACCGCAACCTAGACGTCACTCTGAACTAGAAAATGTTCAAAAGTTTGTAAATATATTCGACCAAGCTGCTATGGCCGTCAGTCCCTAGACTTAAAAACTACTTAAACCATTTAATAACAAGATACATACCCTTGTCACAGGGAGTACTCCAACCTACGACGGCGAGTAACCGTGCGTTCCGCAGCGAGGCGCCTTTTTTTCCCATTAGGTTAGGTGTTACTAGATCTCTTAGGCATTGACTAAAGTCGAGGTACAGGGCATGCTGTTCTTGTGTCGTGCCTTAGTCAAGGACAGGAATTTGCTATACACCGTCCCCCTGATTGACGAGCACGACTACTTCCAAAATATCTGTCATATCCTAAGAGAAAAGATCGATTAGTAGAAAACATTCTGAGATGAGGAAATCGTGAAACTAGCCATGGCCGCGGCGGATTAGCCGTGCGCATTGGGGCGCCGTGCTGCGGTGCGCGGGGCCTTTCGCCGTCGGGGATTCGAGACTTCCCTCGGGTATGGGTGTTTGTGTTGTCGTTAGGTTAGTTTACCTTAGTTTAAGTAGTTTGTAAGCTACGGACTAATAACCCAGCAGTTGAGCCCAATAGATTTACAAACATTTGAACATTTTTTTGAACTATCCTTGGAGGTAAGTATGCGGGAGAGGGAGACAGAGAAATAAATACAGTAAGAACGTTAAAAGGGATGTAGATTGCTGGCATTCATTCTAGCTGGTATAATTATAATACACTTATTCTCTGTACATCAAACAGGATCAAACAACCCCATTAGACTAAACAAAACATTGATAAAATTCATTTCCATCCATACATGCAGAGACATATTTATTGTCTTAATAATAACTCTAATTATCCTATGTCTAATTAACCATTACATATTAAGAGACCCAGGTAACTTTTTACCAGCTCTGTTCTCACTCAAAAGATAACGAGGCTTGCACAAGACAGGGCAGCGTTGACAGCTGCATCAAACCAGTCTTTATACTGACGACCACAACAACAGCGGAACCAGTGTCGAGCTGAAAAAGCACAGTCTTGTTTGCCATGAGAGAGTCACAAAAAGTTTTTGCTTGTGGCACGCGACAGGTGCGCGAAAGCTACTGCACTAAAGTTACTTTGAGTTGCTACACCAAGTCTACTGTCACTAGCTTCACAGTACTGGGCACTTTGATAATGAAAGGTTTCAGAAGGCAATAGGTTCACTATAGGATTACACTGTACATAGTCATGTTGCTTGTCCCGAACCCTTTTCCTTTGCGAAGTTTGACACGCTGGACGGCGTTTGCGATGTGGTTCACTACATATTTTTGCCGTAGGCGCGTAAGTACTTCCTTGCATTGGAGTCAAGAAAAACACTGTGCAAGTCCACAGTATGTATGACATTTACTGCATGAAATGTTCTTGCACTCCGCGAAGCACTGTCACTAACGGCACTGTTCTTGGAATTTTTGTTCTGCATGCACACTGGCTGAACATGTCCTGATTTGCCACATTGATAACAGATGTCGTTGCGACTAGGGCGTTGCGCACGTTTGTGGCGAGATACACACTGGGGGCAAGATTTACGAACATTTTCTGATATTAAACACCATGCCTCAATGACCGGCTTAGAAATGTGGATATTTTCGTGGTATATTTGACAATCCGACCTATGTGGCTATGTACCACGTTATTGTTCCTTGTAAATACGCTTATCCCATGTTCCGGTACGTCCGAAATGGAACTGGACAATAGCTGATATGAAAGCTAAAGCAGAAATTTTTTTCATATAGAGCTGTAGAATAAGCAGGAATAAAGGCTAATGTCCTCCAAATTAGTCTCCAGAAACCTTAGTACGCTGTACTGGTACGAGTCGGGGTTCCATTCGCCAACGGTCGATAAGCCACGCGTATTCATCTCTGTAATTCTCCTTGCTTTCATTTGTCCGGCACTTAGCATTGATTGGCGCCGTGAATCGATGGCTCGTTAGCGACGTCAATGGCGGTGTCGGGCGCTACCGGCCGCTCAAACGAATCGCACCCTCAACAGCAGGCGCCCTCATGCCGGAGTCTTTCATTGCGTAATTGCATCGGGGACTGATCAAAGCGCCGCACCGCGCTGCCCGCGTCGGCGCCTGAGCTGACACCCACCAGCCGCCGACACCTGATTGTCGACTCGCTTTCAGAGAGCAGAGAGACTGTGGTGACAAGGTTGCAAGCTCACTCCTTGTTATTTGGACATCCTTAACTGTGCCTTCTCAAAGGAAGGAGCATCCGTTTTACAGGAAGTTTGTGTGTGGAGAAGAATTTGCGTAGGTGCTACAAAGACCGTAACATCTATATCTATTCAGACAGCCAGGCAGCCCTGAGATCACTGGCAGCTCCTGTAACAAGGTCACTCCTTGTTATTTGGACATCCTTAACTGTGCCTTCTCAAAGGAAGGAGCATCCGTTTTACAGGTAGTTTGTGTGTGGAGGAGAATTTTCGTAGGTTCTACAAAGACCATAGCATCTGTATCTATTCAGACAGCCAGGCAGCCCTGAGATCACTGGCAGCTCCTGTAACAAGGTCACTCCTTAACTGTGCCTTCTCAAAGGAAGGAGCATCCGTTTTACAGGTAGTTTGTGTGTAGAGGAGAATTTGCGTTGGTGCCACAAAGACCGTAGCATCTGTATCTATTGACAGCCAGGCAGCCCTGAGATCACTGGCAGCTCCTGTAACAAGGTCACTCCTTGTTATTTGGACATCCTTAACTGTGCCTTCTCAAAGTAATGAGCATCCGTTTTACAGGTAGTTTGTGTGTGGAGGAGAATTTGCGTTGGTGCTACAAAGACCGTAGCATCTGTATCTATTCAGACAGCCAGGCAGCCCTGAGATCACTGGTAGCTCCTGTAACAATTTTCACTCCTTGTTATTTGGACATCCTTAACTGTGCCTTCTCAAAGGAAGGAGCATCCGTTTTACAGGTAGTTTGTGTGTGGAGGAGAATTTGCGTTGGTGCTACAAAGACCATAACATCTATATCTATTCAGACAACCAGGCAGCCCTGAGATCACTGGCAGCTCTTGTAACAAGGTCACTCCTTGTTATTTGAACATCCTTATCTGTGCCTTCTCAAAGGAAGGAGCATCCGTTTTACAGGTAGTTTGTGTGTGGAGGAGAATTTGCGTTGGTGCTACAAAGACCGTAGCATCTGTATCTATTCAGACAGCCAGGCAGCCCTGAGATCACTGGCAGCTCCTGTAACAAGGTCACTCCTTGTTATTTGGACATCCTTAACTGTGCCTTCTCAAAGTAATGAGCATCCGTTTTACAGGTAGTTTGTGTGTGAAGGAGAATTTTCGTAGGTGCTACAAAGACCATAACATCTATATCTATTCAGACAGCCAGGCAGCCCTGAGATCCACTGGCAGCTCCTGTAACAAGGTCACTCCTTGTTATTTGGACATCCTTAACTGTGCCTTCTCAAAGGAAGGAGCATCCGTTTAACAGGTAGTTTGTGTGTGGAGGAGAATTTGCGTTGGTGCTACAAAGACCGTAGCATCTGTATCTATTCAGACAGCCAGGCAGCCCTGAGATCACTGGCAGCTCCTGTAACAAGGTCACTCCTTAACTGTGCCTTCTCAAAGGAAGGAGCATCCGTTTTACAGGTAGTTTGTGTGTGGAGGAGAATTTTCGTAGGTTCTACAAAGACCGTAGCATCTGTATCTATTCAGACAGCCAGGCAGCCCTGAGATCACTGGCAGCTCCTGTAACAAGGTCACTCCTTAACTGTGCCTTCTCAAAGGAAGGAGCATCCGTTTTACAGGTAGTTTGTGTGTAGAGGAGAATTTGCGTTGGTGCCACAAAGACCGTAGCATCTGTATCTATTGACAGCCAGGCAGCCCTGAGATCACTGGCAGCTCCTGTAACAAGGTCACTCCTTGTTATTTGGACATCCTTAACTGTGCCTTCTCAAAGTAATGAGCATCCGTCTTACAGGTAGTTTGTGTGTGGAGGAGAATTTGCGTTGGTGCTACAAAGACCGTAGCATCTGTATCTATTCAGACAGCCAGGCAGCCCTGAGATCACTGGTAGCTCCTGTAACAATTTTCACTCCTTGTTATTTGGACATCCTTAACTGTGCCTTCTCAAAGGAAGGAGCATCCGTTTTACAGGTAGTTTGTGTGTGGAGGAGAATTTGCGTTGGTGCTACAAAGACCATAACATCTATATCTATTCAGACAACCAGGCAGCCCTGAGATCACTGGCAGCTCTTGTAACAAGGTCACTCCTTGTTATTTGAACATCCTTATCTGTGCCTTCTCAAAGGAAGGAGCATCCGTTTTACAGGTAGTTTGTGTGTGGAGGAGAATTTGCGTTGGTGCTACAAAGACCGTAGCATCTGTATCTATTCAGACAGCCAGGCAGCCCTGAGATCACTGGCAGCTCCTGTAACAAGGTCACTCCTTGTTATTTGGACATCCTTAACTGTGCCTTCTCAAAGTAATGAGCATCCGTTTTACAGGTAGTTTGTGTGTGAAGGAGAATTTTCGTAGGTGCTACAAAGACCATAACATCTATATCTATTCAGACAGCCAGGCAGCCCTGAGATCCACTGCCAGCTCCTGTAACAAGGTCACTCCTTGTTATTTGGACATCCTTAACTGTGCCTTCTCAAAGGAAGGAGCATCCGTTTAACAGGTAGTTTGTGTGTGGAGGAGAATTTGCGTTGGTGCTACAAAGACCGTAGCATCTGTATCTATTCAGACAGCCAGGCAGCCCTGAGATCACTAGCAGCACCTGCAACAAGGGCTAAAATTGTTGCAGAATGTCACAGGGTTCTGGTGGAGCTAGGGGAAAGCAATAGAGTAAACCTATTGTGGGTCCCTGGCCACTCGGGGATCTGTGGCAACGAACATGCCGACAGATTAGCCAGGATGGGGGCAGAGGCTCCATTTATTGGACCGGAACCTGTCCTGACAGTCACCAAGGCAATGATTAAATTGGTGCTACGTAACTGGGTCAGAAGACAGCATGTAGAATATTGGACCAAGGTCTATCAACAAAAACATGGCAAGGTAATGATGCCAAAGCCATATTTTAAAAGAAGCTCTGCAATCCTGAGCCTGAACAGGAGAGAGTTTGACTCATGGTTGTATTGCTGACAGGCCATGGGAATTTCAAAAAACACCTACATACAATGGGAATAACAGAAGAGGACCCTAAATGTAGGATCTATGATGACGGTAATGTAACTGCATCACATCTTCATTATAGTCGACATGGTCAATTAGAGAGTGTCCGCAACTGCACTATGTTATTTTAAATGTGTTTATTTCCGTCAACAGTTGCAATATAACTGTTTAATAACATGTTTCGATCACTGGGATCATCCTCAGATCAGTACCAATTAGTTCTCAGCCAGACGAGTTTCGGACGCAACTATAAGATCTGAAGATGATCCAAGTGATCGAAACATGTTACTAAACAATTATATTGCAACTGTTGACGGACACCCACCAGCCGTGTCGCGGGACCCGGCGACACCTGATTGTCGACTCGCCTTCCAACCACTGCTTCAGAGAGCACAGAGACTGCGGTGACAAGGTTGCAAGCTCACTCCTTGTTATCTGGAAATCCTTAACTGTGCCTTCTCAAAGGAAGGAGCATCCGTTTTACAGGTAGTTTGTGTGTGGAGGAGAATTTGCGTAAATGCTACAGAGACAGTAGCATCTGTATCTATTCAGACAGCCAGGCAACTCTGATATCAGTGGCAGCTCCTGTAACAAGGTCACGCCTTGTTATTTGGACATCCTTAACTGTGCCTTCTCAAAGGAAGGAGCATCCGTTTGTGTGTGGAGAAGAATTTGCGTAGGTCCTACAAAGACCGTAGCATCTATCACTAACCATTTTCTCTCTTCTGTTTATTTTAAACTTAATTCAAATGTGAATATCTCTTGTTATTATTAGAATTACTTTCATTTTTGTGTTATTATTATTATTATTATTAGTACTATCATATATTGTTATTATTTAATATTATTAATGCAGTGTTTTTTGTAATAAAATCCTTTGTTTATGTTGTTCCTGATCAGATGTAAGAGAGGGCCCTATGGCCCTAATCTGGTCAGGTTAAATAACCAAATAAATAAATATATCTATTCAGACAGTCAGGCAGCCCTGAGATCACTGGCAGCTCTTGCAACAAGGTCTAAAATTGTTGGAGAATGTCATAGGGTTATGGTGGAGCTAGGGGAAAGCAATAGAGTAAACCTATTGTGGTTCCCTGGCCACTCGGGGATCAGTGGCCTACAGATTAGCCAGGATGGGGGCAGAGACTCCATTTATTGGACCGGAACCTTACAAGCTTCCTAGGGTTTTATTTGCGGACGGAGAAGTTAGTACTGCTTCCTCCCACAAGTCCCCTAATACCTCCACATCCTTGCGGATGCTGTTGCGTAGCAGTGTGCGTTTGTACCGCCCTACAGTACGCACGAGGTGCCGTTATTGCTGTCCACGTCTTTATGGAAAGCACAGAGTTCTGACTAACGTGTTGTCTTCTATAGTTGTATCCCCAGCGCAGAAGACCGCACACAGGTCGTTGGTTCTTCTACAGTATACAAGTGAGGCTAACATAAGTTCTGTATGATGGAAGCATAAGAAGCGACTCGCGAGATTTTTAATTGTCAGGGATGCCATTTATTAAATAAATAATTAATTATGAACTACTTTTGTTAACACGACACGGCCTATGCTGTCCATAGCTCATGTTGAGACATCGACTGTTATCACTATTACACAAATCTTTACTCATGACCGGCGCAGTCCGGCGCGTATAGTGGTCAGTTCGAGACTGAAACTGCGGCGCGTTGCGAGAGGGCACCTGACGCTCTATTTCGCGCCAAAACAGGGCCGTCGCGCGCCTTCTGCAAAATCGCTCTTCTCTTGTTACAATAAGAGAAGGCACCTTAAACTTTTTAAACTGTCAAAACCTAGCCTGTCCTTGAGAGATATTTATTACAAATTCTCAGCTCTGAATAATTAATATTTAGTATATAATAAACAAAACTAATTTCAAAAGAAATCACGTGACGTGAAATGCAGCAGCCAATGCGAGGAGAGTACCAGTAACATAGGCGGGCTTTTCCACGGGAACCAGCACCTACTGTGCCATATGCTACTGCTCCCCACCCCACATTTCAACATATGCTGCACTGCTGTCTTTCTTCCGCGTTTAAGACAGCTACGATGTTAGCAAAGAAACAGCCAGCGACCAGAAATATGAAGTGGCCATAGGCCAGAAATATCACAACCTGTCCTGAAAATCACCAAGGCAATGATCAAATTGGAGCCTCGTAACTGGCTCAGAAGACAGCACGTAGAATATTGGATCTAAGTCTATCAACAAAAACATGGGAAGGTAATGATGCGAAAGCCATGTTTTAAAAGAAGCTCTGCAATCTTGGGCCTGAACAGGAGAGAGGTTAGACTCATGGCTGACATGCCATGGGAATTTCAAAAAACACCTACATACAATGGGAATAACAGAAGAGGACCCTAAATGTAGTACCTGTGATGACGGTGATGAAACTGCATCGCATCTAAACTTCGAATGCATTGCATTGAAGAGTAAAATGCACAGAACATTTGGGACAACCAGACCCGAAGAAATTGAGTCTAATAAAGAACTGGTGAAGTGATTCCTTGCACTGTTCAAGAGCATTAGTTGGCTTTACTAGATATTCAGGGAGCGATACCGCACAATAAACTTAGTTTCGGTGCGGGCAGTGGCGGGTTGGACCAAGACTGTTTTGGCCTCCCTGAGAAAATCAAATCATATTAGGTAGTTTCCACGTACATAGCTGGGCTTAAATGGCGAGGCGAGGCAAACGTAAGCCTTTATTCAAATGTTCAAATTCTTTTAATTTTATGGGACCGAACTATTTTGGTCATCAGTCCCTAGACTTACAAACTACTTAAGTTAAACTAACCTAAGGACAACACAGACATCCAAGCCCGTGTAGAGATTCGAAACCCCGACGCGGGAGGCCACACGATCCGTAACGTGGCGCTCCAGACCACTCGGCTACTCCCGCGTGGCAAAAGTTTATTGGATCCATCAGTATTGTGGAGTGTGGAATGTGGCAGGTTCAGATATGTTTAAGTGAATGGAACCAACAATCGCAAATTTTTACAAAATATTTGCTATTGGTTCCGGCTTCACATTAAAGTATCTTCAGACTGCTAAAACGTGTAGAGGTTCCGTGTACAATCCAACATTTAAAATTCCTACACCAATAAAATGACGTGTTACAGACGCGAAATTTAATCCCAACGGCATCGTTATCACTAGAAGTTGAGATGACAGGCATCTTATCCGAATGGCTGTAATGGATCGTGCAACTACGTCTCGATCCCTGAGGCAACAGATGGCGACGTTTGAAAAACAACAACCATCTGCACGAACAGTTCGACGACGTTTGCAACAGCATGGACTATCAGCTCGGAGACCATGGCTGCGGTTACCGTTGACGCTGCATCACAGACAGGAGCACCTGCGATGGTGTACGCAACGACGAACCTGGGTGCACGATTGGCAAAACGTAATGTTTTCGGATGAATCCAGGTTCTGTTTACAGCATCATGTTGGTCGCATACGTGTTTGGCGACATCGCGGTGAACGCACATTGGAAACGTGTAATTGTCATCGCCATACTGGTGTATCACCCGGCGTGATGGTAATGGGGTGCATTGGTTACACGTCTCGGTCAGGTCTTGTTCACATCGACGGTACTTTCAACAGTGGCCGTTACATTTCAGGTGTTTTACGACCCGTGGCTCTACCCTTCATTCGATCCTTGCGATACCCTACATTTCAGCAGGATAATGCACGACCGCATGTTGCAGGTCCTGTACGGGTCTTTCTGGATACGGGAAATTTTCGACTGCTGCCCTGGCCAGCACATTCTCCAGTTCTGTCACCAATTGAAAACGTCTGTCCAATGGTGGCAGAGCAACTGGCTTGTCACATTACGTCAGTCTCTACTCTTGATGAACTGTGTATCGTGTTGAAGCTGCACTGGCATCTGTAACTGTACACATCATCCAAGCTCTGTTTGACTCAATGCCCAGGTGTATCAAGGCCGTTATTATTGCCAGAGGTGGTTGTTCTGGGTACTGATTTCTCAGGATCTATGCAACTAAATTGCGCGAAAATGTAATCACATGTCAGTTACAGTATACTACATTTGTCCAATGAAAGCCCGTTTATTATCTGCATCTCTTATTGGTGTTGCAATTTTAATGGCCAGTAGTGTAATTTTACAGTTGTAGCAGCCTACAGGTGTTGTCATAGATTTGTACAATTCCTTCATCTGTCCCCTTCACCTGCCTTCATCTGGAATGTAAAGAAATCGCGTGATTCACGACACTAATTTATAGCTGCTGTAGCTGACGTCATCTAAAAAGTCGCTTCCGCGCATAGAAGCGTAGCGATAGGGGAGGAGCTACGGCCGAGCCCCAACAGTTGGTCCTGCGGGAGAAACATTGCGTAAGGCTACACGCCTACAGAATGAACATTATTGGCTGTCATTGCGGTGATGGAGGGGGATGCGCAGAACGGCTGAAAACTAGGCCGCCTTCGTAGCTGACGCCGACTACATTGTGACGTTACAACAACGTACAACACCCATTTGGGGTTGTACTCGAACCAATGAGGGCTGTCAGCCGAGCATTTAGTAAGGGTGTCTGAAGGACTTCTGGGTCCCACACTCCAGTAATTCAGAATAAAAATAATACATAAAATTATTTACCATCAAAATGTAAGATATATACGATGGCTAGATAGTTACGCACATCTCATGATTCTAAAAATAATTGTAATATCTCAAAAATTACAAATGTTTTCGAATCTCTATCTATATAAAAGCGAAAGGAGACACAGTCACTCACTCACTGTCTAAACACGAAATCTGCTGTTTGCTGTGAGACTTGCATTTTCTATTATGATTAATAAGTCACAGGGAAATCTACTAAATACTGTGGAATGTATTTGCAATCTCCATGTTCCTTGCACGGACAGCTTTATGTCGATTGCTGAGGAATGGGCTCAGAAAATATTCGTATTAGATCCTGGACAAGCCACAAGACATATTATTCATAGTCAGGAAATAAGATTCTGTTCAATGCCCTGTCGACAGCGTGGTCATTAGAGGTGGAGCTTCCGCTCGGATTCTTTAGGTAAGGATGGTGAAGAAAATCGGCCGTGCCCTAGGAAAGGAACCACCCCTGCATTTTCCTGGAGACATTTAGGGAAAATACGGGAAACGTAAATCTGGATGGCCGGAGGCTGGTCTGATCAGCCGTACTTCCGAATGCGAGTCCAGTGTGTTACCACTGCTAAAGCCACCTCGCTAGGTGTTGTTTATAGTCAAGTTGCGAATTACATGAATGTAGGAATGTTACACTTCATTTGTATTTTGATTTCTATCTTTGTTTGGATACTGTGCTTGAAATTTTGTACATCATGCAAGACAGTCTTACTTTTTATATATTATAAATACAACATGTTTTTAAGAAAAAAAAAAAAAAAGATGGACAGAGAGAGAGAGGGGGGGGGATAGGAGAAGTACTAACTGAAGGCTTGAATGAATAAATACCCGGTCAACGCCAGGTTTACAGCTAGTACTATATAAAATATAGAAAAATCAAGCTTAAAATAACCAACTTTTAAATGCGTCAGGCAATTTCAACAAGTCAAATCACAAACAATAAAATACATACATAGGTAAAAGCGGAAGGATAATATAGTCAGTATTTACGTAATATACATTGTTTAAGGCAGTTGTGACCAGTATTTTCTACATTGACTGTGTTGCTGTGAGCCAGCTCTGTACAGGAATCTGTACAGAGTCGACACTTCAGTAAATGGCTCATGGTTTGCTCTTTTCCATATGCAAAAGGATGTGTCTTCTCGTTGTGCAGTGCCCATTGCTTCAGGTTGCCCTTCGATCTTGCGACGCCGGAGCGCAGTCTGTTTAAGAACTTCCATGTCCACCATCCTTCTTTGTGCCAAGGACACGGAAAGAGCCTCCCACTAGAGTGTGTAACCTACACTCGGGCGTCTTCTGAGCAACGGTGTTTCACCGGCATATCTTTCGAATCAATTAGTACCAACCAATTTGACTGCATAATAATTACTGAACTAAATCTCTGACTTTGCGTACATCCTTTGCAAACGTTAGAATAAAACTATTTTTTTATTAATGAACATGTTATTTATATAATAATTTTTATTTGTTTCGGAAACTACAGGCTATGCACAGTGTTTTTAAACTACAGGATCATAGGTGAAAGATTATATGTGGAACTAAGGTAGTCGCTGCGCCATGAAAACAGACATGTACGGTGCGACCCTAAGATAAAATCTAGCCAAAATTCTAAATCAGAACCGTACATAGCGTAATACACAGGTTTTTACAGCGCTTAGTCACACTACCTTTAACATTCAAATGTTAAAATGTTTGTAGATCTTATGGGACTCAACTACTGGGTCATCAGTCCCTAGGCTTACAAAATGCTTATGAAGTAGCTTATACTAAAGATACCACATACATCCATGCCCGAGGGGGGATTCGAACCCCGACTGCAGCGGCCGTGACTGACACGCCGCAGACCGCTCGGCCACTGCGGTCGACCCTTTAACATTAGCAGTGATAAATTCGGTGCAGGATGAAGCGTAAAGTCTCAGTCTCCTATAGGTGGCACCTACAGTTGTCAGATGAAAATCGACGACGTGTTTCTACATGTAGTAATTTCTTTTTCCGGCAGGGTTTTACCTCAGCCGTGTTAACTTCTTTTGATGTAAACCGTTGTCTTCTTCTGATTTTGGCTTTATGTTTTGGCTTTGTGTTTTGGCTCTTACTATTGACGATGCTTTTGTCTTTATGTCTTGATTCATCTCACTTGCGGTGGTTTTAGCCATTGATTATCGTGGGTTGATGGTTCAAAATGTTAAAATGATTATAAAGCTTATGGGACTTAACTGCGGGTTCATCAGTCCCTAAACTTAGAAAATACTTATCAACTAACTTAAAGACAGTACAAACATCCATGACCGAGGGGGGATTCGAACCCCTGACGGGAAACGACCTCGCGCATCATAGCATAGCGCCTCAAAGCAGCCGGCCGCGGTGGCCGAGGGGACTGAGGGCGCTCCAGTCACGGTCTGCACGGCCACTACGGTCGGAGGTTCGAATCCCCCCTCGGGCATGGATATTTGTGCCGTCCTTAGTTGTAGGTAGTTCATAAGAAGTTTGTAAGTTTAGGGACTGATGACCCCGTAGTTAAGTCCCTTAAGCTTAACAAACATTTGAACATTTGAGCCTCAATGCACTCGGCTGCTCCGCCGGGTCTGGGTTGATGGCTGGTGTCCTATATTGAAATTTCTGGGGGCCGTTAATCTCTTAGTATGGGACTTAGCCACCAACAAACTTTTTAAGGTCCATCTTAATTAAGTGTAGCTTGTCACTTCTCATGCCACTTCATCTCGCTAGCGGATGGGTCCTTGGATAAAAGGAATGGCGCAAGCACTATCGACCTCTGTGTGCTGGCACCGCTCGTAGCGCTGTTCGATTTATCGTGCGTCGATTTTCTTCTGACGTGTGTTTTTCCAGCCGCGGGCGGCGCAACGGTGGCGGTCTGAGGCAGGAGATGGAAGGAGTGAGTCAGTCGCGGTGGGGAAAGCAGAGAGAGTATCAGGCAGTGAGTCTGATACGATGCATGGCATCGCCATGTCGAGTTTGTGGCCGGGCCCAGTGTATGCATCGAATTTGTTCTGAATGGGACTGTCTGTCCTGGGGCAGTCATGCATGCCGTGAGCTGAAGTGGTTGGTCCGGAGGAGCCTTTCTGCCAAGTCATAACAGCACCTCGGGGCGGGCTGTTTACCTCGCTTGCCGGCTATGTGGTCGCGTTCCTAGCGGCCGTGCGACACCGCGTCCGTCCGTCGCCAAGCGTCGGAGCTGTCAACAACTGCTAGAGTACTCCGCTTTCATCCCCGGATACGACATGCGTCGTTCCAGCCGCTTTTCATCTGGAATCTACGAAATGTTTCCGGGCGTTGGTTGACAACCTCCTCATACACCATCGCGAGGGTGACTGCACTTGTCGTGGAGTAAGAACTAAATAAGTTAAGTGACTTATAAAACCTGCTCAGCAAATTTGTGTGTGTGAATTTGTTAGGATTGGTGGTGGTTCCCCAGGGGTTGTCGTTGGCTGTGTCCACGTTGTTAGTTGTTTAATCATGTGTTATACCGCACTTTTAGGTCGGTTCAATTGTATTATTCCTTTCCCTTTGATCCGAGTAGCAAGTACTCTGTATACATTAACTTGGTTATCGTAACTGGGGAATTTATCTGGTTTGTGTCCCTCTGCTAGCTCGCATCTGCACGGGCGGTAGTTGTATAGCTTTGTTTTTCATTTTCTCTTATCATGTTCTTGCAGAAATTTTTCCATCCGTGAGGTATCGCCGCCCCGCGGTTTTAATTTGGCGTTCTATCCGTTTGTGTAAGCCCCTTCGTGTCAGAGCTGTAGTTCTTGTTGACCGTTGGAACCTGATTCCTCTTCTTCCTGTTTTGACTCAGCTCATCTGTTTACTTTTGTGGGTGTATTAAATTAACGCGTAGCCCCCTCCCTACTTTAGTGTGATTATGATAAGTACGCTGAGCTCTTTTCATTTAAAGTGCAGGGCTCATTTGTAAATTTTATTGTGTGTTGTTTTATTGGCCTTCTACCTATTGGTATCATTCAGCACAGTCTTCTACTTCCAGCAGACTATACTTAAATTTTTGAGCTCGTATTTAGTGCGTTTTGCTAATTGCATTCTTAAACGGCCGTGTTCGCTTAAATTTTACAGCCCCACTTTAGTGTGATTTTGATAATTA